>OX439427.1:21200000-21800000 GCA_949319885.1 Mecyna flavalis
GTCCGAGGTTGAGTGCTCGTTCTAGGGCAGTATTTTCCATTCCTAAATATAAAACAAATTATTCAAGAAATCGATTTCTTATCAGAGCTTGCAGCATACATAACGGTCGCTATCATCATATTGATATATTTAAATGTAAACTCAGTAGCTATACTGCTTCTGTGAAAAGAGTTACTATGGGTTAAAAAAAACAATGTTTTTCTTTAAAAGTTAGTATTTGTGTTTTTAAATTTATTTTATTTTCTTGTTGTTGTGCTTTTTTATGATCTTGATCGGGGTCATTTTTTGACTTACTGACGAGTCATTATTATTTTTCCTTGTTTAATTATTTTTTTTTTTTTAATTGTATAATGGTAAATTTGTTTTTTAGCCATATTGTAGTCTTCGTCACTTATGTTTGATTTATTGTTGGAAACTATTTTGGCGTATGTATCAACCAAATTTGAAACTTAGTTATAAGAAAGATAAAAAGCTGTATGTTTCTTTAATTAAATAAATTAAATTAAATTAAATTAAATTAAATTAAATATTTTACCCATTCTTCGTAAAACTTCCTTCGGGATATAAATATTACGGTTTCTGAAAAAATAATAAAAAAAATCTTGGCATCAGCTTTACTAAAAATATTGACAAGGTTCCGCACCAGTCCGCAATTTCTAATTTACTTTGAGCAATATAATATGAATGAGACTACTATATAAATAAGTTGCAGCCATGGTGCATTAAGTAAAATGTAGTTTCTGGTCCAACAAACACAAAGTTCGCATTAAAAATGTTATATCGATCACATCCAACAGCTATATTTTCGGCAACTGTAAAGTTATTTGCAATGTGAATGAATAAAAATAGGAGTTCTTACCATCAACTTCACGATCCATCACTAACTTTAGCACAATTAATTTTATAAGTACTTTGAAACGGCGACAGACCAAATGCAGAAAAGTGAATGATTTCATTATGAATTCCACACGTAATGACACTTTAAAAATATTTATTAATTTATTGGAGGGTACTAGCAAAAAATTATCACCAGAATCGTGACCTCCAGATTGTCGACTATCGCTTTTGCTAGTATTATTATAGATTTGAATCAACCCTTTTTGTCCTTCTAGATCGGCCTTTCGTCACATAGTGCGCCTGCCCCAGACATAATTGCATGTCGATGTTAACAAGCCTACCGAGCTTGCCCTGAATTGATTTTAATGGCGCTGCACTTTAGCTATTAGTAAAACCAGCTTTAATCTTCGTGTAGTCATTAGTAATGCTTAGTTCAGGATATAATATTTATCACATCTTCCTAGAATTATTAAAGTTCTTTTAGATTAATAAGAAGAAAGGAGATTTCGCTCATCACCTAAATTAGAAAACAATAACACAGTGAAACTGTGACAATAATCATAATTTTGGATTGCCGGTGTACCTATGGTTGCCAACCATACTGTTAAAAACAGTATTATACTGTTTTTCACTACATTATACTTTTTACTGTTAAACAAAAATAAAGTATACAAAATACTGTTTTTAGTATCACAGTTTTGACAAAGAATATAATATAATAGTTCTAACATAGTTTTGATTTGATTTGAGAGTGAGATTACAGTTATGAATGTGGTGAGTGAGGCATATGAAGAAAAAATGACTCTAAATTGATTATATTGCGCGAGAAGCACTAAAAAATATGTTTTTAAAAATTTTAAAAGAAGATACTGTTCATTTTTGTAAAATACTGTTTATTTATTTTCTTAGACTTAAATATACTTTTATTATTGTAAAAAAAAGTTGGCAACACCTGGGGTACACCAGAGGAGTTAAAGGGAAGTCCCAAAGAGTAGAGTTAGTTCGAAAGTAATTTTATTCTGCCTGTCAGTTTCAATCAAGGCCTAAACCACTAAAACGATTTTGATGAAAGGTAAAAGCAGAACTAGGTACATCTTGGAAAATGATATCGACTACTTTTTGTCCCGGAAAATGCACAAATGCCATGGAATGGAAAATAGAAGACGTGTTTTTGTTTGTTCTCAATTCATGGTTTTTGGTATTGGGATAGGTTAAGAGCTTTACTTGTGATATATTTTGTCTGGGCTGGGAGGTTCATATGTGAAAATTTATTAATTTATGCAGATACTTTGTTTTTATTCTATAAGTTACAAAAATTAACTCAATCTATGGAGACAACTAAAGCCTCCCTATCAATTTTCTTATTAGAAACGACTTCGTGCAAACGAAAAGTTTATCCCTGCATTCGGCCATATGAGTATATTTCGCCCCAGATTGCTCGTAATAAACCGTTCTGCTCCAAATCTGTCGGCGGTCAAGCGGACACATTACCGTAAATTTACGGGACCAGTCCCGAGTCCGGGTGGGCGGCCAAACGTACGTCGTACGTCCTCTTAATTTTAGTTTCCTATGCAAACCCGGAGCGCTAAAATTAAACTTAATTTATGAGCTACATTTTATATTTGGGACATTTTAACATTCGTACGTGAATTTAGAAAAGAAGATGTACATTATAAAGTGAGCGCGAAGTGAAAAGTGAGCTTTTTCGTTAAAAAAAATAGCTATAATATTTAACCCGGCGGGAGTGTGGCGGGGTGTGACATACCCCAGTGTTCGTTTGTATCGATATATAATTTTATTGTTTTATGCGACGATTTCGAGGCTTCGTGTAGCTGGAAGTGAGGAATTGCTGGGGAGGATAGTGGAGTTAGACGAGCACAAACGTACGTGGGGAACATCTACTGACTGACATAGCCATATAATATGGCTGACTA
Organism: Mecyna flavalis; assembly: GCA_949319885.1. NCBI lineage: Eukaryota > Metazoa > Arthropoda > Insecta > Lepidoptera > Crambidae > Mecyna > Mecyna flavalis. The sequence continues at coordinate 21,202,772 of OX439427.1, forward strand.
CCAGCGTTTTTAAAGTGTTCCTATATAATAACTTGATTTTTTATATTTGTTTCATTTAGAACCTCATATATTTTAAGATTTCAGAGGCTTTTTCGTTTAAATATAATTTGTTTAATTTGGTGCGCCCGTGCTATGATTTTGTAACCAAAATTTAGTGCTTTAATAATTGTTAATGAAAATTATTAAATTATTTTAATATATACTTTTTTAATTTAAAACCAGCTTGAGGGATACCTAAATAAATAAAGAATACAAAAATTTAAGATCATTTTAAAAATAACAATAATATACAGGCAGTTTTGTTTACGGGCATGTCATACCCCGCCACATACTTGATGTAACATTTTTTCACCACACTCCCGCCGGGTTAAAAGAAACAGAACCTATTAAAATTACTATGTGATGCAATTAGCCTGAAAAGGGCTAATTGCATCAGATAGTAATGAATGAATTTAAATAAATTTTTTACACAACCTTATAAAAACACGATTACACGACAGCTGTGTATTGTTGTACCTAGTAAGTTTGCGTTGCGATAGTGCAACAGTGTAATAAAATCATCGATGTTTGTAATAAATTGCGACATTCTGATTTATGTAGAACTAGCCTTCCGCCCGCGGTAATTTTTTTTTTTCAAATATCCCCCCTTCCCCCCACATTTCCGGGATCAAAAGTACCCTATGTTCACCGGGGATAGTGTAGCTTTCCAACAGTGAAAGAATTATTCAAGTCGGTTCAGAAGTTTCAAAATTGTTATTCCCGCGGGAATGAGATGTTTCCCGTAGGAATTTTATAGCCTATGTCCTAAAGTCCTAATCCGGGTTATAAACTATACGTGTGCCACATTTCATCTAAATCCGTTCAGTAATCCAAATATCTAAACATCCAAACATCCAGACATAGATGAAATAAATAAACTCTTTTGACAGCGCCATCTGACAAGGCTTGTCTAAAACATAAACAGCGCGTACGAACCACGAACAAACTGTTTCATGCTTTTTACCGCTTTGAGTGCTTAGAAATTATTGCCACACATTTTCTTATTAAGTTTAGTTTTAGGATTAATCATTCTAACTTTTTTAACAACTTCATAAAAGTTTAAATGAAAAAATCAATTATTTATTTAAATAACGTTATTCGTAACAAACCCGTTAATCGTTATTAATTTTATACCTGGCAAGTGAGAACGACGCCGGCCGGCAGGAAGTCAGGAACCAACAAGAAGAAAGAAGAATCTATTTTTCCGGCCGGCTGTCATTTACACGCCATCGGCCGATGAGTGTTGTGGTTCGTTGATTCAACTGCATTTTTTACATGTAAGTACTAACTGACAATTTACTTCCGCGTTCATTTATCTTATTAGTAAACTCTCTTACTTGCCTTTTCTAGTATAAGTGAATATTGTGTTAAAAGTTAAAACGTGTAGCCAAGTCAGCTGCACTTCCAGGTAATGGGCATCACATAGTCTCAGTGAATGGATTGGATAGGTACGTCTAGAAAAACGTTTTGAACGTCTCTCGTGTAGCCGTGACACACTAAAGGTTAACTATAAATCCTATTGTAACCACAAAATGAATAGCTTTCAGTTAACATTTTATTTTTCTATCAAAATGCGGTAGTTGAAGTAGAAAGTGTGCTGAAATCGTGCCACGCTGTTATGAAATTTTTTGTTGACCGTTACTTTCATTGTGTTTACTGTTATCAGTTTGGAGATCTTCACAACAAATTAAATATCAAGTATTCAGTTTTTATGTGTGACGGAATTTTATCCAATTCTTTCTAAATGAAGGTACCAAAAACATGCTCAACGGGGCAAACAGAAAGCGTCTCCGCAGTGAGTCTGACGATGAAATAAAAGGGAACATAGCGAAAAAGCTAATTCCTGAAAGGTATGATTCCTTGGTGCAGGGCTGTTATGCCACACTGCCTAATAACTCTTTATTTAAAAATGTAATGTATAAGAGACATTCATAATTATTTTATATACATTAAAAGACTATTTCTTTCTGCTTCTGTATTCCAGTTATCTTTTATAATAATATATTGTGTTGTGTATTTTATATCTTCTATATCTCCTACCAACAATTTGGTCGGAAAACTTTGCATTATTATGACAGTAAATGCTTTGATACATGCAAATATAAAAATTATATACAAAGAATCTACTCATTATAATGTTCAGTTGTATTTACCTATGTGTCATTAATTTGTATTATTCTTAAAATATAACACTTCGGGTGATATTAAGGAAACCCACATTTATGTTATGACAATAATTATTTATACTGGTATTTATTCTGTTAGGTTAAAGTATAGGAATGCATGATAAGTTAGCATGATATTGCATGGATGTTGTTAAATCAATAACTTATTGCATGCTTAATTATATTGGTTACATTACCAAATCCATCAACACAGATAACTGTGTGTTAATGTTTTAACAGAAAAATATTTGTTACAAAATGTTAAGTCATCTAGTCTCTGGTCATGTAGCTTGTACATGAGTCATGAATTCATAATTGAAATATCCTTATCATTACGCAACAGATGACTATTAAAAGTAAAACGACAAATCACTAATTATTTTACTATATGAAATACATCTTGGGTAGAAATGTGTAATTAATGGACTTTTTTTTTTTTGTTTCTCTTTTAAAGAAAAATAAAAAATATATTATGTAACTATTTTAACGTCATCGCATAGCATTACAATAATTTACATGTGTGTGCGGACTTGAGTTTTATGAAAATGTTGTATCAACTGGCTTTTTGAAGCAGCTATGTTTATTGCATTGCAACTGAATAAAAATTAAATAAAAGAATGTGTATACATACATACTAGAAACTCTGTCTAAACAGCTAGATTTTTTTTAATATTAGCTATTTTAAAAAACTTTGGAAGTTAAATGCAGACGAATACAGGATTCATACTTCATGGGGTTTTACATCTCTTATTTTGGTTAAAAAGACCATAACATGTTTTGATGTTTTTTTTTTTTTTTTTATGCCATAAAGTTGGCAATCAAGGAGACGAGGTCACAAGCCAAGACCTCGACAGGCCTGAACATCTGATTTTAAGCGGTTTTTGCACATCAATGATCAATGCCGTATAGTCTGGGATCATCGCAGTTGAGATGATTGATCTGGGATGATCACAGACTATAGGCACTTATTGTATTGTGTTCATTGCAGCCACATTGTTTTAGCAGAAATTTAATTAAGTATACAGATCTAAATAAAAGCAATATCTTTATCCAAGGTCTGCATAACTCAGAACTTACCCAGTTATTTATTCACCAGCAGAAAAAAATTAGCAAGTGTCAGCTGGTAGGATGTCGCTAGAACACAAGTGTTACTGTCGAGGAGACGAGGTCACAAGCCAAGACCTCGACAGGCCTGAACATCTGATGCCTATGATGAGGCCGTTCTCCATGAGGTTACTGAACAACCCAGTTGTAGTTAGCAGTATTCTAGAATTAGTTAATTGTAGTAAATTATGTATGATTATGTAGTTAATGTATGATTATGTAGTAAATTATGTATGATTAGTTTCAATTGATATGGTATGAATATTGAATATGTTTATTTTCTTTTAAGGTTTTCAATTTATTTGTAACTAGCTGTGCCCGCGACTTCGTCCGCGTGGAATAGTGACTTTTCGGGCAGCATATTTTCAATATCAAATACCGTCGTTTGGGTAGCTTAAAATTTACTTTATAATGCTTCTCTGTATACGGTATTTGACGTATGGCCATCGGGGATGAAAGCATACAGGCTCATAAAATTGATTTCTAACCCGTGACAGAGCCACATTAAACTGACTGTGCGAGAAACAGCTGATACTTAGATCTACACCCACAACTTGCAGCGTCTGACCCTGGGCTTTATTATTGTCATCGCAAAACATAGGTTGACTGGAAAACGTGTTAAGACGTGTAAAGCAAACGTACTAACTTTATAAAACCAAAGAATTGCTAGAAAAATTAATTACTTACCTGAGCTAATAAATTAATACTTAAATAAAGAAAATCAAGAAAAGAAATGCCTAACATACCAAATACTTATAATATTTTTTTTGTTTTTTTTTTTAATTTATACTCAGTCAGTTGCTACTACCTACTGCCGGAACACAGACAGAGCTATTATGGCGGCAGATTTCACCTGTAGGGGTATTAGCTAGCCAGTCAGACTCTGAAAAAGCCCTACCACCAACCAGACCCTAGGTGGGAATCGAACCCACGACCTCCGGGTTTTTATACCCGATCGGCATAGCCACTGTTCCCACGGAGGCGGTCAACACGGTAATATTTATATACAAATCCTAAATACAAATTAAGATAATTATACCGAATATCAAGGAAAGAAACGCCTAACCTATAACAAATGCTTACAATATTTATTTACAAACCCTAAATAAAAATTAAGTTAAGTAAATCCCCAAAAATCAAGGAAAGAACCGCCTAAGCTATACCAAATACTTACAATATTTATTTACAAAATTTTAAAGAAAATTAAGAAAAAGAACCTAACCTACAAACCCTTAAATATAAATAAATAAAATATGCAAACAGTCAGTATTCAAGTGAATCGCAGTCATCGAATGCATGCAACTATTCGCCTTTACTCTCAGCGCGCTCTATACATAGCCACGGAGACGCGAAGGCGCGAGGTGTGTACCTTAAAATTGACATAACTTTTTTATTTATGAACCGATTTACATGAAATAAACACTAAATGTTAAGTGAAGCTTACTACAACATATTAGTGGAAACCGCATCTAAATCGAATAAGCCGTTTCTGATATTAGCGTGCACAAACACACAGACAAACAGACAAACAGACAAAAAAATTTTTAATTACAATTTCGGGTTCGGCATCGATATAATAACAACCCCTGCTACTTTTTTTTTATATATTTCCATTGTACAGACACCACTTTTCTACAAATTTATTATATGTATAGATTTTAATATGTAGGTCTTTAGGAACAATTCAATTAAACAAAAATAAAATGTTAGATGCTTAGGGTTGTCAATTATAGCAACTGTTATTCTAATTCAATTAAATTATTACCATTTTTTTTAAACTTATTTTTTTTTAAATTAAAATATTGCATAGTAAAACTTGAAAATGCAAAAACATTTAAAATTAATTGAATTAGGTATTGGGCCTATATCATCATAATATTTAAAGTAATGATGGCTACAGGTCTATTACTTAAATGCAAAATAATTTTTGAATAGGTAATTTTTAAACACTACCATTTTTTAGGGTTCCGTAGCCAAATGGCAAAAAACGGAACCCTTATGGATTCGTCATGTCTGTCTGTCTGTCTGTCTGTCTGTCTGTCTGTCTGTCTGTCCGTCCGTATGTCACAGCCACTTTTTACCGAAACTATAAGAGCTATACTGTTGAAAATTGGTAAGTAGATGTATTCTGTGAACCGCAATAAGATTTTCATACAAAAATAGAAAAAAAATAATAAATTTTGGGGGCTCCCCATACTTAGAACTGAAACTCAAAATTTTTTTTTTCATCAAACCCTTACGTGTGGGGTATCTATGAATAGGTCTTTAAAAATGATAATAAGTTTTCTCATATCATTTTTTTCTAAACTGAATAGTTTGCGCGAGAGACACCTCCAAAGTGGTAAAATGTTGGTCACCCCCCCTCTAACTTCTAAAATAAGAGAACGATAAATTTAAAAAAAATATATGATGTACATTACCATGTAAACTTCCATTGAAAATTGGTTTGAACGAGATCAAGTAATTAGTTTTTTTTTAATACGTCATAAATCGTAAACGAACCGAAACTCAAAAATATTTTTTTATCAAACCCTTACGTGTGGGGTATCTATGGATAGGTCTTTAAAAATGATAATAAGGTTTCTAACATAATTTTTTTCTAAACTGAATAGTTTGCGCGAGAGACACTTCCAAAGTGGTAAAATGTTGGTCCCCCCCCCTGTAACTTCTAAAATAAGAGAAAGATAAAACTAAAAAAAATATATGATGTACATTACCATGCAAACTTCCATTGAAAATTGGTTTGAACAAGATCAAGTAATTAGTTTTTTTTTAATACGTCATAAACCGTAAACCGCAATTTACCTCTCATTCAATCAACTCAAATATGAAAACATCGATCAAACTTACAAAGAACTACAAGAACTTTTATATTATGATGATACTTGCTGCTACGGAACCCTTCATGGGCGAGTCCGACTCGCACTTGGCCGGTTTTTTTAAATATTATTTTGCGCCAGAATGGGACACGTGTACATAGGCATACATACATGCAGCGCCTTTCTCATATTAATTATTTAAATTGGATCCAACCAGTTATCGATTTGAACGTAGTCCACGACACCTCCGAGGTCAGACATAACGTGATAGGTAATTTATGGTTGTACATCTTGTCATGGTGCCTAGTCACGTCACGCACAGGCATTGTGCTAGGTACTTAATCTTTACAGGGATAAAAGTTAAAATGTCAGTTTGTTTTGTAACACCTAGTTATACACGGCTATAAAAATATTTTTAGGCCCCCGTCGTCCTATTGGACTAGTGTCTTCGTAAATAGTCTAAAGAAAGGGACTGTTAATCTCTTTTCAATGAGTTTAATTTAAATTTTGGTACGTAGCTTAGGTACCAGTTCTTACAAAAATTTACAATAGAATAGGTATTATCCTATTCTACATTTTTGCAAGACTTGATCCGCTATGTGAATATAGGCGTGGTAAATTTAAGAAATAATGAACCATACCTACTATTTAGTCTTTGTAATTTTGAAATTTTATTAATTTTTTTTGTTCTTTTTGGTGTAGTAAAATTTGTTAAATTTATTTGTATGTCTCTGGGCTTTAATTAGACATGTTGTTGGTTAGGATGTAATTAATAGGCCTTGCTGTTTAGAAAATTTACTTAGATAAATATTGAGCCACAGACTTGCCAAAGGGGTTCGAACATTTTTGTATGGAGCCTGGCATTCCTACATAACCGCCATTTTGAAAAAAACGTGTTTTCGCGGCCAGTGATGAAACGCGTGTCAATCGACAGAGTAATTTATTACAAACAAAAAATGTTATGTGATAATATCTCTAAATGATACGGTTTCTGAGATATGTGCCGCCAAAAACAGAAAAATAAACAGTTTTATTTTTTATTTTTTATTTAGTGAATTGTTTAGCGTTAATGAATAAGAAAATTCGTCCATGCTACACGAAACCGGTTTCACCCGCTTTGGTGCACAGCGAGACTCCCCGCGCCGCACTCCACATTCCGCCATTTTGTATAACGTTTGTCATTCAATTTAGGGACGCACGATTTTTTGCCTTGAATTGATCATAACGATGATAGCGAGACATCACACTCGCTCTCTTCGCTGACGACAGCGCATTCTTCGCGTCCTCGAGGAAGTTGGAGGTTACATTGGCTAAACTGCAGGGAGTGCTCGACCTGATCCTGGACTGGCTTGACCGATGGCGAATGACCGTCAACGTGGGAAAGACGGAGGGGCTACGTATCGGCCGCGGGCGCAAGGTGACAGCCCCACTCGTGCTCCGAGGGCAGGAGATCGAGTGGAAACCCACTGTTAAGTACCTGGGCTGCAGGATCGACCGCACGCTGCGCATGGTCCCTCAGGCCACCCACGCCATTAACATGGCGAAGGCGGCGCGAGCGGTACTGCGACCGGTCCTTGCATCCAAGCTACCCCTACGCACAAAACTGGGCATCTACAAAACCTACATCAGGTCGCGCCTGACTTACGCCATGCCTGCGTGGTATGGCCTATGTACACGCACGACTCGCGCTCGTCTAGAAGCCCAACGGAGCATCTCTCTTCGCGTCATTACTGGGGCGGGGCGATATGTCCGGAACGACGTTATCGCCCGGGACGTGAGGATTCAGCCACTAGAGGACTTTATGATCAAGTCGGCGTGGCGTATGTTCGACCGAGCCGACAATGGGCCACACAGTCACCTCCGTGACATGGCCCCCCTCCACGCCCGGCCGCCCGATGCGTCGGGGCGAGTGACGCGACAGAGAGAGCCCCACACGCCACTACACACCGACACACCCCGCCACAGCTACACTCGACACCACACTCCCACCCACAGCCCACTCGACCCCTTCCCGTTGTCCCCGTGATCCGCGTCTTGCCCGGTGCATCCCGTCCGCCTTGTTTCTCGTCCCTAGACCCGACGAGACACGAAATGAGGGCACAGACAGACGGACACAGACAGACAGATTAGCAACAATCCTCCCGCCCCCCTCAGGCAACTGTTTAACTCAATAGTTAATGTAGTTGCCTTCCCCTGGTCCCTGCATTCCATCCCTGTCTCCCACCCCTCCCTGTCAGATCACGCGGTAAGCCGTCCCCCGTTTGCTGGTAAGCTCGCTGGGCCTCCCGCAAGGGTCTCACCTGGTGTGCTTTTTCTTTAATTATCTATCTTCTAGCCATACAAATCAGATCGAGAATAGATTCACGGCGTTATGATCTATTCAAGGCAAAAAATCGTGCATCCCTAAATTGAATTACAACGTTATACAAAATGGCAGATTGAAAGGTTGAGAGGAGTCTCGCTGTGCACCAAAGCGGAAGGAACCGGTTTCATATAGCACGGACGAATTTGCTTATTCATTTACGTTAGACAATTCACTAAAGAAAAAAATGATTTTTTTTTCTGTTCATTTTTCTGTTTTTGGAGGCAAATATCTCAGAAACCGTATCATTTAGAGATTTTATTATATAATACTTTTTGTTTGTAATAAATTACTCTGTCGATTGACATGCGTTTCATCACTGGCCGCGAAAACACGTTTTTTTCAAAATGGCGGACATGGTCGGAATGCCACGGAGGTTAGATGCTCTTTATGTCGGATAAAAATACTGTTAAAAGCAGATATAACCGGATAATACATTATTGTTATCATCACACGCGGTAGACTGAGGAATTACAGATTGTATTTAATGATTTGTACGTGATTATTACCGAACTTGATTATAAAACATACATTGATATCTGGCGAGACGAGATATGATTGAATTAACAAACGATAAGATAAATAAATAGGCACGTCTAATGTTATCAGTAGCACATAGAAATCGGTGACAAATGGCAATTTTTGTTCCTATGATCATCTGTAAATGTGTATGTCATCTTCGGCTACCTGCTCACTAGAATAAAAAGTGTATTATTCCTACGATAAAAAGAATTTTTGTTAGAAAGTAGTAGTGTATTTTATCCTAGAACCGTTAAATTGCATTTCATAAAGAAATGTGAGAAGTCATAATATGCCCCAGATCTCATTTAGTTATCATGTTGACAAAGAAACGCATCTTGAATTTTATCATTTCCCACACATTTAGATTTAACGCATAACCGGTTTAGTTGAACCTTAGTCGTTTGAAATTCCCAGGGTCACTAACCTTGAGACCGTTCTTAAGAACATGATTTCATGTCGGCTGTTGACGGACTACCTTTACCGTGGAAAAGGAGACTTGCTAGTGGGACTATGGAGGAGCACTGAGATGATGAACTATGACGTCCCTTTGCTTGACCCTAGACATCTACCAGGTTCCTTGGGTTTAAACTTTAGGTTTGTTTAGTTTGCGTCGTAGGTTTTAAAGTTTTTCCGGTAGTCTAGTCGGTATAAAAATGTTGTTAGTTGAATCAATTCAAAATGTCATTAGTGACATAACAAAAAATTTAATTTGATTATTTATAACACCATTCGTAGAAATCGTAGATTAAATTATTGTGACTAGAGTAAAATCACATCGTTTAAACAGTGATATATATGCAAAACACTTGTTTAATTTATTACCTTGTTTATAAATCATTAGCTTTGTTTCAACTACCGTGCGACCTTTGCACTGAAATTAAACAGTTGAATGAACCAGCCAGCCAGTGGTAATACCACAGAATAGGTATTACGTAAATGTTAATTATCTTAAAGTTGAATAGGTAAATAACTCCAACCACTTGCGTATCGATTATTCTAGCATTTACGTAAATGCAACAGACAATATCCGGAAATTTTCTTATAGATATGCTTTGTTGTTTGTAAACTTGACAAGTATCGGATGTTGTTTCTCTTAAGAGATTGTTGAAGATTTCGCATTTTCGTTTGACAAAACAGGATGCTCAAATGGAACATGATTTTTCGTGGAAAGTTAATTGTTTTGGAATAGTTGTTGAATTGACAGCCCTGACGACTTGCAGGGATAATAAAAATGAAATGTTGTATTTGCTGTCGATTTGACGCCGATAATAAACCTGATGATGAGGATGTGGCCATTATCACCGACAGCGGGTGCTTCTATCTCGTAACACCTCTAATGTGAGCATAGGGAGGAAACACGCGGTTAAATACATATTAGTACCTTCGATCACTAATAAGAACTAGATACACAATCAGCGGCCAAAAGTGTCCTCACCGAAAGAGCTCCTAAAATCAACATTTAGGTGGACTTTTATCTTAGTAGCATTCGAACGCTCCGACAATAAACATGCCTAAATGCTCCTTTTAAAAGTGCAAAAATCACCCATCCAAGACGAAAAAAAGGATGGATTTTCATATTTTCGGGAAGTATTAATATTATCATTAATTATTATTATCACTTTTATTAATAAATCATCGTAATATCATTTTTAAAAATTAAATTGAACTAAATAGTAAATACCAGTAGTTATAACGCAACTCAATTGTAAAGACTCAAGCACAGAGACTCAAGCCCACTTAAATTGTTTGGGTTATGTTCGTTTACTCGGTTCCATTAATCCGTGGAGACGCTATTGTTTGTAAAAAAATTTTATTATTAAAATACAACTGTATTGTTTTTTTGTTTAATAAGACTTTGGTACTTTTTAAAAGTAAATATTATACAAACATATTATAATAAATTAAATTTTTAGTGGATGTAATAAATTTAGCATGTGAGATTTTATTGGAGTTTATCCCATATGAGTCGATATAAGAAGCCCTCCTTATAGAAATTTTAATGAGGAGGGGAAATACAAAGGATGATGTTACAAATGTTCATCATTGTATTAATGTATGTTGTGATGCTTAAAGTTCTGAAATAAATTTATTATAATATAATTTATATAAAGGTGTGAAAATAGTATAAGTGTGACCTGTGAGTGTGACTCACTTAATGTTTTTTTTTTTTTCAATTTTTAATATAAATACATAATTAATGATATCTGTGTATATTTATTTCATTAATAAATAAATGTTGTGACCGTGTAACTAAAACTAAAATAAACCCATTCCAAAAATCCCATACCAATATTTACAATAAAAACAAAAGCGCAAAACGCGCAAAGCTATTACGAGCGCGAGCACTCGTAATAGCTTTGCGAAACACAACTTCACGCATTGCACGTAAGGTTGAGTTTATATTATTCCATCTAGAATTTTGCGAGAAAGAGAAAGAACTAGATTTTCGACCGTTTTGAGGCGACTTTTGCATGGCATTGTGTATCTAGTTCTTTATTAGTGATCGATGATTAGTACCCATGATCTTTATCGATTGAAATTGTCTGTCACTGTTTCATAAAAAATGCTAAGAATGAGTTTTTTCTTTTTTGTTTTTATAATAGTTCTAATGGATCTGACGCAATAGTCATTTGCATAGTTTTCGTCGGAGACGGTGATAACTTGATAAGATATTGACTTCATGTAATCTTTGATCTGACCATTTAATCCAGGTGTGAAATCGATATATTGGTCAGACGGCTTTCCTGATAAAAACTACAACCGTTATCTTTTCGTGACGTCAATTTACTCCAATGTTTAATTCAATTTCCATAACTGCTGTTATTTTACTGCAGCAATCGTAGAGTTCATACGTGTTCAGTACATTTAATTTAAAACATTAATTTAATTGAGTTAGAAGTGTATTTAGCAGAACGAATAGGTTTGTGAAGATTAGTTTAGTTTGTATCAGTACGGTAAACTTTGATTACCTAGATTTGAAACATATTTTACACTAGGCAACTACAGAGTATTTATGAATAAAACATTCATCATTTCATTCACCAATCCCTCCCATTTGATTTTGGACTTTATTCTTAAGACTAAACATGGTATAGTTTAGCAATTCCAATGACTTCTGACTGTTATCACTGTCGCTGGAATATAAACCGTATCGTTATTAATGTAAGTGTTATTTCAGTTTCAACAAGATGCCGCTGCAGCTGACCAAGCCCGCGCCCCAGTGGAAGACCACCGCGGTCGTCAACGGGGAGTTCAAGGACATCGCGCTCTCCGACTACAAGGGCAAATACGTTGTCCTGTTCTTCTACCCGTTGGACTTGTGAGTACATATGATTAATATTAAGTTACAGACTTGCAGGGTTTGTTAACTATATCTTATGTTGAGTAAAAAAAGAGTAAAAATAGAAAAAATCGAAAACAATCACTTCGCTGACAATAACAATTTAAAAAAATATATATTTTTGGTCTTACAAATTGGTTTCAAGAGTTGTGACGTCATTAGTCGGTAACTTAACTCTACTTATAAGCTTGTATTGAAGGTAGGCAAAAAAACTATTGATAAATGGCTGTATTACATGTAGCGTTTATTTATTACCCATTATAATACCGCATAGCAAAACTTGCGTTTTTTTTTTAAATTGTAAATTAAGATTTTTCAGTTTTGAAGGTTAAGGAGGGACTGATTTGAAAATAGGTATGATTTGAATAATCGAACTACCCTATTAATAAGAGGACGGAAATACTCGACCTTGAATCTCCAGCTTGCCAACGCGTAGGCATGTCACTAGTGATGGGTTTTTATCCGGATAAATACTCAAAATGGATAAATACTCATAAATATCCATATTTACTTGAGTATTTATCCAAAAAGGCGGATAAATACTTTTAAAACGTTTTTCTTTTATTTTTTAAATTAAAGTGTAGGTAGATTAGAATTCATTTATTACGACCTTGGTTGTAGCGACCAATTGGCTACAGCGACGTTAAAACTAAGTGCCTTGAATTTAAAGCATACTTTAGTACAACATTTTTATTGGCTATAGTAACTTTGGATGTAACGCCGTGTTCAGGTGTGGCGATTATTTTCAATGAATCATTTGTAACAAATTCTTTTTTTTTTCGGAAGAGAATGCGTTTATGCACCATAACCGCAGGCTAGCTAAACCTGCGGCCGTGTGTGGGACTCGAGACTTAAGCGTCCACTACCCACTAAACTCCCCGCAGGTCAACCTTCAGGCCGGGGGAGGCGTGCTTAGTGAGCTCGCCTTCTCCGGCCTGGCCGTCTGCGCCGGAGGGGAGCAGCGACGGGGTCCTCCTCGCGCTCCCGCTCCGCTGCCTCCTTCTGCGACATTACTTGCTCGCAGAAGGAGGCGGCCGACCGGTTGGCGACCATGGCACGAACCATGGTCGTCAACGAGAGGCGTCCACCGCCTAGCGCCGCGATCAGTTCGCGGCGCTCGTGTCGCCAGGTCGGGCACTCGATGAGTGTGTGCCCGGCTGTGTCGTCGGGAGCGTAGCAGTGATGGCACTGCGGCGTCTCCTCCCGACGGGGGACACGGTACAGGTAGTGTCCGAAACTTCCGTGTGCGGACAAAACCTGCAAAGGCCGGTAGGTGAGGCAGCCGTGCCGGCGTTCCACCCACTCCCTTAACACCGGACAAATGGCCTCAATCGTCCATTGGCCGGCACTTAGGGCTTGGAGAGCCTCCGTCCATTTGGCCAGGGCCTCTTCCCTGGCCTGGACACGACCCAGCGCCACCTCCTCGAAGCTGGGTTGTTCCCCCCGCATCCTTGCCGATTCGATGCACCTGGGCCAGAACCAGTCTTCATATTCCCCGCCTACGTCTTCGACACGGAGGCGCGAGAGGGTCATTTTCCCTCTCCCGCTCCGCAGCCTCCTTCTGGGAGATGACTTCCTCGCAGAAGGCGGCCATTGCCCTCCAGGCTCCTTCGTCCTCCAGGCTCCTCGTCCGGACCTACTTCCGCGCACAGAACACGACGCTGCTCCTCCCAGCCTGGGCAGAAGGCGAGAGTATGCTGCGCCGTGTCCTCCGCCGCACCACATTTATGGCACACCGGGGATTCCTTTCTCCCGATTTGGTGCAGGAATGACGTAAAGGAGCCATACCCGGATAACATCTGTGCCAAACGGAATGAAAGAAACCCGTGCGGATGCCCGAGCCAATCCTGTATCACGGTACCAATGGCATCGAGCGCTCTGCGATCATGTTGCGCGCGAGCCATGTCCTCTTGCCAGCAGAGGACCATAATGTCGCGCGCATCCTTACAGCGGCCCGCTCTATCGGCGCTGGGCGCCCCCTTAGGGCTTTCTGCTCAGCCGTCCACTCATAGACACGGTAGTTCTTCTATGTGTCAACCGCACGGAGTGCCTCTTATGTACATGACGAATTAATTGATGGTATCGTATATGTAACCCAGAGGCGGATTAAACGTTGAGAGCGCCATAGGCAAGCATCTCATCGGCGCCCCTATATTAAAAATAACTCGTACCTACTATAGTTTGACCGAAACGGTACCTTAGGAAAACGCGGCGGCCAAGGAAAAAAGAGCATGAGTTTACATGAGATCGATATTGTTCGACTCCGTTATTCACGAAGGCAAAACGCCAATATCATGGCAAAGGGGCGTGGTGAAGCTGTTCTTCAAAAAGGGCGATAGGATGCAGCTGAAGAACTACAGACCTATCACGCTACTGAGTAATGTTTACAAGCTGTTTTCTAGAGTTATAACGAATCGTCTCGTACGTAGGTTTGATGACTTCCAGCCTCCCGAACAAGCCGGATTCCGTAAAGGCTTTAGTACCATAGACCACATGCACACGCTGCAGCAGATTATACAAAAGTCCGAAGAAATAATCTCCCATTATGCTTAGCGTTTGTGAACTATGAAAAGCCTTTGATTTTGTCCAGACATGGGCCGCGCTTTGGTCACTTCAAAGGTGCCCAAGTGTTGCAGTCGCTGTACGAAAACGCCACCATGTCAGTCCGCCTCCAGGACCAGAAGACAAAACCCATTCGGCTCCAGCGGGGTGTGAGACAGGGCGATGTTTTATCGCTGAAACTGTTCACTACATACTCTGTTGGAGGACGTGTTTAAGCTTTTGAACTGGAGAGAACTTGGCATCAACATAACGGCGAGTACATGACGCACCTTCGCTTTGCGGATGATATTGTAGTCATGGCTGAGTCCTTGTTCAAGTACCTAGGCACAATGCTCAACGATCTCAGTAGTGTCTCAACAAGTGGGTCTTAAAATGAACATGGAAAAGACGAAAATCATGTTGAACTCCCATGTCGTACCCACTCCTATAAAAGTTGGGGACTCAACACTGGAAGTTGTAGATAAGTACTACTACTGGGACAAAAAGTCCAACTTGGTAAGTCCAACTTCCAGAAAGAGGTCGATCGACGAATCCAACTCGGCTGTACAGCGTTTGGGAAGCTACGCAGCGTTTTCTCGGCCCGACTACCGCAGTGCCTCAAGACGAAAGTCTTTGATACGTGTGTGTTGCCAGTGATGACTTACGGAACGTAAATGTGGCCACTTACAATGTGCCGCATAAAAAGGCTCAAAATCGCGCAAAGGGCAATGGAGAGGGCTATGCTTGGAGTCTCACTGCGTGATCGCATCAGAAATGATGAGATCCGCAGAAGGACCAAGGTCACCGACATTGCCCGAAGAATTGCAAGCCTTAAGTGGCAGGGACACATTGCAAGGAGGTCTGACGGCCGTTGGGGCGGAAAGGTCCTCGAATGGCCACGTACCGGGAAACGCAGCTGTGGTAGGCCTCCCACAAGGTGGACCGATAAATCAATAAAGATCGCCGGAATCCACTGGATGCGGGTGGCGCAGGACCGATCGGTTTGGAGATCCTTGGGGAGGCCTATGTCCAGCTGTGGACGTCGTTTGGCTGAAATGATGATGATAACTTAATTCGACCTCGATAGTATTGATATGATAGTGGTCTAGGTGTCTGCCGTAAACGCAAAAGATCCCGGATTTCTTTCTCGGTCGGGCAAATTTGGGAAACGAACGTCGTCGTGAATTAAAATTTTTTGGCGCATTCGTCGCCATTCGCGCCTGACCGCTTAGCTTCCGCCCCCGCACCACACTCTCGTCCCCGCAATTTTAGAAGCAGAACGTCCGATAGTCACAGTCGATGCCCCGACGCGACGAACATTGCAGTCGTATCTTTCCAACTTCAATCAGAGATCATGTACCATCGACGAGGTTGTTTGTAGGCGTAAGTTTTAGCCAGTCCCATCCGTGAAATTCATCTTTTTGTAAGCAAAAATAATAGTTTTCATTGTCTAAGTAGGTGCAATGGTTTACTTACTGGCGCAATTAATTTTATGCAATATTGTATATTTTTTCTTTATTTAACAATTCTGCCGCCCCTTTGTACCGTCGCGCCCCTAGGCACATGCCTACTTTGCCTTTAGGATAATCCGCCTCTGATGTAACCGAAATCACCAAAATTATCGAACCTTTTTAATACTTTCTTTTGAGAGATAAAACAATCACACGAATGTAACACTCTGCAACGCAGTTTACAACAGACTGACGGACGCGCATGTCGCGCATGGCATGACGGGGAGTCTAGTCGGGGCCGCTTGCTAATATTGCGCGGCGAATAATAATTATACAATTATTGTAACCAAACAACCGAATATACATACTTTTCTCGCTCTCGCGCGGACTTGTGAGCAACGTTTGCAAAAGCAAGCAATGCTACAGTATAATAGGTACAACTACACTGAGACTTGATATAACACCCAACCGTGCTAAAATAAAGTAATTATTTTGATGCCATAGTATTCGGACACAAAATACTAAGCTTTTGTCAAATGTAGTCAAGTGAAACAAAAGTCGTGTGTGAATACAGCTAAAAAGATATTTATCCTTGAATTTGAGTAAATATCGGGTAAAAATGGATAAAAATGAGTATTTATCCATTTTGGATAAATATCCGAGTATTTACTTTTTGAGTATTTATCCACTGCCCATCACTACATGTCACAGAACGAGTTATTAGTTTAAATTTAGAAAATTGGTAGGTATTTGTTTAAACGGTAGGTAACAAAAAAATTATTAAAAAATTAAGGACAAAGTGAATAAATTAGTTTAGTTTGAAATCAAGCTAATTTTTTTGTGTTTTTCTTTTGTATTCGTCGTCATCTTATCGTTGAGCTAGGTTCACTTGAAAACTTCATGACATGTGGGTACTTAACTACTTACGGTAAACCTACATTTTACTTTGAACTGTCAATGGTATTAAGATATCTCAAGTTAAACCTACGAACATGTTAAAATGCCGCCGTTTAACTAACGATAATGTTATCAAATTCTAGGATTGTACTGTAGATCTACTGTTAAAAGTGCTATTGTTGATGGGAGATATCTCATGTAGAAACTTTATCTTAAGTGCAAATACTAGTCTAGATAGACGACTGGGTTACGTGCAAAAGATTAAACCTATGATGATAGGTATAAATTCTAAGCCTTATATCAATATTGCCAAGGCACATGACCAAGTGGCCATCAGATTTTTTATGAAAGAAATAAGAATCTGATAACAGAACAATATGACAGTTATTTTTCTCATAAGTTGGTCCATTAGCAAAAAGACCACCTATCGAACGATATCCAATAGATACCCATTTAGGGACTTCATTACAGGATCCGGAAAACTTCTTGACTATTCCATGGTGATTGTGACCTGTAAGTAACTATGTAGTACAATGTTTGTCTAACTGCTCTTACAATGAAAGGTAGCCAACTTATTGACTGATGTTGACTGGATTTTTTTAACAAACAATTACCTACAGTTTTGACGTGACAACGTCTAAATTGGTTTGCCGGGTGACACTTCAAGAAACTGCGTTACGCTCCGCTCACGTTATGCGCTCACAATGAGAGCGAGTGAGAGGCACGCGTCCCGCCTAAGAGCGAGAGAGACAGACATAAAAAGTCGTTGTCACGTAAAACTTTCGCCCGTTTACCGACTTTACAGGCAACCAATTTTTATGTTCAGTAAGATGTGTCAAGATCTCTTCAATTCAGTAAACCAAATAGTAATAAACAACATATTGTGTAGAGACGTTTAGTTTGGCCTCTGACATTACTTATCGTGCTGTGAATCGGTGTCGTGAGCTGATTACGTTCTAATACTGTCAAATCATTCTTGTGTATATGAAACACACGTTCTAATACTGTTAAATCTTTCTTGTGTTTAATGAAATACAGGGTGATCTCTAAAGTGGCGAATGTGCCACGACATTGTTATGCCAAAATCTGTCAAACTTTAAGCCAAAAAAAATTAATATCAAATATGATTTATTCACAAAAACGAAATGAAAGAGACTGATTTTAGCTGCTCGAGCTCTTGTTAGCTCAAAATTAAATGCTGTTTATAATGAATTTGCTTATAGACTGACTACAGACTCAATTTCTGCGATCTTGATCCAATGATGGACACCTCTGATCAGCATGGTATTACATTTAATAAGCGTACAATCATGAACGTATTCTTTTTTTTTACGTCTATGCGTACAATATATATTATTTTCTCTCTTGCAGTACGTTCGTGTGTCCGACGGAGATCATCGCGTTCTCAGAGCGCGCTGATGACTTCCGCAAAATCGGCTGCGAGGTGATTGCCGCCTCCACCGACTCCCACTTCACACACTTGGCTTGGATCAACACTCCCCGCAAACAGGGTAAACTACCTTGTCAATATACCCTACGAGTTTAATCAAAAGAAGTAGCTACTAGCTTTATTGATTTTTGATCCTAGTATGTCCACTTGGCAAAATTACATGCATATATGCCTCTCGCTAGCATTTCACTCGCGTGTACCTTTTTTACATTATAAATCCCGCGGGAGCATGATATTTTTCCGGGATAAAAAATCACAAATAAATTGTAGAGTATCAATATTATAGAATAAGTCGACCACCGGCTTCGGAATGTTGTTATAAATGAAAAAAAAACCGGCAAGAAAGCCTTTAGCCCTTAAAATATCTTCATACCAAAAATCACGTCGGTGCGTTGCTCTATATTTGCGACAAATTAGTTGTATATGAACCCATTACACATGCTTCTTAATTTGGTATCAAATGCTTATGCTTGCTCGGTGTTTTCCAGGTGGTCTCGGCCCCATGAACATTCCAATCATCAGCGACAAGTCGCACCGCATCGCGCGCGACTACGGCATTCTGAACGAGGAGACCGGCATCCCCTTCCGCGGGCTGTTCATCGTCGACGACAAGCAGAACCTGCGCCAGATCACCGTCAACGACCTGCCTGTGGGACGGTGAGTGACGTCATACCTTCCGCGGGCTGTTCATCGAGTGACGTCATACCTTCCGCGGGCTGTTCATCGTCGACGACAAGCAGAACCTGCGCCAGATCACCGTCAACGACCTGCCTGTGGGACGGTGAGTGACGTCATACCTTCCGCGGGCTGTTCATCGTCGACGACAAGCAGAACCTGCGCCAGATCACCGTCAACGACCTGCCTGTGGGACGGTGAGTGACGTCATACCTTCCGCGGGCTGTTCATCGTCGACGACAAGCAGAACCTGCGCCAGATCACCGTCAACGACCTGCCTGTGGGACGGTGAGTGACGTCATACCTTCCGCGGGCTGTTCATCGAGTGACGTCATACCTTCCGCGGGCTGTTCATCGTCGACGACAAGCAGAACCTGCGCCAGATCACCGTCAACGACCTGCCTGTGGGACGGTGAGTGACGTCATACCTTCCGCGGGCTGTTCATCGTCGACGACAAGCAGAACCTGCGCCAGATCACCGTCAACGACCTGCCTGTGGGACGGTGAGTGACGTCATACCTTCCGCGGGCTGTTCATCGTCGACGACAAGCAGAACCTGCGCCAGATCACCGTCAACGACCTGCCTGTGGGACGGTGAGTGACGTCATACCTTCCGCGGGCTGTTCATCGTCGACGACAAGCAGAACCTGCGCCAGATCACCGTCAACGACCTGCCTGTGGGACGGTGAGTGACGTCATACCTTCCGCGGGCTGTTCATCGTCGACGACAAGCAGAACCTGCGCCAGATCACCGTCAACGACCTGCCTGTGGGACGGTGAGTGACGTCATACCTTCCGCGGGCTGTTCATCGTCGACGACAAGCAGAACCTGCGCCAGATCACCGTCAACGACCTGCCAGTGGGACGGTGAGTGACGTCATACCTTCCGCGGGCTGTTCAGCGTCGACGACAAGCAGAACCTGCGCCAGATCACCGTCAACGACCTGCCTGTGGGACGGTGAGTGACGTCATACCTTCCGCGGGCTGTTCATCGTCGACGACAAGCAGAACCTGCGCCAGATCACCGTCAACGACCTGCCAGTGGGACGGTGAGTGACGTCATACCTTCCGCGGGCTGTTCAGCGTCGACGACAAGCAGAACCTGCGCCAGATCACCGTCAACGACCTGCCAGTGGGACGGTGAGTGACGTCATACCTTCCGCGGGCTGTTCATCGTCGACGACAAGCAGAACCTGCGCCAGATCACCGTCAACGACCTGCCAGTGGGACGGTGAGTGACGTCATACCTTCCGCGGGCTGTTCAGCGTCGACGACAAGCAGAACCTGCGCCAGATCACCGTCAACGACCTGCCTGTGGGACGGTGAGTGACGTCATACCTTCCGCGGGCTGTTCATCGTCGACGACAAGCAGAACCTGCGCCAGATCACCGTCAACGACCTGCCAGTGGGACGGTGAGTGACGTCATACCTTCCGCGGGCTGTTCAGCGTCGACGACAAGCAGAACCTGCGCCAGATCACCGTCAACGACCTGCCTGTGGGACGGTGAGTGACGTCATACCTTCCGCGGGCTGTTCATCGTCGACGACAAGCAGAACCTGCGCCAGATCACCGTCAACGACCTGCCTGTGGGACGGTGAGTGACGTCATACCTTCCGCGGGCTGTTCATCGAGTGACGTCATACCTTCCGCGGGCTGTTCATCGTCGACGACAAGCAGAACCTGCGCCAGATCACCGTCAACGACCTGCCTGTGGGACGGTGAGTGACGTCATACCTTCCGCGGGCTGTTCGTCGAGTGACGTCATACCTTCCGCGGGCTGTTCATCGTCGACGACAAGCAGAACCTGCGCCAGATCACCGTCAACGACCTGCCTGTGGGACGGTGAGTGACGTCACACCTTCCGCGGGCTGTTCATCGAGTGACGTCATACCTTCCGCGGGCTGTTCATCGTCGACGACAAGCAGAACCTGCGCCAGATCACCGTCAACGACCTGCCTGTGGGACGGTGAGTGACGTCATACCTTCCGCGGGCTGTTCATCGTCGACGACAAGCAGAACCTGCGCCAGATCACCGTCAACGACCTGCCTGTGGGACGGTGAGTGACGTCATACCTTCCGCGGGCTGTTCGTCGAGTGACGTCATACCTTCCGCGGGCTGTTCATCGTCGACGACAAGCAGAACCTGCGCCAGATCACCGTCAACGACCTGCCTGTGGGACGGTGAGTGACGTCATACCTTCCGCGGGCTGTTCGTCGAGTGACGTCATACCTTCCGCGGGCTGTTCATCGTCGACGACAAGCAGAACCTGCGCCAGATCACCGTCAACGACCTGCCTGTGGGACGGTGAGTGACGTCATACCTTCCGCGGGCTGTTCATCGAGTGACGTCATACCTTCCGCGGGCTGTTCATCGTCGACGACAAGCAGAACCTGCGCCAGATCACCGTCAACGACCTGCCTGTGGGACGGTGAGTGACGTCATACCTTCCGCGGGCTGTTCATCGAGTGACGTCATACCTTCTGCGAGCGTTTGTCGCGATCAAGTCGGGATACGCTTGCAGCATGATCCTAGATTAGGCATGTCCAGTTGATCACTTTTTCTTTTGGTGTAATGGTCGAGAAGTCGGCTGTTACACCAGAGGTCGCGGGTTGGATCCCCACACGGTGCAAACATTTGTGTGCATGAACATGTCTGTTTGTATCGATCTGGGTGTTTATATGTATTATATTAGTAAGTACATAAGTAATGTTTATCCGTTGTCTAGCACCCATAGCACAAGCTAATGCTTAGTTTGGGGCTAGATGGCGCTGTATGAATAATGTCCAGAGATATTTATTTATTTAGGTAAACGGGAACACCATCTACCTGAGAGTTAACAATCTCTGCGATGACCTATTATTCCATTGAATCGAGTGAAACTTAAGCAGAAAGAATAGCTTGATGGCGCAGCGACTCCAAGTCAGCCTTGGCCTCCGACAAATTACACGTCATGACAAAGTTAATTATGCTGACACCAGCTAGTGTGGAACAAGGGCAGAAATGATGGTGATACATCACAAAGCCTTATCAACTTTGTGAGTCAATGACTTACAGGAGTACTACAAATATCTTATCCACATCGAATCAGTTGTAAGAAAATTGTTAACACATTAATAATTGTCGAAAATACTTGTCATCCTAAAGATGGGGCTTGTATTAAGGTTATTTTACTACTGAAAAATCTTGCCTATTTTATATTTATTTAAGAAAAAAATAACCATTATTGTTTTGGCTAGTATGGAATAGACTCTGACAATAGTAAAGATTTATGACGCTGATTGTGTTATCTAAAGATATGGGTTTACACTGAATTGTTTTATCGACACATTGTCCATTTCTCATATACGTGACACAAACCACGGTGTGACCTTGGAGACACGGCCCTCGCACACCTTTGATTTGATCCATATTAATACATGTGACAATGTGATGCAACAGTGAATTACAATGGTGTAATGGCATGTGTTTTTTGTAGTGCAGGTAGAAACACGTGCGTATCTTGGAAAAAAACCTTTTGTTTCTTATTCCTACATCTGCCAGGTCATTGAATAAATGAATATTAATATAAGACGACGAAACATTGTTATAACTTGATTGTGATTGATTAACGCATATTAAAATTCAATTCTGTATAGAACTCAAATGCAGATAAAAATTCCTGCAACAATCCTACGGTCCTATTCCTACAAACTGTCCTTTATGTATGGTCAACAGCACATCACGGTTAACACTTGCAGTTCGATAATAGCAATTATGCCCCCGACATAAGAGCGG
The DNA here is from genome assembly GCA_949319885.1 of Mecyna flavalis. Classification (NCBI taxonomy): domain Eukaryota; kingdom Metazoa; phylum Arthropoda; class Insecta; order Lepidoptera; family Crambidae; genus Mecyna; species Mecyna flavalis. The sequence continues at coordinate 21,225,913 of OX439427.1, forward strand.
TACAAAGTCCAAAGTGTTACGTCTGACGTGCTTTTGACTGTACATACTTTGTCAGCTATTAATTGCCATTAATTAATTTGCTCTCAAAGAATTCAAATAGGATACTAGTTTCTTTCAAACGGAAATAGTACTGAACAGATTTAGAATAAAATTACATTTACAGTAAATAGCTATACATTATACATACAATAATCCAACTAGTTTCTTTATTTACATAAGCAACAAAGGCACTCGTTAAAATCTAAATTCTGAAAATGCAAATTCTGTGTGTAGTCTTTCTATGTAATAATACATTATAATTTCTTTCACAGATCGGTGGAAGAGACCCTCCGCCTGGTCCAGGCCTTCCAGTACACAGACAAGTACGGAGAGGTGTGCCCGGCCAACTGGCAGCCCGGCTCCAAGACCATCAAGCCCGACACCAAGGCCGCCCAGGAGTACTTCGTCGACGCCAACTAAACACGCTCTCAGACGCTTAGGGATTTTAACATGTCAGACGACGGTTATAAAGAATGGTTATAACAAGTAAGGCCGTTTTCTCACTACGCGAAACCAACACAACATCAACACAACATAATGTTGTGAAAACTCCAACCGCCATACTAATGTATGCGCCGTTTTCTCACACACGTCACATACTATACTCCATAAAACGTAACATGATTAGAATGACAGCTATCAAAATGTTGTGGCTCTCTCGCTCGTTCTCAATAAACCTCTATCGATGTGTCTCACTCTACAAAAAAAATAAAATCTTAGAGATGAGACACATTGTCCTCGACAACACAAAACCAACTTAGTATGGCGGTTGGAGTTGTCACAACATTATGTTGTGTTGATGTTGTATTGGTTTCGCGTAGTAAGAAAACGACCTTACGGTAACGGTTGGTAGTAGCAGATAATGTTATTCATAATAACGCTGCACCAAGATGGCGCCGGTTTCAACGGGAATGCTTTGTTTTATTTCCCGATAGTTTGACATAAAAAACCTGAGTTATATGCGGCGTTTAACCACTCAACGCCGAACCGGCACTCGGGTGCCGCATAACAATAGATTTTCTATTGTGTCTAGTAATCCGGGGCTAGAAGGATTAAAAACACTTGTGTCAGCGAAATTTACATGAAAATGATAGCAGTCATCTATGTAAAGAGAAATGTGTGCCCAGCTACAAAACATGAAAAAAAAAAAACAATATTTATACAGTCTTTGTATATTACTTGTAATAGCATTTTGATTGTATTATATTGGCATAATGAATGTCGCGTTGTTTCGCTGTACGTATTTGTTATAATCCATCTTTTGTTTATTTCTAAAGTCTGATGTGTTAAAATATCCCTAAGATGTTAGTGTCCTAAAAATGTATCATTAGATGTTGTTATAAATATCATCTTACTAAAATGAAGATACATTTTAGATTGTAAAGGTTGATTATGTTAGTTCCTTTGGTCATGTTTAGAAGACTTTGCCCAGCATGGAGTAAATTCGCTAAGACAATGTTTCTTCAACAATGTATGCCAGTATCTGCTTAAGAGTCTGTATGACGATACGCGGCGAATTTGCACCTTTCTGCACATGGTCTTAAGATCGAATTAACCTTGCATATCTAGCAGCATCTAATATTTAAAATTGTAACTGGCAATTCCATTAACATTGTGATATTCTAAATATCTTTAAATTCTGTTGAACGGAATTATCTTTTTTTATTGTAGTTAATGGTGTTGTCAGGATAGTGGTAAATTGTGTAATTTTATCTTCATCGGCGATAAGTTTGCGAATCTCAGCGCAAATTGCAGTCCGGACAATAAGTAGCCGCCAAGCATACCTCACGCACTGATCAGTATTTACAGAGATCCTAACTATACGTGAATCGAGGCTGTAATAAATGCTATGTTGTATACGTTTGTTTTGTTTTATCCTCCATCAAACCTATAAATCCACGTGTATAAAGGCTCGTGAATGCTAGGTTTACCTATACAGTACTTATCTACAGTAGGGGAAATAACTTCAAACAGCAGTAAAACAAAACTGCTCTAAGAATATAAACCTAGAATTGAATACAAGAAGACTTATGCACAATGGATCATTTTTAAAGATTGTAAAAAATGTTTTTTCTACAATTTTACTCATGGCCAGGTTCTCTGAGGTTTCTGATAATTTATCGGTCAGATAATGGTTTGGCATAATTTTTTTTTTTGAAATTGACAAAAGAGACTTTATAATTGAAGTTTTCTTAGAATTTGACTTATGGCCAGTTCTGTTTTACTCACACACAGACAGAAATACTACATCTATGTTACCTACTGAATGATAAAAGTTTTGGTCTGAAAATTTTTCTATGCAGATAATGCTCTCGGTTTTTTTTTAATTGTTAAAATATGTAATTGTTTTGTTAGAATTTTTCTTTTATGGTCAGTCTGGCACCGTTTGCCGCCTCTTGCATTAAAGTTTCACTGATATAAATTCGTGGTAATTTTTCTCAGATAATATTGATCTGTTTTTATTTTTTGAAAATTGACAAAAGGTAATATTGCTATTTGGTCTGAGGTTTCATAAAGGTAAATAATTATTAAACTTACCTGTAAGCTAAGACCAAATATTTTTATTTGGTCGGAGCCTGTAATTGGTGATACTAGTCAACGAATTTTAATATCGTTGATACTAGTTCATTGTGTTATGCATTATCTGCGAGATGCTACAATTACAGAATCTTGAAACCACAATAATAAAATTGATCTCGTAAAGAATGGTTGTAGTTTTAAAAAAATTATAAAAAAAATTGTGTTTTTGACCTTGGTATAGCAGCGCTTCGCGAAGAACGACGGAGAATTTGATAACTAAGACATCAACTCAAAAGCACAGTGCGCTCTAAAAGCAATCCACGCTAAAGAACAAGTTTTCTAGCTGCGTCAGCAGATGGCGCTTATTGGCAAAAACGTAACAGGAAAGAAACTTTAATTAAAATAATTTATTTACAAGGATTTTTTTGTTTTTTATAAGTGCACTATGTTTACTTTCATAATTGATGCCAATGCACAAATAATATAAAAATGAATGAGTGACATTTTGACCGCCTCCGTGGAAAAGTGGCTAAGCTGCTCGCAGAGAGATAGATGTGGCTGCTCGGGTATAAAAACACTGACGGAGGTCGTGGGTTAGATTCCCGCCTTGGGTCTAGTTGGTGGTAGGGCTTTTTCAGAGTCCGACTGGCTAGCTACCACAGGTGAAATCTGCCGCCATAACTAACAGCTTTGGCTGTGTTCCGGCAATATTAATGTGGGAGCCAGACTGGCTCTGAAATCACGCGCTCATTTTAGAATTTTTTAGATCATTCCACAAATTTTGAGATCTTTCGGGAAGTCCTTATGAGTTAGAAAAGGACAGAAATACCTATTACTTTTCACATTTTTGCCACCCACAACCACCCACTTTCACCCACCCGCGACCAAACTCTCTTACTTCCACCCGGAGACCAGTCTATGCCGGAGACCAAGGGCTATTTTACCACCTCAACAGGAAGTTGATTGGATCAGGTAGAGATAGAGAAAACTCTGTCTTTACGTACGAACATTAGCATTTTATATATGTACTAAGATTATGTATTAAGATTTGATTTGATGTTGTTTATTTTGTTGATATGATATTATATTACTTTATCAAACATCTAATGCGTTTTTTAAAAAACTACGTTGAACGCATGATGCATGATTAATCCAAGGCCAAAGCGCCCGAGCCGGTCGCCGCGTTATTTTTTTATTTTTTTTATTCCCGCTTGCAGCGCCAAGTTGGCAGGACGTGCGCGGCTTTAGTCTTACTTAACTCAGGACGCGATTTTTAAATTTGAATTAAGAACTTGTGAAAATGGTGTTCAACAATAATTTTAGTGATTACGGCAGCGGCAATTCTTCAAGTGATTCCGTGAGTATTTTTATTATTAAAACTAGAAGGTAATTTTATATTTTTGGTAACAATTTCGCAGTTCGACAGGTTGAAACTTGATTGTGTTGTTATTGTTTGTTAATTTCGCTTTATAAATAAGACAATCAATGACACATCGGCGTTCCTATTTTGTGTTTACGTGCTATTTTGAACATGCGCATTTAATATATAAGTAGATTATTAATGTAGGGTAGATTTAAATCAAATGTTTGTTAAGTGTGCGTAGCGTGGTAATTAATCGTACTTTTTCTCCAAGAATGTAGTTAAACTCTGTTTATTATGTATTTTTACCAATAAACAATAAACTTATGGTTTAGTTAGGGCACTGGGTAGGGGTACCCCTATTTATTGGTGTTAACTGAATATTAATTACTTACTTACTAACATACCTACATAAGGTACTCTGTGATACCTACCTACTAACGAAACCTTTGCCAACATCACCTAAGAAGATATTCAAATACTTACTTAGTAATTAAATCTAGGCTTACTGCTAACTCTAGAACAGCTAGTAACTTTTGAAAGTTTATTTGGCTATATTTTATTAATCCCCTGATGATATAGGTATAAGATGGGGGGGGGGGGGAGCAAGAACTCTTTAAAGCTCCGCTAATACGCATAGTAGAATATCGACACCCAATATGAATAACATTGTACTTTAATTATACGTTTGTACAACTTTATCATAAATGAAATGAATTCAGCAGTCAGGCCTTCCTTTCTGTCTTTGAAACGTATAATTCTACTACAATAACGACGACTTTGACGAGCCATTTGGTGTAATAGTCGAGAAGTCGGCTATTACACCAAAGGTCGCGGGTTCGATCCCCGCACGGTACAAACATTTGTGTGCATGAACAATGAACATGTCTGTTTGTATCGGTCTGGGTGTTTCTATGTATAATTTGTATGTATTTACAAAAAAAAACTGTTTTGGCACCCATAGCACAAGCTAATGCTTAGTTTGGGGCTAGATGGCGCTGTGTAAATAATGTCCCAAGATATTTATTTATTTATTTAAATAAAAACTATTTTTATAAAACTTGTTATCCCATTGTAATAATTGGAAATTAATAATGTTTCCATTGAATTATCAATGTAGCTGACTGAAGTTACAATACACAAAATATTTGGTAACAAGGGTTTCGTAGTGTTACAGTCACTGCAAATTGACATACAATGTTATTAATTTTAAATTGCAACAAATTAGTAGTGGATTTTAACAGCTGCTTGAGTAGTGGATGAGGCCCCATTTTTCCATTTCTGCCTGTTTGTTTTGACTTTCGTCGTTGTTGACGTAAAAGCGGAGGTTGACGCCGCGACGGCTGGTTGAGCCTTGGCCTTCTTTCTTGCAACGGGGCGCCACCCATTATTAGCCGGGGTGGTAGACGGAAGAAGCATGTCTTCTTCCATCGACAAAGGTGCCGACTGCCGAGGTCTTCGCCAGGGACGAGCAGGCCGTGGGGACCGCATCGCTAGACGCCTCCGGCCTCCGGTATTGATGAGGCAAGCCTCCTCAAGGCAAGGCTTGGGAGCTTTTGTGATTTCCCTTTGCCCTTACCCTTGGGGGGTGGAGGGGGCTAGAAGGCTTCCATCTCGGGCTCCTCGGCCTTTCTCTTAAATCTAGAAAGATACGGTTAGAGTAAGGTGGTGCAACTGGATCTTAATGTTGCCATTTACCGTGCTGGTGTTAGGTATGTGATCAGTGTGATCACACATTGATTTCTATTATTTCTTAATTTGTACTTATTATGTTTTTTCATCCAAATGTATCAATAATACAAGTTGTAATTTTGCTTACAATATTATTCAATAAAGATTTTCCTTTTTTGTCTGTAAAATTCCTGATTGTAAAATAAGTTACAATTAAATACGCAAAAAAAACTTTCAAATTATCACATGACCCCATTGTTATGTTAGTTACAATAATTATTTTCATTTAAAAAATACTTAAAATCTGTATATATCTGTACATTGTAACATTGTATTCCAAAAGGCATACCTACCAACTTGTAGTTGTTTTAACAAAATGGCAAATAGATCATTTTGCAAAAGGAATCAAGATATTTCACCTACAACTGTAAAAAAATATCTTTAAACTTAAAAAACGAGTTACGATGTTATTCATATAATTAGGGTTGCCATCCGTCCGGGTTTCCCCGGATTTGTCCTAGTTTAGAGGGCATCCGGGGAGCGTCCGGGGAATTCATTTCATTTTGTAGACCGAGTTAAAAAAAAAAAGGTGATTTTTGACATTTTCAACTGTTTTTTATTACATTGAATATGTTTTAAAGATCTTGTTGACATGTCCCGCTTTCCGACTCTAGAATCCGGGGTTTTCACGCGTCTTGTGCTGCTGTTTTTCAAATTTTAGAGATGGCAACCCTCATATTGGGTGTCGATATGTAGGTAGGTCAACGATTCGTTGAGGTAGGTACTTAATTAGTACATTTAGAAGGTTCCAAACTTGAGTGAATATCTGTCTTCTATTTCCAGTTGATGTCGTTCAGCGGACGCGACCAGTGGGCTTCATATCAGCCATACAGGGCTGATCCTAAGCCTACATTTCCCAGGAAGTCTTCCAGCTACATTGACTGTGAGTATATTCTTTATAGGTTCTTATTAGGTAATAACTTTAGCTTGTACTGGCCCACAGGGCTTTTTTATTGGAACTTCACTAGGAGTATCGCCAATGTGCTGTCATAGGTACCTACCTACTGTAGGTTCAGATTTTAAAGCCTTAATTTGAAGTATGTAGGTGGTACCTAAACCTATGGATTATAGTCTCGATGGTCTAGTCTAGTATAAGTATCGGTCCGAGATCTCGGGCTCCTGGGTTCAATTCCCGGGTCGAGCTAACATTGTGTCGATGTCGGTTTTTTCGGACACAGCTCGGGTTTGTGGTCATCAATCAGCATTTAACAAAACCATCATTTTATGTAAATGAAACATCTTGCCACTTGACTAACCTACTCTAGGGCTTAAATAAAATTAATTCAAGTATTCATTGGCATACGGAACGAGTAATAATCATAAACAAAAATAAATTATTTTTTCTCGGTTTAAAATATCAAAGCACTTCAAAGTAAACAGTCATTGTACACACTTACACATCGCCCTTGTTGTAACCAAATCCGCCGCGCGGCGCGTTGACATAAATATTGACTGGCAATGAATGGCTACAGTTGAGCCATTCTGCTGAGATGGTATAAAATACTTGTTGATAGCAATAACATGGCCTACATGAGTATTGCTTTCGAAGCTTTCAGAGTTCTGAATGCCTAGCGTAAGTTTTTACGTAAAACAACGTCACCATTGCGTTTGCGATCGTACAACAACTTGTTAAAGAAAACCTAGAAAATAAGATTTACAATTTGTATGAACAAAATATGTACAGCGCCTCTGGTGGCGAACCGTGAAGCTAAAAACAGTTCATACAAAATATTGTAGTTCAAACGCAAACGTACGTTTTTTAGGCTTCCGTAGCGAAATGGCAAAAAACGGAACCCTTATGGATTCGTCATGTCTGTCTGTCAGTTCGTATGTCACAGCCACATTTTACCGAAACTATAATAACTATACTGTTGAAACTTGGTATGTAGATGTATTCTGTGAACCGCATTAAGATTTTCATACTAAAATAGAAAAAAACAATACTTAGAACTGAAACTCAACAATTTTTTTTTCATCAAACCCTTACGTGTTAGGTGTCTATGGATAGGTCTTTAAAAATGATAATAAGGTTTTTAAAATAATTTTTTTCTTAACTGAATAGTTTGCGCGAACGACACTTCCAAAGTGGTAAAATGTGTGTCCTCCCCTGGAACTTCTTAAATAAGAGAATGATAAAACTAAAAAATATATATGATGTACATTACCATGCAAACTTCCATTGTAAATTGGTTTGAATGAAATCAGTTAATTTTTTTTAATACGTCATAAATACCTAAATCGTAAATCGCAATTTACCTCTCACTCAATCAACTCAAATAAAAAACATCGATCAAACTTACAAAGAATTACAAGTACTTTTATATTATGATGATACTTACTGCTACGGAAACCCTTCATGGGCGAGTCCAACTCGCCCCAGGCCGCTTTTTAGGGTTCCGTAGCCAAATGGCAAAAACGGAACCCTTATGGATTCGTCATGTCTGTCTGTCTGTCTGTCTGTCTGTCTGTCTGTCTGTCTGTCTGTCTGTCCGTCCGTATGTCACAGCCACTTTTTACCAAAACTATAAGAGCTATACTGTTGAAAATTAGTAAGTAGATGTATTCTGTGAACCGCATTAAGATTTTCATACAAAAATAGAAAAATAATAATAAATTTTGGGGGCTCTCCATACTTAGAACTGAAACTTAAAAAAAAATTTTTCATCCAATCCTTACGTGTGGGGTATCTATGGATAGGTCTTTTAAAATGATAATAAGGTTTCTTATATCATTTTTTTCTAAACTGAATAGTTTGCGCAAGAGACACTTCCAAAGTGGTAAAATGTTGGTCCCCCCCCTGTAACTTCTAAAATATAAGAGAACGATAAATCTTAAAAAAATATATGATGTACATTATTATGCAAACTTCCATTGAAAATTGGTTTGAACGAGATCAAGTAATTAGTTTATAAATTTTTGGGGCTTCCCATACTTAGAACTGAAACACAAAAAAAATTTTTTCTTCAAACCCTTACGTGTGGGGTATCTATAGATAGGTCTTTAAAAATGATAATAAGGTTTCTTATATCATTTTTTTCTAAACGGAATAGTTTGCGCGTGAGACACTTCCAAAGTGGTAAAATGTTGGTCACCCCCCCTCTAACTTCTAAAATAAGAGAACGATAAAACTAAAAAATATATATGATGTACAGTCAACAGCACGTCAGACGTAACACTTTGGACTTTGTACCGCTCTTATGTCGGGGGCATAAGCGCTATTATCGAACTGCAAGTGTATACCGTGATGTGCTGTTGACTGTACATTACCATGCAAACTTCCATTGAAAATTGGTTTGAACGAGATCAAGTAATTAGTTTTTTTTAAAACGTCATAAATCGTAAAACGCAATTTTCCTCTCATTCAATCAACTCAAATATAAAAACGTCGATCAAACTTACAAAGAACTACAAGAACTTTTATATTATGATGATACTTGCTGCTACGGAACCCTTCATGGGCGAGTCCGACTCGCACTTGGCCGGTTTTTTTTACGTAAAAACTTACACTAGGCAGTAGGCATTCAGGGCGAAAAATAATAACATGGCCGTGAGTTAATAGATTACGTAGGTACTTTTAGTAAACAAAAGAAAATTAAGTTTTTTTTTTCATTTTACTTTAGGCTGGTATAGAGGCTCGCAGTATTGATGATAAGCCACGTTTGTACCGTGCGGGGATCGAACCCGCGACCTCTGGTGTAATAGCCGACTTCTCAACCATTACACCCAATGGCTCGTCGCCAACAACAACAACAAGACTATACCTATGATTATTACCTATTCTATATTATCTTTGGCCCGAAATGATAGAATAGTTACAATGAGTTTTGTTTTGATTCTGTTCCAGTAGTATTGGGCAGATGCACCATCGAGGACGTGATGCAGGAGTTCCGTATGAACGGCTCCGATTCCCCGTACAACCCTGACGAAGATAAAGTGCTGAGTCATCGTGCAGGTAGGTACCCTTAGTGTTTTCTACCAACATACTTATACTAATACATAATTTATAAAACTTATAAAAAAATAGTTTGTTATACTTTTTGTAATTACAATCATCTGTTGTAGAGAGCGAGGATATCTAACACAAGTATTTATTTACTTAAAAGAAATCCTCAATCACGCCATTGAAATGTAATAACCCTTTTTTTCGGAGGAGAATGCGTTTATGCACCATAACTGCAGGCTGGCTAAACTTGGGGCCGTGTGTGGCACACTAAACTCCCCAGGTTCCCCTTCACACCCGATTGGGACGAGCCGGTGCCAGCGTTAGCTATTGACCAGCCCATCCCCGGGTACCCCGACTTGAGAGGCCTCGAGTCGGGGTGGCGCCTAGGGAGGGCCACCCGAGAAACAAAAGATACTTAATAAATAATTTATTATTATTATTATTTATTATACTAATATTAATTATTCAATGAGAAACAAAGATTTGAGTTGCGCAACTATCGATAAGTGCTATCGATAGTATCGTAAGCTCTCGATACTGTTGCAATGACATCTATCAATAGTATTCTACCATAGCCAACCCTGATCCTTTGTATTGTATTTTGTATTTACTGTGACATAAAGATTTTGTAATGTAAAATTTTTGAATTTGTAATTAATAATGTGATATATTAAAAAAAAAAAGGCAAAACTGTTGAGTTTCTTGCAGCACTTCTTTCTTCAACAGGCCATTGACGTCGAAGTGCTGGTAGGGAAAAAAAGACTAACGTGCAAAAGTATTTTTTTTAAATCTATTAGCAGAATAAATTATTTCATTTCATTTCTGCACGGCTTGTAAGTCTTGTAACCTACTTACATCATGTTGTCCTCGTTGCAGATGATCTGATTGGCATGGGCCCATCAGGCGCTTATCTCCGGCAGATGTCGTGGCCGCCGGAGAAGACGCCCGCAGTCAAGCTGCCGCGTCCTCGCTCTGAGTGGCTGCCTTCATCCACTTTACCCATCCCGCAACTCGAAGGTACACCTTTTTTATTTTATTTTTCTGCGGATCAGAATGCTTCTATGCAGCATAAGGCAGGCTGGCGTGTACTGCGGCCTGGTGTGGACCTCAGGACTAAAGCGTCCTTTTTTTTCGGAGGAGAATTCTTTTGTAGGGACACAATATTGAATTTCGCTTACATCGCAGTATGGTCGCTAGCATCGCCAGTCATTCCCCGTCACGCTCCTTGCCAGCTCGTATCCCACTTGTAACCCATAAGTTAATTATCCGTAATAATCAGTGTTAAATTCAGTTTGTAAATAATAAATAAATTTATCTGCACCTTCTGATAGGCTACGTACCGTCTTCAGGATAGTCAAGTAAATAATTAAAGACTGTAGGCTCAGTGACTTCCAAGTGTACTGGCACCCACATTAATACTGGCAGAATACCGCCAGAGCTGTTATGGCGGCAGATTTCACCTGTGGTAGCTAGCCAGTCGGACTCTGAAAAAGCCTTACCACCAACCAGACCCGAGGCGGGAATCGAACCCATGACATCAGAGTTTTATACCCGAGCGGCGTAGCCACTGTAACACGGAGGCGGTCAAAAACATAAATCAAACTTACGGTTTCCAGTAACTTCTGCTGAAGAGCCGCCATTGCGCAGCGGTGAAGTGATCACCGAGGAGCAAGTGCGAGTGCTGTCGTCACTGCCCAACACCGTGGTGTACTCGCTGCTGAGGCAGTTGGAGCAGGGCCGCGACCAGAAGCCGGCCAGGGCCAGGCGCCATCCCGAGGTGAGCAGGCATTGTCACTTGAGAGTATTTAAAAAAGTGGTACATATTTCCATACAACTGTGGGTCCTGAGACACACAGTATAGTGGGCAGCATGCTGAGATAGATAATGCATAATATAATTGACCGCCCTATATTTTATTATATTTTTAGGGGCAATTTATTACGCTGGTTTGCATCTTATATTTTAAACAGAACTCAAAAGGTCGTAATCAATGGGTTTCAATCGCATACCATTAATGTGACTTCAGGCGTGCCCCAAGGGTCCATTCTTGGCCCACTTTTATTTATAATTTTTATTAATGACATAGGAAATTGTTTTCAACACTGTAATTTCTTGTTGTATGCAGACGACCTAAAGATTTATAAATCTGTAACATCTATTTCTGATTGCATTCTTATACAACAGGATTTGAACAGACTTTCTGATTACTGTAGGGAAAATAAACTGCACTTGAGCCTTTCTAAATGTAGTTACATAATTTTTGCAAAGAAGCAGTTTATAATACCGTATAGATATTCTCGTTGTAATGTCTTATTGAATAAAGTAACATCTATTCGTGATTTAGGTATTACTTTAGATAATAGACTACATCTTGATCTTCATATAAACAAAATTGTAAAAAAAGCATTTCAAATGTATGGTTTTGTGATGAGATCGTCTAAAAACTTTAAGAAACCTAGTACTTACCTCTATCTTTATAAAACCCTGGTGCGCTCCCAGCTTGAATATGCCGTACCAATATGGAACCCATTGTACAACAAGTATGTGAACATAATTGAAAATGTACAACGTAAATATCTGCGATCCATGCACTACAGGTGTTATGGAACTTATAGTATATCATACAATCAGTTATTGAACAAGTATAAACTGTTATCTCTTCAGTCCAGGCGTAAACTCCTTGTGAGTATGGTACTCTATGGCATTGTTAATAATAAATTTGACTGTACTGATTTGACCAACAGACTATGCTATATTGTCCCGAGAACGGTTCATAGACGTGAGGTGCGCGTTCGTAAGCTGTTCGCCACTGTTAAATGTCGTACAAAAGCGGGTATGCGCTCCCCTCTGCGTCAAATGGTTGATATATTTAACGATAATTTTGTTGATTGTGACATATTTCATCTTTCTGAGGGTCAATTCAAACATTATATTTGTAACATGCTTAAGTCTCATTAATGTTTTTTTTCCTTTCTTTTTGGCTTTTAAATTATTTCAAGCTAACATCAAGCACTTAACTTTTTTATAAAAAATGTAACAGATTTGTGCACATGGCGTATTACTCGTACAACTAAACACTCATTCATTTTTATTGTAAAATTTAATTGTTACTGTTGCTTTGCTATTAATCGCGTGAGCGTCCGATTTTTTATATTATGTTTAAATTCAGTTTTGTTAACCTGTGGATAGTGTATTTGACTACATAATTATTTATTTCTGAACATGAAGCCGATGTTATATTGCATAACCATTATTATGTAGTTGTTTGCTATTCCTAATAAATGAAAAAAAAAAAAAATATTTTGTCTCTTTTCGTTTACGTGCCAGCAAACTTCTTGACCATCGCTCGATGGAGTGGGAGAAATTTGCGAATGACCAATAGCGCGCCGCAAATTTCCCGACGCTAGCGCGCTATTGGTTGGTAAGAGGTTTGCTTCTGATAATACGTGTTACAGTTTTGCCAATTGTATTATTTGTTTGTAGTGGTTAATAAATATGTTTCTTTATTTCTTTCTGATGTTTGGTGTGGTATGTCAGGAGTGCCGGTTCTGCAAGAACAACGGCGAGCGCGAGTCGTACTACCGGTCGCACGTGCTGAAGGACGCGGCGGGGCGCGTGGCGTGCCCGGTGCTGCGCGCCTTCCGCTGCAAGCGCTGCGGCGCCAGCGGCGACCACGCGCACACCATCAAGTACTGCCCGCTCAGCACCAACGAAGGTACCGGTGTCGGACCAACGGCGCCAGGCGTACTACCGGTCGTACATGCACTTAACCCTCCCTTAGGAGGAAGCGATCGAAATGCCTAACCCCAATGAGTCATTTCTATCCGACTGACTGGGACAGGCAATTCTAAAGGTGGTGCTTCCGCACTCCTAGCCCGTTGATCCCTGTTCAGAAAGGCTGAGTTAGTCTCTAAGGTTTTTAAACCAACGCAACTCGCGGTATGGCTTCGCTTGAGCCGCTGATGCGCAGGGAGGAACGGCTACGTAACACTAGCCACTTCCAACTAGTTGCGCACCGCGGCCTCCACCTCGCCTACGAGGACGCGTCGAGCAGACAGGGGTCACCATACTGTTTCTTCTGTGTCGCAGGTAGACTGTCATTTGGCCACTCTTTTTCACCGAAGCCCACCTGGCTACTAAATTCCCCCACTGCAACCAGGTCCATGTCCAATCAAAGGGAAGAAAAGATCGAGAGACCAAGCCTTGTTTGGGAACTTTTAGTAATTGTGCAGAATGTTGTTTCTATTTTATTAAAAGTATGTTTTTAACTAATAATTTTTAATTAAATTTAATTGTTTTTCTATTCCCAGAACGCATAAAGTCCGCAGCCATGATGCGCAGCGTGCGCATGGCGTCCGGCCGGCGCCGCGCGCCCGCCTGCGACGCCGCGCCGCGCCTGGCGCCCGCGCCGCTGCACCCCGACTGGGCGGCGCTCGAGCAGAAGCTCATGCTATAGGCCGCAGCGAGGAGGACAACTTGGCGAGTAGGGGGGAGAGGGATGAGGAACTACGTGAAAAGTTAGGAATACAACTTTTTAATATAAATTAGGCCGATTAGCCCTACTCAATCGGTCCGGACTCGGATAGTTTTTTGCTTTCAGTACAAATGAGAAATAAGACTGGTCGGTGCAAGTTAAGGTAGTAGACTAGATTGCTTTTAACAATATTTGTCTGAGGTTTCAACATTGACCGATTCTACCATTGTGATAATTTATGTATCTATCAAATAACTTATAATGTCGTTTTTATCCATTTTCAGAAAATAAGACAACATTATTTTCATTTTATCTGATAGGTAAATTAACAGGTACTTAACTGACAATGGTGAAACCGGCCGTAAAGCTGGGACTCCACCAAAGCGGAGATGTGTGCGGTGTGCTGTGTTTTTAACGCAATTCTATTGGTTGTATAAAAAACATCTCCTCTCCGCTCGACTCATCTCCGTCTTAAGTGGAGTCCCGGCCTTAGGCTCAAAGGTCCTTGTTGCACTGTCTAACATTATTTAGAGTCTAATCAGTTTAACTGTTATTTTGTGATATACTAATGTGCCATTTAATGTTAATTCAATTAGTTAGAAAAATAAATAAACTAACAGTTTGCATTTTATACAAAGGTATTGTTTTATCTCATTTGCAAAATAGACTACTTACAAGAATATTATTACTCGCATTGTCTCTCAAAGTTCCTAAGAAATTCATATTATCGTAAATTAAGTAATTTTAGAAATAAGGATACAACTACTTATAGGCACTTTTAGTTAACTTTATAATAGCAGTGGTACCCCCCCCCCCACCCCTACTTTGTCCTATTATTATTGTATGTTAATCTAGCGATTCATTCAGTTACTGATTGAGTATTGAATAAAATAAAAGTATATTATTATACCAATAAAGGTGAACGAAAACTTAAATCCCTAAGTAATAATTTTAACGTTAATTTGTATAAAATAATACTAATAATTTGAACAAACAGCAATACATAATATGCCACTTCACTATAATAAAATAAACCATTCAGTTACAATTTTATGTTAAAGAATAAATTTTAAAATGGCACATGAGGGATATTTTTGTTTATGATTACTCGTAAGTTTCATTTTAATATTTTTCATGTTTTTGATATTCGGATTGAATGAATCGCTAGAAACTGTAGAAAATGGTATTAATAATTACCCAAAGATATATTGTATTGATTGGTACAAAGTTGATTTAAGTTGTCACTAGATGTCGTTAATCAGCAATGTTTATCTTTAAGTGAAAAATCAAACAATATTGTTTCTACTGTTTAAAGAATTCGTATTATCTAATGATGTTAAGAATTGACTGTGTCAAAAGTTTATTGTTGACTAGAATTTATATAATCGTGTTATTAGAATATATTTTTAAGTATTCACTATTTTTAATATTAATTAGATGACGTGACTTTATATTTTATTAGATCTGTCTAATATTCTAGCAAATCGCTAAGATTATAATATTGTTGATCTGTTTTAATATAAGACTTTTTGAAGTTTTGTAATCAATTTATAACGAGCAGACTTTTCATCACATGTAATATTAATTACGGAGAAATCAGTTTATTTTTTGAGAAATACAATAATCAAATTCTCATTTGATATACTTTGGTTGTTAATATAACCTCGTGACTTGTGCGGTTTTAACATCAGGATGAAATGTGGACTCCGGTTTTATTAATGAAACAGAAAATAAAATATTATGACATCTGCTATTTACAATGTATATTTGGCATTAATACCTGTTTAAAATTATTGAAATTATGGATTAATTTCAATAATTTAATAAGCAATAAACTTTCATCAGAATATTACAATCGCATCTTTCACCAAAGGTGCTTATTCAGAATCGATCAATTGTACTAGTATCCCGATAGATGTCGCTACAAGTATTGAAAATACAATCTTTCACAAAATAGGTTTAAATAATGATGACGATTATTAAACTTATTTAATGGAACTCTTTTATTCCAATAAAGTTTCTGAAATAAAATACGTTCGCATGTCACTTAATATTTTCAATAGAATATGAATATAATATCAA
Source organism: Mecyna flavalis (assembly GCA_949319885.1). Classification (NCBI taxonomy): domain Eukaryota; kingdom Metazoa; phylum Arthropoda; class Insecta; order Lepidoptera; family Crambidae; genus Mecyna; species Mecyna flavalis. The sequence continues at coordinate 21,242,062 of OX439427.1, forward strand.
TAATTCTCTACTGTTATTAAACTTTGTATCTAATCTAATACTATTCATATTTGCTTTAGGCCGTATTAAATCGATACTCAATATTTTACCTAAAGGATATAGTCTGCAATTACATGATGTAATCATTTTTTGTTGATTGATTTGTGTTGTTTTTTGGAGAATTAATTTTTTTTTTGTTTTTTTTTTTAATTCTTAGACTGACCCCACATTTGGCGGGCGCGGTTAAGGAGCGGGCTCCCGACGTGTTCCCTGCGTGCGACGATCGCTACCCCCTCACCCGCCACCTCCGCCGCCGGCCGCCTCGACCGCTCAAAGATCGCGGCGGGCGACCAGCGTGCCCGCCAAATGTGGGGTCAGCCTTACATGCGACTTCAACATAGGTGATGGTTCTTTTGAGGTTAATAAAACGAATCAATAAAAATATTTTGTTTTATTTTTTTGACTATCCAGTTCTGGGGGCACGGCAGTGCCCCCGCCAAGTCGAGCGCAAAGCAAACACTGCCGTACCATCCTTTACTGGAACCATTTCGCCGCATTTTCGGGCCCCTATTTGAGAACCTCTGGATAAGACCAGAACGCAGAAATTTTCGTCATTTAGTAAGTTATAATCACATACTTAAAATCCAAAATTTCAAGTCTGTAAGTCGTTTAGTTCCGAAGTTAAGCGAAAGCAAAGTTTTGCATTTATGACACACTCACTCACTCACTGATGATCATCAAAATAGAACTAGTACTTCCCATAAACTCAGAGAGCTGAAATTTGGTACAGAGTTAGGGTTTAATGGCCACATAAAGGGAAAACTATAAAAACTAGTATATTCGAAGATCTGGAGTACCTGGTGACCCTGATTAGAAAGCACAAGAGCCCAACCAAACTATTAGAGATCGACATATACCGCCTTTACAAAAAATACTAAACTTGGTGAGCCGCTTCATTTGGTGGTGGTGGGGGGATGGGAGGGGAAAGGGGGATGGTAGGGGAATGGGAGGGGTAGGAATGAAGGGGGATGGAAATGGCGGAGATGGGAGGGGGAGGTGGGGCAATGGGGATAGTAGTATAAGGGAGGGGAAGGTGGGGGGGATGGGGATAGTAGTACCTTATCAATCCTATCCCCCTTCCCCCTCCTTATTTATAACCTGGAATAGGGCATTGGCTTTTAATTAAATTCTTACGAGAAACGTCTCATTCCCGCGGGAATAACGATTTTGAAACGGCTGAATGGATTTACATGAAATTTGGCACAGGTATAGTTTATAACTTAGAACAGGACATAGGCTAAAAAAATCTCACGGGAAACGTCTCATTCCCGCGGGAATAACCATTTTGAAACGGCTGAACGGATTCAAATGAAATTTGGCACATATATAGTTTATAACCGTCTCATTCCAAATAGATACAAAATAAATCAATATGCCCACGTTCCTACAAAAAGAAGTGAAATCCCACCAAAAACATTCTGTAAAAAACTAGCCAAGTCTCGATGGAGCTGCTTGTTTATCTCTCAAAAGTAATGAAATCTAGACAAAGTCGTGCCAAGTCTAAGGTTCCTTACTGCGATTTCTTTATTATTATAGTTAATGTTGTGTGACTTGGCCGTTGAAGGGCCAGACGGCCAAACGGACCTGCAACTCAACTTTGAAGGGCCAAATGAGACACTAACGTATAAAGAATGTTTAGGTTGAACATTCTTTCGTCAGTACGTTGAAATACGCAGCTTTATTAATAGTCTACAATTGACTGGTTATTGAATCAACGTTTCCCAAGTGGCAATTTTCCATCGTCAATGGGTAGCGGTTCTGGCGACAGATTGGTGCAATGGAGTAATGGAGCACCTGGTTTTGTACCCTTGTGTACCCTTCAACGGCCAAGTCACACAATTAACTATAATAATAAAGAAATCGCAGTAAGGAACCTTAGACTTGGCACGACTTTGTCTAGATTTCATTACTTTTGAGAGATAAACAAGCAGCTCCATCGATACTTGGCTAGTTTTTTACAGAATGTTTTTGGTGGGATTAATTTTTATCCTTAGATGGTGTAATCCTTCCAGTCTGTTCCGATTTCAAGTACCTAGGCTCGCTCATCCAAAGTGACGGTAGCATTGAACGGGATGTGCAAAATAGAATGAATGCAGCATGGATGAAGTGGCGACAGGTCTCGGGAACAACATGTGACCCACGGATGCCCCTTAAACTTAAGGGGAAAATTTACAAAACGGTCATCAGACCTGTCGCTATGTATGGATCAGAATGCTGGGCAATGAAAAAGATGGATGAAAGAAAGGTACATGCAACTGAGATGCGCATGCTAAGATGGATGTGTAGAGTGACTAGGTTGGATAAGATTAGGAATGAGTATATAAGAGGAAGTTTGAAAGTGGCACCGGTAGTGAATAAGATTAGGAGTGCAAGGTTAGCATGGTATGGACATGTGATGAGGAGAGAAGACACACATTTCGCCAAAAGAATGATAGATATGTGTGTAGACGGAGATTTAAGCAGGGGAAGGCCGAAAAAGAGATGGATGGATTGCGTGAAGTATGATATGAAAATGAAAGGAGTGAATGTAGAATTGACGGCTAATAGGAGTGTGTGGAAGGAAAAAACATGTTGCGCCGACCCTACCTAGCGTGGGATAAGTGCAGGGAAATGATGATGATGAGTTTAATTTTTATCAAAATATATTTTGAATCAAAAACTTTACTTAAGTCATTTTCAGTAGTTTTTATTTAATTTAATTATTTCTTGATTTTTTACACAGCGCTATTTGATCTCAATCTAAATAATTTAAATGCGTTGTTCTGCTAAGGAAATTACTATAGTTACATGAACCAGCAACTTACAGTCGAACACAATTTTTTTTAATACCAGGTCAGTAATTGGTGACCTGGTCGCACCTGTTCGGTTTTAGACGCGCAGCTGACCTGATCGTAAACGGCCACTGCGGCCTATTCCATTGAGGGACACTTGAACAGGAAGCACTGCTCAATATGCTGCCACACTGTAGGCTCATTTGATCTTGGAGCCGTTTAGTCGCATAATGCCTAATTAGCAAAATGGCTATTGTTTTCAAGTGTACTGCTAAGTATAAGGTAGATAATTTGTTAATCAGCCTATTTATTAAGTCCCTTGAAAATTGAAATCCAAGTCAAAGTCACAATTATATTATTGACACTCATTAATATACAAAACCGATAAAAAATCTCGATCCGGGAAGGAGATTGACGGATTGTCGACTGTTGTCGACCCCAATACATTAGACAATATTATTTCCATGACCCCAAGACCATGGCATGGCGGGACTTAAGCGACTAGACCATTAAAGTTTTGTAAAATGATAATTTTGACTACCTACCTATATAGGTACGAGGTTCACACAAACATTAACATTTTGAAAAGAAATGTGTAATTTAAAAATAGGCAAGAACTAATTTTGAATTTAGAACTGCATTGTTTTGCAGTATCAGTCTGTGACGCTACATTCTGCTAGTGCTCTGTAAAATGTAGTTTCTTGGCTGTACGATATTCGAAAATTAAAAAATATAATTTTTAAGTTTCAAGTTTCAATCTACCCGACTGAAAAAAAAATCAATGTAAAGCGTCACGTCGTCCCATGAATCCTGTTATGTTGTATCTGGTTGTATCGTAAATCGTAATGGTTCGCGTCGCGGGTTTAACTCGAAATAGTGTTTTGAAATTCTTGTCTTAAAGGTGTGTGTGTGTGTGTGTGTGTTTTGTAAATGAAATTGTTTTTTAGTGGTACTACCTTCTCTTTTGTGGGACCAGGACGATGCCAAAGATGGGACGAGGTTTGCTAGAAGATGCATATTCACCGTCAAGAACGTATGTTTGTAAGTATTTCCTTACCTAAAAACAGTCGAACACAATCAATTTCTGTCTTCTATAAAATTGGAAATTCAGTTTTATGGAAGATTAATAAACCTAAATAAATGCAGTAAATAGGTCTCTATAATAATAAGAACCATGAAACTTTTGTGAAATCATGGTATGTACATTTTATGGAAATAAAATTGTGATCTCAGCGGACCATCTAAACTTCCGCATCTTAGGAATGAGCACCATGTTATGATGAAAATCAAAATCGTTTTTATTTGAAATAGATAGGGTCATTGCTACACTAAATCTACATTGGTGCGACCGGCACTCGCGCTATAAGATATTGCTGGTGCCCAGCCCTAATAAAGATTGTCACGGATTTTTATACCAGATTTGCATTTACATATTTTCAGAAAGACGACCCTCAAGCAGTGAGACACCGGCGGACGGCGCTGGGGGTGAAAATGGTAAGTGTATTATTACTTTTTAATTTATAAATAAAGCATTTTTTTGACGCTAGTAGTTAAAGCGGTCCTTGAATTTGCAGGGCGAAATACCTCGAATAACAGTAACTACTAACCTCGATTCATTAATTTCGTGTGAGGCAAACCGTGTGTATTAGTTTTTAAACTGGATAATTTGTTGTGTAAGTAAGGTCCATGCTATTCTGCTACTCGTATAACTGATACGAAAATTTGTTAATTGTGATTCTGATTTAATTATACCACTATTTAACTATATTATGCTCTGAATTGACTTAATTGACATGTCAAGACTTTAGCACGTGTTCAGTAGGTTCTGTTGATGCGTTTTAAGATTTTCTTGTTCTGTGGTTTTAAGATTTTTAAGTTGTAGGAATAATAGGTAATGTCCTCTCAACCGAGTTTCGGCTACGACGACCAATATTTACGAACAACCTTCGATCAACAACAACCAACTAAGTACGCAGGATATACATTTAAGTATAGTGCTGCAGTGAAGCACAGGTGCATGCACACCCCCTATCCCCTCACTCTCATATCACGGAGGAGCAGCAGTGTGACACGACGTGTTTGGCGAGACATACTTTGCCAAAACAGGAGTTAAACCCAGAACCGTTAAGCTGTGATGTATTTTGCTGTAATAACGTAACCCGTTTTGTTTATTACTAAATACCAAAGACAGGGGTTAAGGATACACCTAGCTGTAAGGCATGAAGTATACAAAAACCTAGTTTGTAGATTCCGCTACGTCGCCACAAACAAAAGTCCACAGATAGTAAAAGTTACAAACTGTGTCAAACGGAGCCTCGCGCTCAATGCCCGATGCTCATACAAATACAAACAATTAAAAAAAAGTCGCACGCGGCAGCCGTCTCAATATGCAAACTACGCTTTGACATACTCTGCACAATTAAACAACGAAAAATACACCCTATACTACCTGGTGAAAGGTTGAAAGTGCTATGGGAGAAAGTAAAAGAAGCCTTTTAAAAATCGTCCGAATTTAAACTCACGCATCAAGACGCCGCATACCGTTTTGAATTCATTGAAGGAGGCTCATCTTCATTCGATATTGTATCTTATTACCTCTCTAGTAGAGCCTTATTTTCCTGTTTAAGCTCTATGCGAGGTATAGTAGACTTTAACGGTGTCTATTAAGGTAGGTTTTGGGCTGTGTGGGTAGTTCCAAAATATGTAGACCTCAATCCGGTTGATTTGGGAATGTGTGCCGAAGATGTAGGACGCGGGGGTGCGGGGCAAGTGAAAGAGGGGGAGGGGCTCGCTCGTTGAGATTATGCAGATCTGTGTAACGTATAATGAGAGGTTTAATAGTTCGTTGCTTTGGGGAAATGACACACGTACAGTTTTAGAGGCCGTTTAATTTCCAACAGTTGTTGTTGACCTTATTTTTTTTGCAAGTCTCAACTGTGGCGTACTAGTTAATAGAGGGTGTAACGCTGTACAGTTACGTTCACAATGTATACCTTCTACCATTCTGAACAATTGTTATAGAACTTTTGCTGCCTGAAGATTTTCAATACAAATTACGTTGCTTTGAAAATTTTCATGCGAAAAGTCCGAATCATTGACGACTCCAGGAAAATTTGTTAAACAAAAGATGACTTGTTATTTAAAATGGGCCCAGTAGTAAAATTGTACAATGTCCTTAAGTCAATCAACTGTTATAATTTGTTATTGGGAGTGAGTTTATACCTCATTACTTACTTACTCCGCTGGCTCAGCGACCCGAAGTGGATCTTGGCCTCCAACACGAGACTACGCCACTGCTCCCTGTCTTGAGCAACCTCTTGCAAATTGACAGGCCCCAGCAACTCGAACAGGTCCCTCATGACCATATCTCTCCAGCGGTACTTTGGACGCCCGACCGGCCTTCGAACACTTGGCACCCCCATGTACGCACGCTTTACCGCGCGATCCTCCTCCATGCGTTCTACGTTATACCTCATTGGTGGTCGAAAAATCCCCCTTTTGATTTTGACTTAGTAATGGTCATTCTCCATGTGTGTTCGCAAAAATCAAACAAATAGAACCGTTAGATTGGCCTCATGCATGATCTCACTTCACTCACGTCGAGACAAACGTTTCTTACTTCATCTCTGGTTTTGGAAAAACAAAAACTAACGGTGCAAAAATACTGACTTTAGAAATGACGTCACAATGACTAAACGCCCGCGATCTGAGCGGCTAATATCCAGGTCAATAGTTTAATTAGCCCCACCCACAGGTGGGACATTAACACATTATTAAATGAAGAATTATATATTCATGCAATTAACATACTACAGCGGATTTGTCATTTCACAATGGATTCTTTGAATAAATATTCTCTGTCTGTTTGTAATGAAAGACTTGAAGTTCAGACTACTCGGGGTAGCACATTGAGTGATGCTTCGTAGTATTTAGTATTCCTTAATATATGAAATAGGCCGCAGTGGTCGGTTACTATAAAGTGAAACAGTCAAGACTGTTTGCCTACTGAAATGCACAAAAATTTGCAACATGACAGATAGATTATGACGAACATATCTGTAACTAGTTTAATTGTCTATAAGTAGAACTACCTATTTTTAGTGAAGATGAATACTGCATGTGATGACTGAATGAGCTGTACACAGCTTTGACCTAATTCATTGATTGACTTAGAAAATTACATGTTCCGATCAAATTAACCTCCCACGTGTTGTACCGTGGTGTACATTTAAATCGCAATAATCCTTTGATTGTGCGGCAGCCGCTAATCCTGGAGCGATTGGGTCGCTAATGATGACTTATTAGTCCGGGGCAGCCGGTCTAAGCCAACTTCATCTGAATCTGCGCCCACGCAGCCGTGGTCCCCGCCCCGCCGCCTCCGTGCCGCTAGGGCTGCCTAGTTTAATTAGGCTATGAGCTTATTTTTTTATTATAATAATAATAATAATAATAATAATAGTTTATTTCTCACCATAATCTTACAGGCATATTTAAATTCTTAATTATTACAATAATATAATTATGGTAACTATCTTAAAATTAAACAACAGAATATTTAATAAATTATTCTAATCTATGGCATTGCTACAAGATTATGGCGGATCGACACCTGAACTAGGACTGGTCCTGTATTTCAGGTCGTCGACCCTCCACCCCGTACCATTACAGGATTTCTTTAAATTACTGTTATTTTCAAACAATAGAACAATGTGCGAATAACAACATTAATCAGCCTATGCGTTAAAAATTTGCTACACATACCCACCAAAGAACACACGAATATGTGAGAGGGTAGATTTCGAGTTATCCATGCCCCATGTTTAGTGCCCGAGCAGCTATTATGAATAGGCGCGTGGTGTGTGGTCCAAGCGGATAGCGCCCAGCGAGATTGCGAGCGCGGGGGCATCGGAAGGAGTTTATGTTTTGATGTGTATTTCTGTGAGCATGTGGAGCTTGTAATAATCATTTGTGAGTGTTTACTATATTTCAATTGAATATGTATGTACATGTATTATACCAGTTAATTACCATTATGATTATTTTATTTTATTTTATTACTTATTACTTTTATTACTTTTCTACTTATATTTTATATATTATTTTGAGTTAATTAACAACCTTTTATTTTATTTTATTAATTGTATTTACAGACACTTTCAGTTTTATTATAGTCTAGTGACAATAAACTTTTCTTTAAAAGAGGTTTTAGTGAGTTACTATTAAGATTAGCGATATTGAGCAAGTCGTTGAAGTACCTATATAGGTAAGGGCCAGTCCAATATGATTGTCGTCTAGCAAACCATGTGTTAAAAGAGGGAACGGGAGTACGGACTCGCCTTTTGCGTTGGTATGGTAGCTGAGTGGGGTCAATGTTTCTGTGGTGGCGTATAACAGATTGAAGTACAAACAATTGACGAACCGAAAGAAGCTGAGTTTCTTCGTAAAGCTTATTTGTGGGATATTTTCGGGGCTTGTTAGTCATCACCTTGATTACCGCCCTTTGAGCTCTCTCTAGTTCTAAAATAAAAGTGATAGCAGCTCCACCCCACACCGTGATACAGTATGTCAGGAGTGACTGACAGAGGGCAAGATAAATGTTTTTAATAAGTTTAGGGTCCGCCGCTTCCCGGAGGTTTCTGAATATGGGCAGAAGTTTCCTGATCCTTTTGCTGAGTGCTGTGATGTGCGGACGCCAACTGAGGTTCCTGTCAATTATTACTCCCAGGTATTTGTGACTGTCGGTTACTAACAGCTGTTCACAATCGCAATTGGCTTCCACATCACAGTGGGAGTTGTGAGCTTTGATCGCAAAGTTGGACGGCGGACAGGTCGCATTAGATACCCTAAAACAAATATACTTTGTTTTGGGGATATTGATAGTGAGTAGGTTATTATCCAGCCACTTAATAACGCTTCTGAGACCGATTTCCGCTGACCTCTTAACGTGCTCCCAAGTCTCCCCCTCAAATATCAGAGCTGTGTCGTCTGCGAACGCCAGACTCTTTCCGTTATCAAGTCCGAGGTTACAGAGATCGTTGACATAAGCCAGAAAGAGAGTTGGGCCTAAAGTACTTCCTTGCGGTATGCCATATGTGATGGAAGAGTCATTACTGCAGTGACTCTCTACTCTCACTATCTGGCTCCTATCGGATAAATAATCTCTGAGCCAATCCAGTGCAAGTCCCCGTATGCCCAAGTATTCAAGCTTTTTTAATAGTATGGGTATGGAGACGGTATCGAAAGCTTTTTTTAGGTCTAAGAAAATAGTTACACATTTTTTCTTAGAATCCAAGGATTTAGAGACTATCTCCGAGAGCCTGGACACTGCGTCCTCGGTGTTTTTGCCTTTACGAAACCCGTATTGGTTTTTTGCCAGGATGCCATTGCCCTCTAGAAAATCAGTAAGTCTTGTGTTAAATGCTTTCTCTATGATTTTACTAATTGAGCTCAGTAATGATATTGGCCTGTAATTTGATACCGAGTCAGTCCCTCCGCTCTTGTATACTGGAACGACAACGGCTTTCTTAAATAGAGATGGGAAAGTACCAGTAGCAAAAGTTAAATTGCAAAGATGTGATATCATGTAGCACAAAATGGGGTGAGAGTTCTTAAGGATTACTGTTGGGATAGCATCAGGTCCCTGAGAATTTGTATTTTTTAGATTAAGTATAAGTTTGTCAATTTCTTTAAAATCAGTAGGGGTCAAGAACATAGAATTAAAATTATTAAAAGGTAGCTTATTACGTAAAAGGTGGGACTCACTAGTTGAGTTTTTTTCTAAAATCTCAGTAGCTAGTTCCTTACCAACCGATGTGAAATATTGGTTAACCAGATTTAGTGACTCGATTGGAGAAGGGGTGAGATTAAGCAAAGGGGTAGACTGCAAGCGACTGTTTTTAAGATTACATAGTTCTTTCACAGTCTCCCATGTACCTTTGCTGTTTTTATGATGCTTATAGAACTTATCCTTGTAATAGTTAACTTTCAACGATTTGGCAGTTTCATTACATACATTACGATAATTTCTATATTGTTCCTTGAGTAAGTTATTATCTGGGTACTTTTTGACAATTTTATGCATGTGATCTCTAACTTTAAAACACTTTATTATACTTGCAGTTATCCAGGGCTTAAGTGGTCGTTTTCTTTTTGTGTAAGTAATAGTGGATGTGTGTTGTAGTATGAGCTCTTGTAGTATTTCTGTTAGATTTTTTGCAGCTAAGTTAGGGTCTTTAATTGCCAAATATGGGTTCCAATCCCATGTCCTTATTGCACTATCAAGTTTCTCGTAATTAATTTTAGTTCTCGTATAAGATGATGGGGTATTTGTGGCGGAGGCAAGGGTGCTCGAGATACTTAAAAATATAGGATAGTGGTCAGTGATATCAGTATCCAGAACAAAACACTCAGAGTCAGCAGTCAATTTGCACATGAAGTGGTCCAGGCACGTCCTCCCATGTGTGGGAATGTCAACAGCCCTGTGTAGACCATGCGATCCAATGATCTCCAGATATTCTCTAACATAAGAGTTACCGACATCCAGTGTATCAATATTAATATCTCCCGTTAGAATTATATTTCGGGTCCTTGTGGTTGTTAGAAGCGTGTCTAATGAATTGAGAAAAACATTTAAATTTTTGAATGCATAAGGTCGATATACTCCAAGTATAGACATATTTCCTATTTTAGCCCGTAGGCAATTAGCTTCATCTATTTCTATTTCTTCTACTTTAGCTTTTATGCTGCTGTTTATGTACATTATTACACCATCATTTTGATTATAGCTTCGAGCAGTAGAGTACGTCGTATAACCATCAATTAAGGGTGGTACTGAGTGCTCATCACACCAGCATTCTGTGAGAATAATGATATCTGTCTTAATTTTTAATCCCGATAGGTAAATTAAAAAGGTATCTAAATTTTTATGCACGCTTCTAACATTGAACGCTATGATATTTAATTTCTTTGTGTTTGACTTTCCGATTTCACAGCTAAGTTTACTATGGCCGGTAATCAGTTTACAGGGGATCGAATAAGAGCTGTCGATTTCATCGCATAATTGGTTTGTATTCATATTTGCGTCAGATAATAGCAAGGAGGTTCGAGTAATAAATGAGTAGTGAAAGACAGAATCTTAATAGTGTCTGGTATTGAAAAGTAGAAAGGTTTACGAATATGTTTTTGTTTATGTGGTGTGAGTTTGTGTGTCTGTGGCAGGTAGATAAGTGCAGCTATAGGAAGTATAATTTCAAGAAGGTTGTCTAGTATCTTTCCTAGGGTAAATTTAACAGTATAAGTAATCTTAACTAGTCACTTGTTTCTCATCTGTTGTAGTTGTGCTTCACTTCTCACCAGAATGTAGGGATCTCCTTGTTGTTTACGCAAGTATACTAGTCCGTTAGCGGTCCAGCAGTATGCGTAGTTCATTGTTTTGCGAAATTCTCTCGCAAGGAAGTTCAGGCGTGCGGCTTGCGGAGTAAGATGTTCAGATAGGTATATTTCCGTTTTTGGTCCGTCCAAGCCTAAGTGGGTGGAGTTTAATTGCTCTGTTTTAAATTTTAAAGATGTGTGGTGATGAGTTTTGGCTGCCGTTAAAAAATTATCCTTGAGAAGAGTTGATGACAATTCAGCAACAATAGTTGAGTGAGTAACTTCTGCCTTTGACGGTACTCGATATATATCACGCACCCCTGTACTGTCCATATTTACTGACAGAGCAGTAGAAAGTTTTTTGACCATATCAAACAGTTTCTCCTTAGTCTCACCTTTTTGCTTGGGGACATGTCGGATTTGTACGCTAGTTTTGCGAGAGAGTCTTTCAAGTGATTCACATTTATCAGAAATATTGGCAATCTGAATTGACATTTGTTTTCGTTCTGTTTCCAAATGGTTAATTGTAGACTGCAGCTCATCAATCTTTACTGTCGCAAATTCAATTGACTTCTCAATATCCAAATTGCTCTTGTAGGTGGTGTCGTTCTGGGTTTTAATTTCTGAGATGTGCTTTTCTATGTCGTCCAGGCGTAGATTCTGCTGAGATTGTATGACATGCATCATATTACGAAGCTCCTCTCGAATTATCAGCCTTAAGTCAGAATGATCAGATTCAAGCACTGGTGGGTCCTCTACTCTACGCCGTTTATTCTCTCTTTGAGTGACGTGTTCAAGTCCGCGGTCATCCAGAAGAGACGTGGTAGTGGCCATACTATTAATGTCCGACTCCGATAGGCTCAGGGATTTGTTCAAGGGTGGGGAGCGTGCAAGGTTAGGCATTGCCGTCGTTTACGTTTATCACTTGGGCCAAGCGTCGATGATAAGTGACTCACGCGCAAGTGTGTTGCTGTCCTTTTCTTGCAGTTACTCGCCGTCGCCGATCGCACCTCCTTCACGATATGCGCGCCTGGTACTTCGTAGAATTTTTCACTTCGAATATTTTATTAATTTTTAAGTAAATTTAGCACAGGTTCACACGACTAAACGCTTTCGCGGTCCGGGGAGGAGATTATAAAACAAATTTTTTTTCTTTATTGATATGTGTAACAAGACGAGCAGATCGTACACCTGATGGTAAGCGCCCCGTCTGCCCTTAGACAGTTCAGTGCCAAACAGTAACTAAGCAGTATGGCACTGCCCTGCGCCTGCAGCTACACCGAGACAACAGTTATTAGGTCTCATATACCCAGTAATTTCAATCTCATATACCCAGTAATTCCAATAGTTTTCAACTCTTAGTTTGATATATCTCGGCATGGATCAAATTAAACATTGATGACAATGTGTTCAATTGTGCAAAGATTTTTGTTGGTACTAACGCCAGTATGGTAGGTAATAGTGACGGGTATTCAAAAATCGGAACTTCAAAATAATAGTCATTAGGTCTTGACTACATAGAAACTTCAAAATTATTTACATCTTAAATGCCGCAACATACGTCATTGAAATAAACACGTCACGACTACTACGTTTCTAAGAGCTTCGCGACAGCCCTGTGCGCGGGCGCAGCTTGGAGAGAAATGGCGCGGCCTTGTTCGTTGACCCACTGCCGACGGCGCCGCCTGCCGCGACCGCTGACTGACTGCGAGGAAACTACGCGATACTGACTACTTCTAAGACTGGAAAAACTCTTGTACTACTAAAAATTTGACTTGCTTTATGGACCATTTGGTGGTAACCCTTTTCTAAACCGGGCATACCTCGTGATCTTCTTTCTGGTGGAGGTGGTGTGTCCGCCACCTTAGAAAGGGCGAAGTTCACCCTGTTCACCCACTAAACCAGAAGGAACACCCCTGTGTTCCTTCTAGCCAGATGGTGGTGACTCGGAAGATCCTACTATAAGCGCCAGAAAACTGCGCGAATGGAGAGATTTTGTGATTTTGTTTAAACTGTAAAATAAATTGAGGAATTGCTATCTTTATTTCATCATATCGTTTTGGCATCAGAAAATTGGTAGATATATAGATAGGACAATGCTATAATACTGGAAGAATTGCTTGGTTTCAACAAACGTTAATATAAGCCCGCATGTTGTTAAATATCGGATAGTTTTATTTAATCACGAATAAATGCGTCTTTTTCCCGCATAAATAAAATAAATATATAAATATATGTATAAACAGACGCAGCACCTTTGGAAGGTGAAAGAGGCTTAACGTGTTTTCCAACACACGGGGGGTACGCACATAACTTGTAGACTCACGACAGTAAAATAAATTACAACATACAATTAATAATGGCCGTGCTAAAACAATTTGACGGAAAGCTTAAGATTTGACTGTGTACCACATATTATGTACACGTAAATGTGCTAAAGAAAAAAAAAATCAATCCTGAAACACATCAACTCGTACTTTGGACCAGATTTCAAATAAAAAAGAATCATAAAAATCGGTTCATCTAGAAAAAACTGTCATCCTCCTTCTTATAAGTCGGTTACGAATACAGAAGCCTATTCAGCAACCACTAAAATGTGTTAAATCGGTTCATCTAGAAAAAACTGTCATCCTCCTTCTTATAAGTCGGTTACGAATACAGAAGCCTATTCAGCAACCACTAAAATGTGTTAAATCGGTTCATCTAGAAAAAACTGTCATCCTCCTTCTTATAAGTCGGTTACGAATACAGAAGCCTATTCAGCAACCACTAAAATGTGTTAAATCGGTTCATCTAGAAAAAACTGTCATCCTCCTTCTTATAAGTCGGTTACGAATACAGAAGCCTATTCAGCAACCACTTAAATGTTTATGTTAAGAGTTATTGAGTGAATCGGCAACGTCAATACAGCACCAATCCTATCACACGAACGAACCAAACACATTTAGTCTGGCAGTAAACAATAAACAGAAACATTTAACAGCATGTAAAATAAGCTTAGAGTATGAGTTGCATATTCGTTAAACCTCCATCGGTGGCCTAGTCCATCGGTCCAGGCATTTGTCTTGCGGAAACCACTAAGCAATTATGAAGAAGAGTTGGCCTGCCTAGTCTTCTTTTTCTGTGTGGTCCCGACGTTTTGGCGAGTTTTAACTACGAGCAGAATAAGGGGTTATGTTTTTTTAATGTATTATTTAGATTTCTATGTTGACTGCTACAGTCCAAAAAATCTAAAGGATTACGACGCAGAGGTATCGTTAGATTGGTCTAAAAAATATAAGTGATGGTTTTAATGAAAAGAAAAAAAAATTGGCGACATTTTGACGCCATAATTTTGAGGTTTCAGCTGCCTTAGAGCACGTAGAGTCGTAGACTTGTCGCGTTAGTCCTTCACCTGATCTCTCTTCGGTCGTGTCAGACTTTTGTCCCATCGTACTAAAGGAGTAAGGAATGGGCAGAAGGTGCTTGCGTACTCACTTGTGCAATATAATATACTCTAGTTGGTTGAGTGTAAAGATGCGCAAAGATCTGCGGTAGCTAAAACGTGCCTGGAAAAACAATACAATTTTACTGTAGTTAACATCATACGTCAAGCCTACTCAGTGCTTACTCTGTGGCGGAAACCCGTAACCTTTGCAAAGCCCACTCATTACCACTATATGGTTATTCAGCACGCGGACCAAGCTGCCATTAATAAACTGAATAATGACATTCGGAATCTGCGCGTACGCAGAAAGTGTGCCGCGGTTACTGCCGGCAAATTAATAAGCGATCTTAGTGGTTCGGAGGATGGTGACTTGCCTTTTTGATGGCCAGAATCCACGAACAGGTACATATATGTGATACGGTCTGGCTAAGTTATCTGCAGATCACCGTTCAGATGGAGAAAATAACCTAGATACTTGTATTTATAGTCTTCGAGGCAATTTTTTTCCGAAAGCAACAAAAATCTCTGATTAAAGAAATCAGGTCTTGTCACAGATCTTAATGTAAGTAGTTGAGACAATGTCGACTCCAAATAAGACAGTAAATGATTGTAACGCACTGATTCAAATTCATTTAATAACGATATTGTTCTTTTATCCACATCACATTGATGCTCCTCTACAAGTTCACTCTTCTCTGTTATGGATTAGTGTTAAGTGTGGAGTACAAAAGAATTTAGTCTCCATCAAACAGTGTTGTCCTACTACGAGCCTTCCTTAAAGGATTACCATCCGTGGAAAGAAGCCGTGTCTACAAATGTCTCGGTAACCTGGGCTTCAGGATACGATTTTTTTAGTTAGGAGACAGACAGACAAACTATAGTGTTGTTTGATCTTTTTTCTTCGAGTGTTTTGTTCCGACCTAGTGAGGGTACGCTTGTATTATCCAGGATTTGGCAAGTCCACTAGATTGGTGCTACTGTAATTTAACTTTTGTCCGTAACTCTTTTTAGGAGTACCACACCAATTAGATCATTATTACACAGCCACTCGACTGTGTAAATTTCTTTCAACCGGTGGTGTAAATATAACAAAAAGATTTTTCAATGTGTGCGTGAGCAAGAAATAGGCAAACAACTCAAATTATGCCTTATAAACTTATAGCAATCGTTAAAACGTCCTCGATTGTTACCTAGGTACCAATATACAAGCTGTTGGTGTTTTCCCGCGTGGAGGGAGATGGCGATGGCGCACGTGTCGCGTCGATGTGTGCGTAAGGAAAGCTGTCTCGTCGCTAATGATCGATTGTGCTGCGCCCGCGCCGACGCGATGTCGATGAATTATCGATCACCCGTAACTGCCTTTGTGCTCGCCGGTGCCAGTGTTACATCTTGTATCCTGCTTGAATATTTTACTGTTGCTGTTACTGTTCGTCCCACATTTTAGCGTACGTTTAATGATGGGTTTCAATTGGACATGCGAAGATATATTGGTTTGACTAATTGGTTATATCTTTTGGTAAATATTGATGGTGTGGCTGTTCGTTGGTTTAATAAACTTTGAATATTAATGGTTTTGGTGTCACACTTATTTGTCACGAATTGAAATAAAAATTAAAGCTGAGAAAAGATTACGATGAACACATAAATAAGTAATGTATGTCAGTCTGTCTACTTTACGTTGTTTGGTGTGATGCACGTGGCTAATTGAAATTAATTGTTTATGCTACGTCAATTGGCAAAAATGCACTAAACTTGTTTTGCGACCACTTAAGCCTATCCTTTACGACGAACTCTTATCCAGTAGCATAGCTTAATGTGCTGCTACAAAGCACGCCCCTCTGAGTTTCCAGCCTTTGGTTTAAATTGCATATCAATATTATTTTCTTCTTAGTCAGTCACTCTTGACAGAGTGAAATAATAGTGGCTATTGTGTTTCGTCTCATTTGTGAGAGTGCCGGAGGCCCACACCCCCATATCCCCACATAGGCCGGCAACGCGTCAGCGATCCCTCTGGTGTTGCAGATGTCCATGGACGGCGGTGATTGCTTTCCATCAGGCGACCCGCTGCACTGGCTCGTTTGCCGCCTCTGTCATAAAAAAAAGTCAGCAGCCCGCAGTAGCTCCATTCTTTGCAAGATTCCTCTAGCCTCTGTTGGTCGCATGCACATCGATATACGATACTTAAAAATGGCAACCCTCGCAATAAATGTGGCAGGTACAAGCACTGCCTGAGGCTTAATGGCATGTTCGCGGCATCGCAGAGAAGGCGACACATCGTGTGAGAAATGCATGTTCCACTGCACTCGGTGCAATGTGGGAAGCGATCGATGCATCTTATCTGAAGCCTCATTGTCATCAATACCACACTGATGTTATTGATGCGAAAGCTGGCTTTTCTCGCTAGCGAAGGTTGCTTAGATGAAATTTGATTTTATCTTCATACTAAGTAATCAGATAAACACTCTCTTTACGTAGGATTTATTTACCTTTGAGAGTTTCCCTGAAACGGTGCACTCTGATCGGGTCTAAAACCAAGAGATTGTGGGTTTGGATTCCACCTTGGATCTGATTAGTGGTAGGACTTTGTCAGAGTCCGACTGGCTAGCTACTACTCTACTCGATCGTAGCCAGTCAGATTCTGAAAATGATCTGCAACCAACCAAGCCCAATCTAATCCAATGGAATCGAACCGATGACCTCCGAGTTTTATGAACCTCGGCGGAACCTATCGATTTTTCTAAGTGCCTATAAGCTCAGGTAGTTTACTAAAGCACCGGGAGGAAGACTGCATATCTGTGGCTATGTAATCATTATCTAATTGGCCTAGTTCACTTGTAAATGATTACTAGGTTGTGCTTCCCATGTAATGACCAGGCCTGTCAAATCTTAGACGGTGATTCAAGCGTAGGCAAATATATAGACAACACCCGCGAAACTGTTATTTTTTTAAGCTGAAACTATATCAATAACTGTCATAAAAATATTAAATCCTTTTATTTTTTCATTTCACAATAGAATTACAAAATAAAACAGTATTGATAATATTGTTTTTCTTTTGGGCACCGCGTAGGCGAACTAAGCATTTACATTTAAATTCATTTTACCAAAATTTTGGGATACTTTATAAGTTTTTTGAACTTGGTATATTCCGCTATTATGTGTAGGAGATAATTATGGTCAGTACATTTATAAGATCACCCAGATTATATTTTATAAATGTAGTGTAACGTACTCGGTTTGTCTTCACGACTTTTGGTGTGATTGAAAAGTCAGCTCAAACATTTGTTTGGATGAAAGCGTTTGGTTTGTACTGATCAATCTGGGTGATTCTTTGTATAATAATAGATGCGTCTACAAAAACAGCGTTTATTTATATACTAGCGGCCGACTCCGCGGTTTCACCAGCGCGTAATTTCTTTTTTTAAATATCCCCCCCTTCCCCCCACATTTCCGGCACCTTACGGCATTTCCTATGTCATGTCACCCGGGGGTAGTGTAGCTTTCCAACAGTAAAAGAATTTTTTAAATCGGTTCAGTAGTTTCGGAGCCTATTTAATACAAACATACAAACAAACAAATAATCAAATCTTTCCTCTTTATAATATTAAGTATAGACTAAGTAATGTTTGTCAGTTGTCTGGCAAGATATGCTTAGTTTGCGATTAAATGGCGCTGTGTGAATAATATGCAAGTGTCCAACGATTATTAAGCTCTCTTAAAAGTAAGTCAGCTACCGGTTTTCTTCTGTCTGGTAGGAGTGGTCCGGGCCACACGCAAGCACTTTGTATATTCGGTGCCCCTAATGATTCAGATGCTTTTTTAAAAGT
The DNA here is from genome assembly GCA_949319885.1 of Mecyna flavalis. Lineage (NCBI taxonomy): Eukaryota > Metazoa > Arthropoda > Insecta > Lepidoptera > Crambidae > Mecyna > Mecyna flavalis. The sequence continues at coordinate 21,260,496 of OX439427.1, forward strand.
TGTTAACGGGGAAGATAGTAGTATTTATTTTTGGGAATTTTAAGTAAATAGAGGCCGCCCGCGGTTTCACCTGCGTGGTTCCCGTTCCGTGGGAATTGATCAAAATTATTTCTTAGCGGATGCCTACGTCATAAAATCTACTTGCATGCCAAATTTCAGCCCGATCCGTCCATTGGTTTGGGCTGTGCGTTGATAGATATCTATGTCAGTCTGTCAGTCACCTTTAAGTTTTATATATATAGATATATATAGATTTCAAACAAGCATGAGTTAAATAATGGTTTTGTTCCTCTTCCACCGGTGGAACATACCCTTACTGACCCTATAGTTTATTTTAACTCGCAACTATTTACATAAATTTATATTTTTTTTAAATATCTGGAAGTAACCTTGATTTGTGCAATTTATTTATGCATATTTATGTATTTTAATTGAATAACTCTTCAAAATTATAAATAGTGTAATCTACAGTGGCCAGTTACCATCGACTGGACAGCATGCCTGTCTGCGAACAGATATGACATAAAAAATACGACATAAATAACAGATATTACAGTAGTCTATTTATTGTTCCTATTTCAGATCATGTAATGTAATAAACGAAAGAGCTGTAACCCATTATGCGCATCAGGTAACACTATCATTAGGTATTAGCATACAGCTCGGAGCCTCAGAATTGTATGGCCTATGTCATTATAGCATTAAGATCAACCACGCTAGACATTTGTCGTAGCAACGACAGGCGTAAAGGATTACGAAATATCTGAAGGTTATATCTGAAGGTTAAAACTAATTCATCCAAATACAAATATGATATAACTAAAATGTCTTAGCCATTTGGGTTTAAAGCCTGGAGGTCACGGGTTCGAATCCTGCCTTAGGTTTGGTTGGTGGTACGACTTTTTCAGAGTCCGACTGGCTACCCCCACAGGTAAAAATCTGCCTCCATAACAGCTCTGGCTTTGTGCCGTCATTGGAATGTCTTCCCATTTCTAATGAATATCTGCCATCCCAACATAAGACCGACGTATGAGTAGTAAGAAAGAAAGAAATAAAGTAAATGTTTCTTTTTTTTCTATGAGTAGTAACTTAGCTATTGCGCTTTGTTTGGTGAATGGACTCTTTTTCCCTACCTGCTCCCCACTACCCATCGCCCATACCTTATAACTAAATATATTATTTTCTCAAAAGCGGGCAACGCATCTGAGATCCTCGTTGTAAGTGGTCATGGGATATGGTGATCACCACTAGTGTGTATATGAAGTGGTCACTTCACTTCCACGTCTGCTACGCTCTTCATTAAAAAGTAGTGTAGATAATAAATTAGGTTTTAATTGGATGTCATGTTGGTTCTAAAAGGGCGACGCCAATATTTCTGTTTTTCTAATTAGATACTGCAATTTGTTATAATTAACCGTTCCGAATAGATAAAATCTATAACATTCCTTAGAGGTTACAGGGATGTAAACAAATCGATTGATCAGTGACGACCAGTAGAAATAAAATTATTTATTAATTACAGCGTACAACCCGTTGATCCAGTAGCAAGTATGTACACGTGATCGTAGGGTCCTGGGTTCAAAACTTGTGTCGGTTTGTTTAGACACAGCGCGTGTTTCTGTTCACAAATCCGTATTTAGTAAGTACGGTGTTTTAGCTAGCACCTATCATTGTAGCGATGAATTGATTTTAATTATGAAGGCCTTTTACCTGCAGTGTCGCATTAATAGAACTATCCTTTATTTACTTACTATAAAGGTTAGTCAACGTGCCGCCGTAACCAACCTTAAATCTATATAAATAAAAATGAATTGCTGTTCGTTAGTCTCGCTAAAATTCAAGAACGGCAGAACTTTCGGGGACACATAGCGGGGAAGGCTAAACTAGCCTCTAAGAAGCTTGGTGTGCTTAACAGGTCAAGCAGGTATTTCACTGCGGCTCATCGCCTGCAACTTTATAAAGCTCAAGTTCGGCCGCACATGGAGTACTGCTCTCACCTGTGGGCGGGGGCTCCCCAGTACCAGCTTCTCCCCCTTGACCGAATTCAACGTAGAGCGTCTCGTATCGTCAATAACCCGGTACTCTCGGACCGGCTTGATCCTTTGGCATTACGGAGAGATGTGGCGTCATGCTGCATTATGTACCGAATTTACCATGGGGAGTGTTCCAAGGAGCTATTCGAGCTTATCCCTGCCGCTGCATTCCGTCACCGATCTTCGCGACAAAAAATTCATCCCCACCATATCGATGCTTGGCAGTCCACAACTGTACGCTTTACGCGCAATTTTCTGCCTCGCACGACCAAGATATGGAATTCTTTGTCATCAGCGGTGTTTCCGATCAGATACGACTTGCAATTGTTTAAAAAAAGAGTGTATTCCTTCCTTAAAGGCCGGCAGCGCATCTGTGATTCCACATGATTCGCAGTTGTCTATGGGCGGCGGTTGTCACTTTCCATCAGGTGTGCCGCATGCTCGTCTGCCCGCTATACCATAAAAAAAAAAAAAAAAAAAAAAAAACTGATTTGACTTATTTTAGTCTTGAAACATTCGTGGAAGTCCAGGGAAGGTTTAAAAGATGAGAAAATATGGAAAAAAATTCGAGGAAAATATTAAAAACGACAATTTTATTTTCCCATACAAACTGTTCTCAACTTATTTGTCAAACGTTTGATAGTGATACGAAGTTCGCCGGATCAGCTAGTCACACATAAAAATGGGTATTTTTTTATACTTTTGAGTGATATTTCGCTTAAAGTCGGTTGTTTTACATTTTGCACTTTCTTTTATCCTCTATCTGCCTAGTGCCTATGATTTATAGGTCATACTTGTTACCCAGTGTTCAATTACTTGTTTGTCAGTCACGCGAAGGCGGTATTAACGGCTTATTACAAAGTATGCGGGTTGGCGGTCACTTAGCATGTTATTTGACTGAATAGTATAATTTTGAATTGAAGTAACGTTTTAATTTACGATAAACGCAAAAGCGTCGCGCTGGTTTTAATTACTCCGTAGAAGTTTTAAATTATGACATATTAATTATTTTTTGTTAGGTTTTGTCTGCTACACTTACTTTTAGCCATTTCCAAAGCATGACATTTTTATTCTTAATTATGAGACATAATATTTACGATTATATTTATAATTACATATTTGTCATCATCATCATCATTGTCATCAAAAATAAAACTGGCACAGTCGAATGGTTCTGTGTAGCTGTTACTGTTAAAACTAGTTAGTAGATAGAACGCGTTTTTCCTAGTGTTAGGCGAATAATTGGTTTACTCGATTCACATCACTATGGTCACCGCGTACGGTGCCCCGCACTGGCCGTCGAGATTGACAGATAGATTTTACCGCGCTTGCAATGTTTAATGCCGAATAATGTAAAAGCTTATTAAATTGTAATTATCAAGAGAAAGGTCTTTATATCTAAAACTAGTTAGAACTAGTTTTTACATAATGCATTTGTTAATACTAGAATTAACTAATGTCTGAATCGAATATCAGTTAAAACTAGTTTCTGCAAGACAAAACGCGTTTTCCCGAAGCGAGTCAGCAAAAACTGTTTTATACGCACGTCGCACACTCTTGGATAAACTGGTAGGGGGAAATCGATTCGGATGGATATAGGTTAGAAGGCTATGTTTGAAGAATGATATGTTTATTATTATAGTGAAAACAAAAAACGTTTTCAGGGTTTAAAAAAAAATAACCACGAAGGCTAGTGCGGGAGCTCGCTTCCGCCTTAGCCTTCTAACCTATGTCCATCCGATTCGTTTTCCCCCTACTAGTTTATCCAAGAGTGTGCGTATAGAACAGTTTTTACTGACTCGCTTCGGGAAAACGCGTTTGGTCTTGCAGAAACTAGTTTTAAATGATATTCGATTCAGACATTAGTCAATTCTAGTATTAGTAAAAACTAGTTCTAACTAGGAAAAAGGCGTTCTAACGAAAAATGGGTTTTAACTGTAACATAGCCATAATCCAGTTCATCATGTTCTCTTGTCAAGGGACAGAAGTCAGATGGCAGTTGCTTCAATGTCATAACTATAACCAAAATCCTGAATCAGTGCTTCAAGCTTACTTAAATCATACAAAAACGCTTTAAGCAAGATCATACACGTCTGTGACTACATATTTGCCTCTGCGCCCGCGCCTCGCGCAGCACGTGCAATAAAATATATACACGTTCTTATGCGGTTACAATAAGGTTCATAATTATTTGAACGAGAGTATGCAAATGCTCATGACTGTAATCGAACCGGCGCAAGTGTGCCAAAGCCGAGAGCGAACATCGGTACTGTTAGTCGCGGACGACATGACTTTTACTTTTCTACGCCTCACCCCCTCCCTCGCACTTCACCCCCTCTCTCCACCTCTTCTCCCCCCTCTAGTGGTTTAGACCTTTGGAAGGCTGACTGGTAATGTTTTGGTTCGATTAACGGTACATGCTACTAAATATTAGGCGGATTCGGAAATACGTCAGGCGAGAGGTTAAATGGATATTTTTTATAGTGTTAAGGCTTTCTAGTGATTGGGAATAAAGGAAAAAGACAGATATTTTGCTAATCATGCTGACTAGGCTTTTCTTGATCACTAAGCGTCAAGTATTGTAACAGTAATGTGTATAAATAAGCTCCGATTGTAAAGGCACCCGAGGATTAGTGGTCCTCTAAAGTCTTTCTTCCTAGGTCTCAGGTCCTGGCTGGCGGTCTTAATAAGAAAAATTCGATCACCAATTAAAAGAGTCACCAGTATCATCTTTCCATACTTTATATTATAAATGCGGAAACAACTCAGTCTGTTACGATTTTACAAATAAACCACTTAACCAATTTTAATACAATTTTGTACAGACATAATAATATATAAATAATAATAAATAAATATAAATATTTTCTAGACATTATTCACACAGCGCCATCTAGCCCCAAACTAAGCATTAGCTTGTGCTATGGGTGCTAGACAACGGATAAACATTACTTATATACTTTTTTTTTTTTTGTAAATACATACATATTATACATAGAAACACCCAGACCGATACAAACAGACATGTTCATGCACACAAATGTTTGTACCGTGCGGGGATCGAACCCGCGACCTCTGGTGTAATAGCCGACTTCTCGACCATTACACCAAATATATATATTAACCTACTTTTTATCCGCGATAAATATTACATTTCTGCGGGAAAACCTCCTGTCGTCCACTCAAAGTCATGGGCGGAATGCACAAAACCCATACGTTCTAAAATAGGTAACCCAATAACCGTCTACGGCGTAGCACCTCGTAGACGCGTGGCTACGGCGCTACGGCTGACCTTCCCTCTTGGCCCACTTGCGATGTAGGCCGCGAAGTGAAGATGACTCTTGATATTAACAGATAGAGCCTTTCGATGGAAGAAGAAATGGGTTTGGCTTTAAATTAATATTTGGCATAAAAAATCGAATGTAAGTAGGACGTTTTTGATCTATGCGAGTTTGGAGTAAAGTGTGAATTGTTTTGACTATAATAAATAAATAAAAATTAAGATAAGAAAAATTATCAAGCATCATCTGTTATACTGTAGATGTATAAAAACAGTTCTTATTAATATATCCCTTCGTCATACGTGTAAAGTTAATTTATGTAGGTATCGTCTTTGTGTTATATTTTCTCGTCATAAAAGCGAACGAAATGGCAAAAATTTCACTATTGAATATCGGTTTGGTTTTGATATAGCATGACTTGCAAGACTTGAGACCAACACGTATAGATCACTTTCATTAAACCAGTTACAAGTTACCGGAGGGTACGCTCCTTTTGGGAACCGAAATTGAAATGCTTACTATTTTATTATAAACACAGTTAATAATTTAATGACCGGCTCTAGATAATAATAAGCTCTGCTTCTCAGTATATTTGCATCCACTGTTGGACATGGAATTCTTGAATGATACATACATGGTGGTCGTGGGTTTGATTCCCGACTTAGGTCTTTGGTGGTAGACATTTAATCAGAGTCCGACTGGTTAGCTACCACACTCACAGATATTTTTTTGATTACTTTTACATGCCTCTGGTTTGCAATTTTAAGCTTGGTGAAACAAGTGCCTTCATTCCTTCTCTGCCATGAGTTGGAATTAATAGGCTAGCACTTACTTAAGACAGTTGAAACCGTTTCTCATGCGCGTAATGGGCCGCACTTAACGAGAGGATGCGCGTACGCAGTGGCGTTTGATGCCGCCGTAAATATGCTTGGCCAATGGGATTGGTATTTCCTCTATTAACCCATGGTGTTTGATGCGTATGGCTGAGAAGAAGAAATAATCTAGTTCCATCAAATATAATTTAAAATTGAAGGAATTTATTGGCAGTTTAGGCAAACATAATTACAAAGAAAAAAAAATATAAATTGAAATTATCTATTATACTGGTCTTGCTGGTTTTGAGGTGTATTTTTACGAAACTGTGGTACGGTGTTGGTTGCGAGCGGCCTTGACTTTTTTTTTCGAGATTATTTGGCAGGCAGACACACATCATAATTATTAAGATCACTTTAATAGGAGGCTCTTTATTCAAAAGCATTGCTATTTAAAACAATATGAAAAATAAAGAAAAATAGGGATTTTTGATTAAAAATAAAGAGGTAAACGAAGAAACGGGTCACCTGTTGGCAAGTGATTACCGCTGCCCATTAACATTGCTGCACCAGAGGATGTACTGGCACAAAGTTATTTTATTATGGTGGCAAATTTTTCATAAGAGAATGGTAATCAGTTAGTGGAACTGTGATAAACGCTATTTTGGTTGGTGCTAACCAACATACAAAAGGCGGGACTCAAAACAACGACCTTTAGGGTTAAACCCGACAAAGGCCGCCAGTGTTTGTTCATAAATCAGCCGCTGTTTTGAATAAATATTAGCTGTGCTTTTGACTGTTTTGATATCATAGTTTGCAATCTCCCTCTTTTGTGCATTACGAAAGGGTATTTTTTTTTCACATTTACGAAAGTAGTAATTATATTTCTTACTGAATATAAATGAATGTACATACAGTGGGATAAGATCAATGAAGATTTATGTAACTAATTTACAAAAATAATCTTATACATCACTTGGATAAAATAGTATGTTTTGCATAAGCATTGCTTGACACAAATTATCTACTAACAAGATTTAAAGATGACATTGCATGTTTGAGTGAAATATATACGGTCAGAACTCGCTTAGAGAAACGAAAGCTTTTAGCATTAACATATATAAGGGGCGGTATAACTGAATTAATATCAAGGCGTGTACAAAGGAACAGAGGCAGAGCATGCGAGTCTGCGCGCGCGCCGTATTTACGGATGTGGTACGCGCTGCGAACTGTGTCACTGGCACACTTTCCACTAGCGCCATCTCGCTCGCACGCGACGCGCCGGTAGGGCTGGCTGACGATTCCGAGGAGTGGCCAGCTTTTGCACGTACACGTTTATTAAAGAGGCTTCTACTGGTTTGAGGACGTTTGTGTGCTGCTATAGCTAAAGCATCAGTTTAGTCGCGTGTTGCATGTTTTTGTGGAATAAGTTAATGTCTCCCTATGTAGGCTTGTAAAGAGTTTATACCCATACTGCTAAAGGACATGATTTTTCTTGAGAATCACCAAAAAGGAACACAGGTTTTGGATTTAGTAAACTGGCCAGGTTTTGAATTATTGGTTCGCGTACTCTGACTAGGATACTGTTAGTCACTAAACGGAGCGCCATAATTCAGCTACCATTCTTCAGTCTCCTGTGGGAGGGTGGCACTATGGTTGAATTGGCCCATTTTTCATCATTTACTGACAGTTAGGAACTGTCTGCAGCATGGCTCACATAAACACTGCGGGCGGATCAAAGCGCTAGGAAAATGAGTTGTTGTTGGCAGCCCTATTGTCCGAAGGCGCGCGCCGCCCGCGCCCGCGCCGTTTCCCGCCAGACGGAAGTGAGGTTATGGCCAAGGTTATGGGTTACGAGAGGCTTTTATTGTCTTACTTTTCTCCCGGGTGTCAAGTGGAAAGAAATGGTTTAAGTGCTGGCGAAAGTTTGGGGTACCTGCTCTGACGTTTTTGCAAACAATGGCCGCTGTAATTGGGAACATCTTCATAAACATGAAGTTGCTCTAAAGTGTCATTCCGTACAACTCGGTGATAGGCTACAAAGGCTGCCAATCAAGTCAAGTTTTTGTTACCATTGTGGATTTGTACAATACGAATAGTTGAGTTAATCAATGTGCAAAATAAAAATGTCTAAAAATCGTTTGTCACATTAATTGTAAAGTGTCACAAAACTTTGATTAATAAATGTTCTGTTCAAGACATAATAAACGCGATTACATAAAAAAACGTCCATATTATAAACATTAAGAAATTAAATTGAAGAATAAGTTTAATAGAGCTTAATGTAGTCTCCTTGGGATCGTAAGAAAGATTTCAACGATATACCGTACTGGTAATTTCAGGGTCTATTTTCCCAACATTGGTCGGGCTTTATGTCGCAAATCTGCAATGAATCTGCCAAATTCATCAACCAAACGGTGATAGGAGTAGGTAGTAGCTATTGAAACTGCAGTTATCAAACTACATTGCGGAAAGGTTGAAACCATCGGTCATCGGACGCCACTCTAGGACATTAATCATGCTTCTAACTAGGCCGATGCAGAAAGGTCACTGAGAACCACTCCTAAATCTAGATATAATAGAGATTATGATTATTATGCTATTATTGATTATTATGCTTTGATCTTTAGTGATAACTAATACGAAATTTGGATTTTAATGTCCTTTTGTAATAAAAACATCAATTAAGACATGCTTTCTAGGAAACTATAGAACTATAAATAATATGGTTGGTTCGATGGCGCATTTGGTAGTGAATCTGCCCTATGCTTCAAAGTCGTGGGTCATAATCAAGTCGTGGGACAAATATTAATCTAATAAACGTTTGACTTTTTTGTGTGTATGTTTATTTGTAATAAAGTATTTATTTCTGATGTATTCATCGATTCTGATAACCATAAAACAAGTACATAAGCTCCTTTCTTTGGAATCTGATACAATGTATGATTCCGTCTAATATTTAAATATTTATTGATTAAATGTAATCCGATTGACTTGTGTCAAAGCATTCGGTTTTTAAGGAAAAGAAAGTTTTTTTTCCTTATATTCTTTTATTTTATATTTAAGTTGCCATTTTCTTCTTTTCAGTCAGATAGGGCCATTTTGATCCGATCGAACTACCATCCCCTAATAGAAAATAGGCTGTAGTAGCTTTTCACAAAGAAAGTAAAATAACCATAACAATTGTCAAATCTAAAAGGATATGTACATAACAAAGATATTACGACGATAATAATACTATTTACTAGAGGCTCATAGACTATTATGTAATTTTTGTTAGAGCATATCAGATAGTACTGCCGGCGCTACCTAAAATAGCGTGGTCGTTCCTTACTCGTGCCAAGTGACGTCACCTCTCGGTCAAGTGTAAGGACGTGGGCGCTAACGTAAGAAAACGTACAAGCTTTCAATTGCGGTTGTTTATTATATTCGGTAAAGTCTTGTACATTTGTTGTAATGGTCGAGAAGTCGGCTATTACACCAGAGGTCGCGGGTTCGATCCCCGCACGGTACAAACATTTGTGTGCATGAACATGTCTGTTTGTATCGGTCTGGGTGTTTCTATGTATAATATGTATGTATTTACAAAAAAAAAAGTATATAAGTAATATTTATCCGTTGTCTGGCACCCATAGCACAAGCTAATGCTTAGTTTGGGGCTAGATGGCGATGTGTGAATAATGTCCAGAGATATTTATTTATTTATATTTATTTTTATTTTAACTTGACTTATTGGCGTAACATAGAGCTTTTTAATTGTTCTAACTCGATCCCATGTTATCATTTCACCAGATTTAGAGCTGTTCACCAGAAGTGATTGGTGTATAAGCTAGCCAGACGAACTATGCATAAGTCCTACCATCTATCATGGCTTAGGAATTTTCAGAACCGAGAAGCATAATCATATTTTCACATAATTATTTGAAAAATTAATGAGTTTTTTTATATCACTTCAGTGAACTAGCCGTGAGGATCACAGTCCACCTAATGCAAGGGCTACTCAAGATACCTCTAAGAAGGAACCTAATCAGTCTGTGAAAAAGTCATTCCATTAGCCATGTTTAACGAAAGTGCAAAAATCACCGATGTAGGCGCAACACAACGGTACTTCTTCAAGGCTAAGCCAAGTCATATGAAGGCCACATCCTTTAGTGCGATACTCAAAACCCGACACAAATGCAAAAGAATCGCGCGCGGAATGAAAGGCGATTGATAAAACGTGCGTATGCGCGCTTGAACTTGGTCGTGACCTTTCCGCGCGATAAACCTGCTTAATTTGGCGACCCAGAAAGACACATTCGTCGCCTTAATTTTTCAGTTTGGTGTAGCGTATGTGTGATGTTTTGCATGTGAAGCTAAGTCAATTACTTTTATCAATTCGGTTCAATTTTTCTCTGTGCTTAGGGAGACATTTTAACCTATTGATTCCACATCCGATAAGGACAATAACATCAGCAAACGCCAATATTATTATTTATAATATTAAAAGGGGATCTAAAAGCTTTAATTGATACATTGTTTAAGGTTTACATCGCAAACTTCGTTACAGATTTAACATAAATTTTGTAAAAGAAAACATATAATATGCTTCATTTAATTTAACATGTGATTTACATGTAAATGCTTTTTTTGCGTTCATTAATAAAGATAATTTTGTTATTTTTTTTATTTAATAGTTTCATCTTTCAGTACGGTACATAATAATGGCGATTCCAGAGCCAGACATCTAGCCAACACCACAGCTAGTATCCTTCAAATGTTCCTGGTGTAAAGGCTATCGCTAGATAATATGCGTAAATATTTAAGCCAGGCCAGAGAACTGAGTAATAGGCTAGATAAGCTTTCGCCGATATATCGATCTTATTCCTTGTTATATTCTTGTTTTATTTAAGGTATTATGGAAATCAGTCGTTGTGTTTAATAGCGCTACATCAGCATTTTAATTTAAAAATGTACCTTTGACACAAGTATGAAAACTAAAATAGGTAGAGCGTTGTAATTGGCTGTCAAAAACGGCTTAAGGTATTGCATTTAACAGAAATAACAAGCAAGTTTAATACGTTAGTCTGGGAAATTGAACTTGCCCAAAAAACCGACCTTCAGAAGGATTACGTATGAAGTTATCGGTTTTTAATACATAATAATTTTAAATGCTGTAACGGAGGCAATGTTATTTAATGGAATTCTCGAAACTATTAAATAGTACACTTGAAATTAAAGGCTTACAGGTCAGAGAAGGAGAAAAATCTTTAACATTGATTTAACGCGAAAGTTGTTAGCGAAAACACTTGTGTTACCGATATCGCAATCAACGAAAGTGCCACAAATAAATTATAAGACAAATATTATAATACAAGACAAATATAAGCATTTATCACATATTTATTTTTGACATGATCGACCGTAACGTAAGATGATTTACAGTCTGTTCACCATAAGTTGTCCTTTAGCCGCTATATTGGCAGCATTGCCTACGCTTTGTAAATCTGTCAAAAAACAGATTGAATGTATTGAAAAACAATAGTACCAATATAGCGGCTAAAGGACTTCTTATCGTGAACGATCTGTATATCATCACCGTCATCATCCTGTGGTAGTTCACTGCAGGACATATAGGCCTCGAAAACGCTCGCCAGCAATAGAAGGGCTTTTCCCCCCTTCCCTAAATCGTCTTAATTCTGTAACGTGTGACGTCATCATACGGTCAAGAACAAGAACACCAACGAAAGTTAGTGTAGTACTCATTTAAACGTGCTTATCTGAAACCTTATATTGTTTTCGCATGTCAACTAGACTGGTTAGTCGTAATGCGTGACGTCATCTCAAGTTCAAGAACAATATACGACATCGTTGCTTTAGCCAGTTGTGTGTTTAAGCGTTTATATGTAATCAATACTACAATATAAGTCAGTTTTAATCATCCATAATGTCAGCAGAATTAATTTAGTATATTTTTACTGCATAATAAATATTTATACCATTTGATCTCGTTGTAATATGAAGGGCCAGTCGGTCTTTGTCTTAGACTATCCCGAAGAAATGTGATGTTTTTCAGTGATAAAAAGCATACCTCATTCTTTAGCTCCTTAACTATCCTCATGGAAAATATTATGCTTAGACATTCAATTGCAAGTACAATGTACCCTTAGTCAGTGGAACTATAACGCTTATTCAGTATCGTTCACTGAAGGCGTAAATATGCCTCGCCTCAGTAAACTAGAAATCTATAGCGATTGTTGACGGATACTACCTTGCGCAAGTAAGTGTTAGGGTGTGTCGTTACCTTACGTTCAAGTACAAGGACGTAGCCATGGCCTTAACTCATATACAAGCTTTTCGAAACATATCGTTAACTGAAGGAGATACAAGGTTAGTTACATCGCTGACAAATATACGTTCGTCATAATTTATCTATCAGACCTAACTGACTAGCCAGTGCTAGTGTTTTAGAAATTTTCAAAATGACAACATTTGATAAATCTGATTTAAAAAAAATTTAATGACTTTTCTAACAACAGAATAACTGGCACACAGTCGTGCATAACTAGACTACTCGCTCCTTATTGTAAATAATGTTGTGTGTTAACGTTTACGTTATCTCAAGTTCAAGTGCAAAGACACTATCTTTGCTGTAGTAGCCGGTGGTGTTATGTAAACAATAATTTGAAAGCAATATCACTTTATGAAGGAATAAACATTAAAATCTGAATCAAGTTTTCTCAAGCTGAAGGCCGTTTGGCCGCTCCTTATTCGTCACTTGCGACGCCATCTTACGTTCAAGTGCAAGGATACAGACGTAGCCATAGTGGACCTACTTATGCGCTTATTCGTAACCTATTACTTACTTAAGGCGTTAATGTCACACCTACTTTCTTGCGTAACATAGTCTAGTTATTAGTAATATTAGTAATGAGTTTAGTTTATGGAAGGAGTAGCCCTAACCAGTGGATAAACTCGCTATTACTTAAGATTATTTTGGTTTACTGAAGGTGTAAGTATTATAGATACTGCCTTGCTTTATGCGCTAGGAGTTGTAAGTTCGAATCCCACCCAAGACATACATTTACGTTATGAACATTTGTGTGGCTTATGTGTCTGAATGTTCATTTGTATTTAAGTGCTTCTAATAAATCTTGGTCACAGAATATATACTAAAGTAAAGAAGCGACACTCAAGCATGTGTGCTCGTAAAATTGCTCGGGGCTATGTGTGCGTCGCGCGGGGGAGCGCGCGGCGCGCGGTGTGTGGGGCCGCCGTCTGCCGAATACCTCGGCCAAGGGTTATGCTTCGCTCGGCGCTCGTCGGATTGATTGCACGGACTAACTACGCAATGCAAAATCATGCACAATTTATTTATGGTACTTTATTGGATAAGGATTAATACTGTATTGCTTAAAATCACTTTTTCGTAAATAAGCCATTATTTTATCGTAATAAGTAAAGGAAAATGGTTATTGTGGGTTATCCCTAAGAGATAGACATATACCATCGCGGACTTTTTTGTAAAACTTTTTAAGGTGTACAATAGTGTAGTACATTATTTTGATCTATCTCGTAGGGTTCAGCCAGCGTTTGCAATGTAAGCGCAAAAAAATGCGATTATTTACGACCTTAAATTAAAAACCTCTAAAATTATCAGTGTTTCTCTACTATATTATGCATGTATTATACATATAAACCTTCCTCTTGAATCAGTCTATCTAATGAAAAAAACCGCATCAAAATCCGTTGCGTAGTTTTAAAGATTTAAGCATACAAAGGGACATAGGGACAGAGAAAGCGACTTTGTTTTATACTATGTAGTGATTTAAAGATTAAAAAAACTTATTATAAAATATCAAACCTACTTTCATTAACATGTCCTTGCACAAGTTTATATTTTCTAACATACTATGTAATCTTCTTTGCCACAAGTCTAAATTCCATTTCGGCTTAGATTCTTGTAAGCATTTCTGTAGCAACCCTAGCTTTTACACGCTCGGCTCAAGGTCGCTGGCGCTCGAACTCTCACGTACAGAGAGTGTCACGGCTGTGTCTTGGTTCCTTTTAATAAAACCACAAGTGCTCCAAGTATCCAACTTACTTTGGAGTCAGATAAAAACAGGGATTTGGTCAATTTCCTCAGGAATTTGATCAAACCACGGAGGATGAAAATAACAATACGATTTTATCATTTCCCTCAATAAATCCAGTGATTTTAACAAATCCCGAAACTGGTTCAGTGAAATTACAAAATAATAGTGAAAACAAAAAAGGTTTTCAGGGTATAAAAAAAACCTATATCCATCCGAGTCGATTTCCCCCTTAGTAAGAACTAGTTATTTTGGGATTTGTTCAAATCACTAGATTTGTTTAGGGAAATGATAAAATCGTGTTGTTATTTTGACATCCTCCGTGGTTTGATCAAATCTCTTAGGGAATTGACCAAATCACTGTTTTTATCATATCCCTACGACATACAAGATAATTATGCTTAATTTTGTTTGGTGGTGCCTTTCTAAAGATGACTCACGCAGCTTCAAAGTATTATTTATTTATTATAGCATTCAACATTATTTGAAAATCATTTATATAAGAATCGTACCCATAACCTTTAGCATTCAGACATACACATCCACAGCTCCATTGAGGTCGTCAAAAACCTTTTAGCCTTAATGACTATTGTTAATGCGGTGAAATGGACCTGTCTGTGGTCGTTTGTGGATCAAGTTCAGGTTCTAAATAAGGACGCAGGCTAAGTTCACATGGTAGAGAGTGGTGATGATGAAAAAGGCTTACGACATAAAACTATCTTTGAAATTGCGTGGCAAGACCGTCGTCTATGGACACTTGAGGCATCACTTCGCGACACCGATCCTATAAAAATCTTTTTCAAACTTCTTCAAAAACCCCATGCTGTAGTCTTTTGGGAAAACCTCTGTTGATTAATTAATTAATATGTCCAGTTGGCGTAAAACGAGTACGTTTTATAACTATTGCATTTTTTCTGAATCTTCATTTGCTACTACCCAACCTGCCCTACTTACTACCCAAGACTATGTGACATATGAAAATTAACCATAATTTAAATTGAAACCCTTCTTAAATTAGAAGTAAGGTGGCAATTTATTTTACAAATTAAATTATTTGTAAAATAAATTGCTACCTTACTTCGTCTTAACAAACGAACGGTATGGCAAAGTTCTTAAGATAGTCAGAAATAATAATCTTCTTGGGAAAGAAATCAAGAAGATTATGAGTACGAAGAAAAGATGTTCATACGAAGGATGCGATAGACCTGATAAGCTTGTATTTGGTCAGCTCAGTAAAGGTCAAGTGTAAGGATGAAGGGCGCGGCGTACGCGCATTTCACTGCCTTCCTAAAGGTCACTGTGACCTTTCTCCATTCATTCGAGACCATCTTGTGGGAACAACCCCATACCTTTCCATGTTTATTATAAATCTTGTAATGTGAATGTCATGTTTGAGGACCGGTCCGCGAGGTCCTAGGTTCAACGGGGTCGAGTTCATGTGAGGGGTTTTTGGGATGCTGTGATCCGTGAAATTGGTTTTATTGGATGAGGTGATTGTGCCAGTCATGAAATTGATTTCTTTTTAGGAACAATGGTGTTGTTGCTTTTTGATGGAAATGTACCTTTTAGATATAACCAATTTATGACAAATGCAAACGAAAATTTTCCTAGCCCAAAAGATTTTTACACTGCTTTATTAAAACATCAGAAACAAAACCCATATTTTCACGCATAAATTCAATGTAGTATATACCGTAAATGTAATACATATTTGAATAGTTGTAATTGGCCTGCAAATTATTTACAAAATGTAGACTTCATTGGCACTGTACTGTACGCTGTGTAATATTAAAAATAAACTAGTTGGATACTTCCATAAACCCAGGCGTATTCAAAAAACAATGCTTAAGCCTTAAATTAATTTTAAAAATTAGCAATTTAAAAACACAGTAGTTGCTTACTATCAGGTGGGTTGCGTGTCTGTCTGCCAGCTGAGTGACATGAAAAGAAATGTGTCTTCTACATAGCGTAATACGAGAAGACACATTTTATTTAGACCTACACATTTAATTATGCCTTACTTGTGGATAATGTTTTTCGTCATGCATTTCATTTACACTTCATTAACAAAAAATACTGTAAGACGTTAAAGAGTAACTGTTTTTTGTTTTTATTAAAAATATTTTTTTTATTGCAATGTGTAACAAGACGAGTAGATCGTACTACTCCTGATGGTAAGCGCCACGTCTGCCCTTAGACAGTTCAGTGCCAAACAGTAACTAAGCAGTTACTTTCTGGCACCGCCCTGCGCCCGCTACACCGAGACGACAGTTATTAGGTCTCATATACCCAGTAATTTCACTAGCTTCAGTGCCGTTTCCCCGAAACACAGAAGTGCTTGATACACTTCTATTTCATTCTTTCATTTCAGCATTAATGTCCCACAGGGCAAACTTCGATTTGTTCCTGTTTCGTCCCACCGAGTTCGTTGAAATCAAGTCATTGCCACAATAATATGTATTGGGTTAATCACCATGAATGCCAAATGCGGATTGGTTATCACAAACCCGAGCTGTATCCGAAAAAACCGACACAAATTTTGCTCGAACCAGGAATTGAACCCAGTACGGTTGAGATCTATGTACTATCTAGTGACGATTAAGTGCTGAAACCACTAGACCATCGAGCCGACATTCTGGTGCTTGCTTTGAAAATATAAAAGATCCAATAGGTAACTGATAATTTTTTAACCTAGATACAAAATGGTCTGGCAAAGGCCATTTTTCAATGTCGGTAAAAAATGACAATTATTATAATATTTAGTTAATTTGTCTACTAGAAAACAAATCATACCAACTAATACATCGAAGAGGCGTTGTTCCTATTAACATAAAATAAAGAATAAAATGACCCACACGATCTGAAAGCCGTGATAATGACGATGATGTTGTCAAAGTGACGATGCAGTTGGTCCGGTGACGATCATCAACGTCAGTCGCCGCGGACTGGTCGCGTCACTCGGTGCAATATATCAACCTTGACGATGCCACACAGGCTTTGAACTTGAGACAATATTTACTTTAATGAATACTTTTATTGGTTGAAGTAAAACAAAATATCGTAGTGAAAATTTGTGTTTAGAACATTAAAACCATAATAAATGTTTATTGTGACTGTAGTGTCGTTAAATAACATCTTGTTGCTTACGCTTTAGTAACTGACCGTGATCTCGTCACCCGTATTTAGTTCCCGGGTCGAGCAAAATTTTACGAGATTACCTATGCATTATTTGCAAGCAAGTACACATTTTGTCGATGATTTGATTTTAAATAATGAAGACCTTTGCCTTGTCGTGAGATGGTAAATTTTATCTCACTTTTTTTTTGTTGGTTTTGCCTTTAAATGATTTATCTATTGTATGTGAAAAGTCTTAATTGTCACAATGGTTTAAAATTATTCTAATATTTTTTTAAAAAGTTCCATTAAGTTCCATAATTCAAACCACGCATGTGAATTGCCACTTGAATCGAGTCTGCTAGCAAAGCTCTATTTATACCTTTTTAACATAATATTAGAATATATCCCTATCCCCCTTCCCCCCACATTTCCGGGATCAAAAGTATCCTATGTTCACCGGGGATAGTGTAGCTTTCCAACAGTGAAAGAATTATTCAAATCGGTTTAGTAGTTTTGGAGCCTATTCACAACAAACAAACAATCAAATCTTTTCTTTTTATAATATTAGTATAGATGAAATTTTAATTAAAAAATTGTAGCAAGTTGACAGTCTTAGTGGTGTTGTACGTGCTCGTATCGGCGGCGGTGAAATCAGACCTCTCTATGTAAGTGGGTTGGTGAAAGAATCCGCGCGGCGCTCGCGACGGTTTTTGTGGCGGGTTGACATGGCCCGCCATTACTACTCTGCTTGTGTCTAAGAAGCTGACGAGGTTTCTTGCTGTTTCGGATGCTGGGATAAGGATTGGTAGATGAGTTTAAGGTCCTTGAGCCTCAAACTAGGCTAGCAAGGTAGCGATTTGCAAGGTTATTTCGTTAGGTATAAGTTTCTTAATTTTTTTTACTTATTTATTTTCTGCATCTAATAACAGATTTTTTCTTGCAATATAAAACAATAATCTAAATCATTTATTTATGCAGTATAAAATCACTATTGCTTGAGGTGAGAATCCTGGTGCTATGCCACTGCCAAAAGTATATAGTTGTTTGTTCTAAAACTGTAGTGACAACAGGAGCTCATTTTTTACTTCTGGCTAGTTGGTTTCTGATTTAAAATCCTAGAAAGTTACGTTACGTACGTTAAGTTGTATGTAAGAGTTTCAGACTGTTGCTTTAGGATACGACTGTGGAATAAGGGATAAATGAATAATATACAGATTTTTTATAACATCTTAAATAAATAATGCAGTAGAGGGTTAAATTATTATGATTCCAGTAGCTCGATCAGGGAAAAAAACATTCTAATTAGTAAAGTAACCAATCTAGTTAATAAACCATTTAAGTCTAGTTAATCAGTTCCAGTTTGACCCAAATACTAGTGTCCAAATTTTACAACCATTTGTGCAGATTACAGGGAGATATTACGCGGTTCGCGGTGACCGTGATGTTATTGATTGTAACTAATTGACATTTTTCAACTATTTACTAGAGGACTAATGGATTTCATTATTAACTTTACTTTGCTGTTTTAAAAAAATATTAGTCTATTTAATGACCTACTAGATATTAAGGCTTATTAGGATTTTATTTCGTTTATTTCTGTTATTTTTTAAGTTTTAGGTTGGCACTACCCACTGTTTCTTTCTGCTTGGCCTAAAGGTTGACTGGGAGAGAATGCCATGAGGCATTAAGTCCGCCTTTTGTACTTGATTTGTGCAATGTGCTTAAATAACTAAATAAATAAGGCCCCTGTGATTGAAATCCAGTCATCGTCGCAATGATGGGTCGTCATCATCATCATCAGCCTATATACGTTCCCACTGCTGAGACACAGGCCTTTTCTTAATTGTATGATAGTGTGGGCCATACTCCACCACGCTGGCCTAGTGCGGGTTGGTGGAGGGCTGTGTAAAGCAAGTGACAAATCTTAATGCCAGATGTTATCAAGCCGCCGAATAGCCTCTGACTAGGCTTGACAACTAATATCTACATATAGTAAATATCAGCCAGGACCAACACCTTAACCTCCGAAGCACGGAGACGCAGTGGGCCAAATCCCGAAAACTCTAAAAAAGGGCGCTCGTTTGTTTTTCTCTTTCTTACAAAAAATTATTAATTAAAATTTAAAATAAAAAAAGATAGTATTTAAGTATTCACTTTATATGTATATGTTAGCATCTATCACAAGGTTTTTTAAAATCTGATTTCGCTGATGGTGCTTTTAGGCACCTAACTTCGATTCACAATATAACACACTACAATGTAAAGCGTGATATTAAAATATTTGCAATTACGATTCTTTGTGCAAATTAATAGATTAATGATCAATGAAGAAATGTGAAAGTAAAAATCAATCAGATATCGCATCTCACGAGTGCATTGATCTTTATTTTTTTAATACAAATGTTCATTTTACAATTGGCTCAATCAGTTATGATGATGATTTCTTACATTAAATGACGGTTCACCTAGATAAGATGCTTACCATATACCATTATTATGACTATTTATTCTCTGGGATACTTTGCGCGCAAAAATTTATTATAATTTTCCGTGCATTTTTAGGCAGTGTGCGCTTGGACTAGGTTTTGATATAATTTATTTGTATTTAAGTACATATTTCTGATACTCTACACTAATGTCTTATTTACTTTGGAGTATGATTTTGCTAAATTCGTTGGTTAAAAAAATATAAATATAACTAGCTTTCGGCCCGCAGTTTCACCCGCGCGTAATTTCTTTTTTCAAACATCCCGCAGGAACGAGACGTTTCCCGTTAATAAATTATAGCCTATGTCTTAATCCGGGTTATAAAGTATACGTGTGCCAAATTTTATTTAAATCCATTCAGCCGTTTAGGTGTGATTGAGTAACAAACATCCAAACATCCAGACTTTCGCATTTATAATATTAGTAGGATAATGTTTCGCGATAGTTCGTAGCCGTGTGTGTTACCAATTGTTTCGCCGAGTTTAGCATCTTTAAACTGCGTCTCGTGTTATAAGCTCAGCAGTAAGAGCGGGCAATAAACTATTGTGATCATGCAATTAATGTTTGATCCGATGTGTTTGAGAACTAATAGAAAGCGTAGAAGCGTTGTCTGTCCGTGTGTCGCTGAGAATCGCCGGTAGTTAAATATTGGCGTTGAGTTAAATCGCTTGTGTGGTTTGCACTCGACTATAATCGATTAATTTCAATTTTCTAAATCAACATAAGTTAGAGTAATTCGTCATTGCCTTATTATTTCACTACTTTTCCGTCCGTGACCATACGTAATACGTTGATAGTCTAGTGCTATTAGGTACCCTTTGACGAGCAATTTGGTGTAATGGTCGAGTAGTCGGCTATTGTACCAGAGGTCGCAGGTTCGATCCTCCCACAGTACAAACATTTATTTTGTGTGCATGAACATGTCTGGTTGTATCGTTCTTGATGTTTCTATGTATAATTTGTATGTATTTACAAAAAAAAAGTATATAAGAGTATGTTTATCTGTTTTCTGGCAACCATAACACAAGCTATTGCTTAGTTTGGGGCTAGATGGCGCTGTGTGAATAATGTCCAGAGATAATATTTATGTATTATTTTATATTAGTACTGGGTCATAATCTTGGGATCCTGGGTTCAATTCCCATGTTGGGCCACAATTGTTGAATGTCTCGAGTGTAATCCGCATAAGGCAGCATGCTGATTAAGCCATTATTAGGACGTAAAATTGATTTCTGGACCATAGACGTGTTATACTGTAAAATGCAACATATTATTGCAGTTAAAATATTGGTGGCGTGAGATACAGACATTTATTAGGAAGCGGTTTGTCGAAGGCAAAATGCACCTACCTGAATGGTAAATGACAACTTTCGCGTGTATATAATATTGTTTCCTTAATAAACAGGCTGACAAATACATAATAATATGTATGTACAAGTATGACTTGCGATCAGGTGTCTTTGGAGACTGGTCGGCTAAAACCCAATTTATTCTTAAAATAAATCGCCCAAATGTGACAGTTTGTACGGTGCGGAAATTGAACTTGCAACCTCTGGTGTACCAGCTGACTATTTAATCATTACACCACATAGCTCTTCGTTCGTAGTATGTACTTACTTTGTCTCGTAATTTACAACAATGACATACATGACATAAACTACAGTACACAAAAAAAAACAAACAATAAGGGCCAGGTACACCATTGACAGACAAGTTGGTGATAATATATCTGTCAGATAACTTATATGCTGTCTCTCTCTTTTGTCAATAAAGTCAAGAAAGCATAATTGTTATCTCACAAATTAATTATCACGGGCTTATTTCTTCAGTGGTAAAAGGGGTTAGGGCCAATTCGTCATTATCCCGTTTCGGCACCGTTTTTAACTTCCTTATATATGTAGGTACGAGTATGCAGTGGCGTTTCGCCACTAGTGAAATAAAATATAAATTATTAGTGGCGTTTTGTCACTTACATTTGCTCTTAATATTTTGTATAGTCAACAACTAATAATGTTAATATAAAACCAAATAACACATTCGCAATGCTTAGTATGAAGTAAGTAAGTAATGTTTTTTACGACAGTAACTTGAGAGATTTTAAGTTACCTATTACCATTTCTGAAGGAGAGCAGATTGCGGTGGAATACACAAAAGAGCGATGACAGTATCCAATGCAACTTTGTGCATTTTTATAGGATCTGCTATGTTCAGAAGAATTGTTTAGACTGATACTTACCTGCTGCTGAGTTCCACCATTATACTACTCGAACAAATGAGATAAGTAGACCTTTTATTTTGTTGTACATTTATATTTGGTCTCTTACTAATTTAGTAGTAGCTCAATATCAATATTTTTCATACCATACCTCTTAAAGCCTTTTCTCCTTAATTTCATTTATATCTCATAATGAGGGAATAGGGAATGCATTTTTGCTTGCTTGTGAATTATAAATCCTGCGTAGTTTGTCCATCGTAAAAGGTTAGCCGACGTAGCTGAAGACTCGGCTAGAAGGACATTATTGTAACAAGGAACAATTTTAAATATCCACATATTGTCTAAGCCCTGCCCTTTTACTATTTTTATATGTTTTCCACCGAGAAAGCACCACCGCGCAAAAAGCCCGCGCACTATGTCAATTTTCACATCCGACTTTCTTCGCATGTGAACTCGTCTTTCGCGCCTTTGTTTGCGCGCGCTGTCGACCTACATGCCGTGTTTATATTTAGAAAAGCTGACATTGAGCGTGCGAACTGATCTATTGAAGGACGCCCTCCGACTTTTATCACATGATTCATTAGTAGACAATCGATTCAATAGGTCGAGATGTTACATTGTTGCTGTCCTTATCGTAACGTATATGGATATAGGCTTCTCTTTTTGTGTTGACTCTGCAATGCGCTTCAGCAATTGTTGTGTAGGGTGACTGAAGATGTTTATATGATATATATGGTGATGAATTTGTTATACTTCACTGACATTGTTACACCTGTTCTCAAAATATGCTTGTCAGGATTCGAACCTAAAACCGCACTGTAGCACAGATTACTAAATAGTTACCAACGTACTGTAGTATCTAGCAACTAAGTAATACAACTCGTCGATATAGCAAAAGTTAGACATTGGACAACCATATCAATCGAATATAATCTGAATTCTATTTATATATTCTATGTCAGTTCTACGTGGTCATCTTGAAGCCATAAGAAAAATTTTAGATGCACTACGAAGTAACCAAGGTTATACACAAAATATACTTACTTACCATATTTCAATGTTCTGGACTCGTTTATCTTGAATTAATACAATACGAGTATGACTCAACTGATAGTTACTCGTGGTTTTCTTATAGGTCAATAAATCTGGATTTTTCTTTAACTAGTTTTTATAGAAAAGAAACTATCTCTTCATTTCATATGAAATATTTCTTATTTCTTTGCATCGCAGCTCAAATCTTGTGTACAGAAGTTTAATAAAACCCAATAGTATCGTTAACAAAAAATCTCGTTTATTTTACATTAATTTACAATTTACTTAAATGGAATTGAAAACCTCTTTAAAAAATATAACATTTTCTCCTTAGTTTAATTGTAACGTGTTCCGAGCCACGTGGAAGGATTTACATTACGAATAATTACAGTAATATTACAATTAAAAATAAATACTTACAGCTAACGTCTAACAGCTAGCAAAAGGTACTTTAAAGGTCTAACTACACACGCCGAGGGAAACATCGCGAGTAAAACACATTCAACAAAACTTTAACAAACGTTCAAAAAATTATTACAAATAAGTAAAACTGCCTGATCAGGTCTCTATCTGCTCTTAAAATCGATCGATAAAATTAAAATTGATTTTGTTAACGAGATTCCATCAAGTCATAGAGGTTTCCAATTTAATTAAATCTAGATCAAACTTTCGTTTTGTTTTGGAAATGCTTGGAAAAGCGAGCGTTTTACAATCGCGCGTTTGTCGCAGCGTGCATGGCCACCGCACTCTACCTCACGCGTAGACGGCGTGTCGCGCGTCTTCGGGAGCGTTCAGCCGACGGGAGCGCTTAGCTGAGCGAGCGGAGCGAGCAAGCTGAGCTGAGCTGACTTTTAATCGAATCCAGTTTTGCATCAAGTTGAATTACCTATATGAAAATTATAGGTGCTGTATAAAGATAACGATATATAATATTATAGTATCTATAAACTGGTGTAGTGTTAAGTATAGGAATAAGTTACCACAAAGTGAATTAATCTCGCAATGAAGAAAATAAGCCAATTAACAATTATCACAATATCGAAATAGTCAAACTTGCATATTACAAATTGATGGTATGTATGCAAAGCTGTCGTGATTTAACAGTCAGCTGCCAATTTAAATTCGACACTGGTCAAAATAAATTTTGAGTAACAAATGTTACAAGCATTTTCATCGGCTGAACGCATCCTACAACTAATCAACATAACAAATGAAGGATGGAATGTATCGAAAGCTTAATTATACGTAAAGTGATACTTTTCTATAAAGAAATGATATGAAATGAAGTACATAATGATATGACATGAAGTAATAATGAAAATAAATGATGTAATGGATTAAAGTTCCAAAAGAAAAATTGTTAGTATAGATGGTAATCGCTGTAATCTAAATCGGTTATGAATTATTGAAGTTGATGTCATGGTTGATGTTCTTTAAGTATTAAAATATTTTACTGTCGAAGTCTTTTCCGAATACAAGTGAATTGTTATTTAGTTTGCTAAAATTTAGCTGTACCTACTTAAGTCTGCGTCTTGGAAGGTATCGTAATTTGATATAAAACTTCACTTCACTGACATTGGATGAATTTCTATGTTGGATACTTATACGCAGGTTGCAGTTATTTATTTGAAAAAAATTTGGCGTATACTAATGCAGTTTGTATGTAATTAACTAGCTATTCGATTGATGTAAAATATCTACCTAACTTTAGGACTGATAAATTGTTTTCGACATACGGACGAAAAAAAACAAATGTTGCACCATATTTTAGCATATGCCTTTTACTATATAATATAAGTTCGTAATTTCTGGCGATCGGAACGCGCTTGTTGATTAAACACTGTCCTAATTGTCTGACAGCGGTTGTGCAACAGCGGATTGGTACTATTAGTGTACTGAATTGTATTTTTTTTCCGTCCGCTTCCCGGACGCGAGTTCCGCCCGCTCGCGTGCGCCCGCGCATCGCGAAGGACCGACGGTATGGTACACGCGCTAAATTCATGAGCGACCATTTATAAGTTATTGTAACACTCGCTGTGATTTTAAGGTCTTAAAACAGACTTATTACTATTAAATAGTTATCATTTCCTATAGAAAAAGGGGCACTACAGCACAAATAAATAGGATGGAGTGTGCGTATTTGTGCAAAATGCATGTTTGTATTATGATATTAATTAATGTTGAGACTATTTACTCGTAATTGAACGGTAAGGATGAGTAATAAAAATTAATGAACACTTAAGTAGATGATTTAAAATAGTGATCTTATATAATGTTATTATTTATTAAATATCCACAGGATATTTGATCAGAAGTTGATTTGTAAGGTCTTATCAAACCATAGTTCTTCTATATTTTACGAAATGCATATGATTATGAATTTATGTGCAAAAAATGTTTTTCGTTAAATGTGAGGTAAGTCTTTATAAAATCGAATTTAAAATCACAATAATTTATTTTTAAAATTTAATGTTTACCCTTAGTAACATAACATATGATAATAATTTCTACAATTTTGATGTAAATAATATAATTTTGATGTAAATAATATTATGACCTACATTTTTGTGTCAGTATTTTGTGACTGTGGTTTGAAAAAGTTAAATGAAATGATATCATTTCGAAAATGAGAAATAATGAATGCGCTAGTAAGGTGAACTATTATGACAGTAATGAGAAGTAATGAAATTAGATGAATTGGTCTAAGTGAGTTGGTTAGTAAACATTAATATAATTTATATTGAGATTGTTAATTATAGCCTCGCAAGCTTTGTCATCTTTGTTTCATTAACAATAATTAAGTACTTAATAATATACAACTGTAAGACTATATTAATAATTTGACTATAAGTAGGTAATCGGAGTAACCATTCACATACAAAAATATAAATATAAAGATAATATTTCGCTCATGCTTTGTTCTCTCCACATTCAGCGAAAGTCCTTAACGTGGAGCATTTAAGTACAAAGACAAAACCGAAATACTAGAAAATACTTAAACTAACCAGACGGATTATTCTATACAATAATTAATAAAGTGGAATGAAAAACTCATAAGTCACAATCGGCCATTCATCACACAACAACATTTATAAACAATTATCTACATCAAAATAAGTCTGAAGATCGCTTAAAACTAGTTAACATTGCACTTGTCCTTAGGAATGTTATACTAAGGGTTATTAAAAAATAATAATATCTGAACATCGCTCTTAACTAAGTTAGAAGACAATGAGACGCCACGTACGCATGTACACTTACAAATATCCTAGAATGAGATTCTACACAGACGAGGTGTACCTCTACGCCACATTCACACACACAATTAAATCTATAGAAATGCTTCGTTTGAGCTAGTGAGTAGCGGCTCTAGTCCCGGCCGATGCGCTTGTGGATCTGCTGGTGCTTGATGAGGTGCGCCTTCTGGCGGAACGCCTTGGCGCACACGTCGCAGCGGAACGGCTTCTCGCCCGTGTGCGTGCGCAGGTGCACCTTGATGTTGGACTTGTTGAGGAACCCCCGGTTGCAGATGCCGCAGCGGTGCACCGGCTTCTCCTTGCCCAGCAGCCCGCTCAGCTCCGCCGCTGTCGCTGACGGGAACGCCAACGAACTCCCGTGAATACTCCCGTTACTCGGTTGTTTCGACTTCACTCTGCTCCTTTTACTTTTACTCACGGGAGTCACGGTCGTCGTGTGCGCGTGGGGGTAACCCAGCAGCCTCTCCGGACTGCACAAGCCGTCTGGCTTCAAACCGAGCGCGTAGTGGGACGCGTACCGCCCGTTCAAAATGCTGCCGACTCCGTCCGTTGTCGACACCGCGTTCCCTGGCGGAGATGACGTCGATATCACGTCCATCCCGTAGCTGGTCGAACTAGGAGCTTCTTGCTTCACTGGCGGTCCGTTCTGCAACCGGTTTTGGAGCAGCGGCATGTACCCGTGGGTCAGTAAAGATTGCAACGTCGACCCAGCCTGGCCTAAATTCTTCTGGAAAAGCTCCTGGCTTTTTGCAAAGTCCTGTCCTTTACACGAAAATTCGAGCCCATGATGGCTCTGCTGCGACTGCGGTGGTGGGGAAGTCGGGATGATGAACTCGTTCAGATCGTGATTGACGATCTTGTCACCGTGTTGATTGCAAGCACCGGCGATCCACGCATCGATGTCCATCCAACTGTCTCGAGAGTCATTTCTCTCCGGGTCCTCGGGCTGAGACGGGACCGTTGTATCAGCGATCGCGGAGCCAATGATGGCCGCGATGTCCTCTATCGAGCTGATGTCATACATCTCCTGCTTCGGGTTGTCCTCGAGGAGTTTCGCCGGCGGCGAGCATGATGCAGCGCAGGAGTCGGCCGCCGACGCCGTGGACTCAGCAAAAGGCTTAGTGTCAGGTTCTAAGAAGGGTTTGACGTCCTCCAAGTCCGCGGGCTCGGAGTCCGCGGCGCAGGTGGAGGAACTGACGACGTCATGGTCGGCGCCGTACCCGCTCTGGGTGGGGTAGTTGTTGTTCTCCTCCGGAAGGCGCTGAGCGATCGCGTGGAAGTGGTGGCCGGAGATGCCATTGATAGAGAGGTGTCCGGTGTAGCCGGTGAAGGGGGGAAGGGGCTTGAGCTCCGCGAGGGGGGGCGGGGCGAGGAGCGAGTCGAGGAGCTCGTGGCAGGTGGGCGGGGGGGGAGAGGCGTCCAGCTTGGGGTCGAGCCAGCAGGCGCCGAGCAGCAGGTCGTCTGCGCCGGCGCCGGCCACGCCCGCGCACTTCATGCCGCGCCTCACCGCGACGCCGGAGCCCAGGGACAGCCCGCCGCCGCCATACTTCGACGCCGCCACCCTGGCGCGCTATCTGTAACAACAGAGACCAATGTTAGAAAAACAGCTCCGCAAATAGTTCCGCTCACCTATTTCAACATTAGACAAACCTAATTTAAGTGTATGGAGCACGAAACATTTTTCGCTGTTTTTAGTAAGAGTATTTATGTTCAGAATGTGATAAGGATAATAACACTTGCATAGTTAATAAGTCGAATTTAACGTTTAATTGAAACGGTCTTTTCAAATAATAAATCAGAGTAGGTTACAAAATTCAACTTAACAAGTGCTACAACACCCAAAAGCAAAATTTGTAATTTAATATAGTATCCGTTTCTTAGGATCTAGAATGTTAAGCTAGACTTTTAGTTTATTTGATGTTAACTTTGCGGCCTAGACAAAGTAAAATTTTGAAAGCGATAGCGAAATTCGCTAACTTCAAATTGTATGGATTTTTGACAGTTGCCTTAGCCTTAGAAAAGTCACATGTTCAATGGATATTGCAAGTACGAGTTTTGACATTTGCTATCGCAAATTGAGCGATAACGAACGTCATAAGTGCCGCTTGTCTAGGACCTCTATGCTGTTAACATCAGGTGGCGTACATACATAAAATTGGATAGTTTCCGAAAACTTCATTCAATTTAAAAATATGCGAGTTATTTTACTTAATAAAATAATTTGTCATACTCTAAAAAAAGAACTAATCGATTTCAAATAAACTATTTCGTTGCTACATCACAAAATATGTCGAAAAGCCCCTAAAATAGGCTTTGTCCCTAGTTTGCACAACGTTAGGCCTTGTGAAGGCAGAAATAAAAATGGTGCGGTTGGTATATCGACATCGATAGCTATTGAAGCGGAGCGGCAAACTGGAAGCCATTACCGGCGTATCTGCGATTGCGCTGTTCAACGATACATGCATCGCAACTATGCTATTAAATAAACAAATAAATGTTGACCTCGTGGCACAGCAGTTAAGGGCATAAAACTCGGTCGTAGGTTCGATTCCACTTTTGGTCCGATTTGGTGGCAGGACTTTTTCAGGGTCTGCCTAGAAAGCTGAAATATGAATTAATGTGGGAGCCAGTACGCTTGAAACCAATAGCTTGAATGTTACAGGATCCTACAGTGTGGGCAGCACATTCAGCGTTGATTTTGGGTAAAGTTTTTCTCAGTAGCATAGGCCCCAGTGGCCGCATGCTATCAAACATACATAGTAGGTACCTGTATGAAGATTTTTTTCTTCCGTTGTTGTTAAACACTATTTGCCACTAATTTTGAGGCAAAGCTCTTAAGATTTTATCAATCGCTAAGAAAACGGATATTTGTTTTCGTCTTCTTTTAAATATTAAAATTATAGGTAGAACGTGTTCTCCAAGTCCGTTCGGATAATGATTCCGAGCATAATTAAATAAAAATTAATTTATTAAACCTGTGGACCGTTACCGCATATTATCAAGCAGCGTATCATTACAAAATATTTTATACGTCAAAATAGCCCATAACAAAGGAAATTGCTGATGGATAGGCAGATAGCGGCGATCTACTTACGGACGAACGTACGGCACAATTAGCCGAGTTATTCACTTCGGTTGACCGTGTTCTTTCTAACTACTGTGCGAAATTGCTATCAAATCGCGGCGATACACATTGTTTTAAAAACGGTTAGATTTTGTGCTTCGGTTTAGAGAGAATTGGGTAGATCTGATTTGCATCAATTTAAAAAAAAATAGACTCATTTGTTCTGGCTGCACACCAATTTTATTTGTCTTATTATACTCGTATTGATTTTTAATTTTTGAAATAAAATTTTAGTAAAATATTCATTTTGCCAAAATGGATAAGTACTGAGGTATAGATTAAATCTCATTCAGAAATACATTAAAAATTATAATTGTGTCATAGTAGAAATGACAATCATTTTGATTGTCTGTCAAGTTCAATAAGTAGTTTTTTCATTATTGTCAGTTATTCTGATTTCAGAAGAACGGTTATATTTATCGCCCATTTACACGTTACAAACGACCAAAAAATGCTTTACCAAATATCGATTATTACAAAAAAGCTTACAAACAAAAGAGTTTTTATGCGGCTGTCACCTACCGCGGTCACGTTCGGAACGCAATCCTGAGCGCAATTTATTATTTTTTCTTCTTTGGCAGTTTCGCCACTCGGCCACGGGCCGTCGACCCCAGCAATCAACCTCTATTCGCCACCATTTGCGAAAATCACCCCAAGGCCGCGCTCTTGGTAGCTGAGACAAATCTATATCTTAATAGTATTTTTTACGATATTATTGCAGTTGGTTGCGTGCCCGCGTTGGCCAATGAAGTGCGTGGTTCGGTCGCCAATGACGAAAGAAAACACAGGTTCAAAGTTTGAGAGCTGGTCAGATTCACAATAGCTGCATTTCTATTAATTTATAGTAAAGTAATCACTTCAGGCCATTTTCTGTAATTGATATGAAATAAAAAGGATTTAGTATAAATACGTTGTTAAAACAAAAGTCAAGATGTTTTGTATTCGACAGATTGTGGATAATAAATAATAATAAATATCTCTGGACATTATTCACACAGCGCCATCTAGCCCCAAACTAAGCATACCTACTCGTACTCGTAGTAACAAAAAACGGCAATTTTTTTTGGTTGTTTTGATTACTACATCAATAATGCCATTATAAACGTTTTTAATAATGACGTCAAAATATTTTATCATCTTATGCTATGATTTTTTTAATGATTGCTTATCGAAGATTGCATCACAAACCCGAGCTTAAAATCATTTTTTTATACCCGATCAGGTATTTAACCCTGTAAACGTGATCACGGTACTCAATAAACTTGCCAACGAAGGGTGTATTTAAATACTATTCAAATAATTCTAATGCGGCTCTAAAACACGTGTCATTCCAAATACTTACCTTGGTACCCAAACGTGCGATGCCAGTGTTTGGAAATTCTAATTCTCAGCGGGGCATCTTCGATGCATTATGCAATAGGAACTAAACGTACTCCAATCGATAACTGTCCGAATACATACTTTCTGACATCACTATAAACAGACGTTATTTAATACGATTATTTTTAAATCAACTGCTTATTGTGCAAACCATTTATAACCTAACCGTCACTTTAATTAGTACTCGTAATTAACTTCAATTTTGTTCACGGTTTATTTATCACGAGTTTGACATAGAAAATCTGTTTAGCACTCGGCGCGAATAACATGAGGTAGAGAAGGATACTAAACTCATGCATTGTCTTAGTGCTCCCCCCATTTTTGCACATACGTCAAAAATAAACAAAAGTAGTTAACTTAACTGATGTGCCAGAAACATATGTAAAAATTATAATACGTTTTGCGCGTCACAGATGCTCCGTTCGCCGTGATCGTCCCATTACCTCGCCAATTGTCTCGGTCCACAATTTGGTGCCGTCCAAATTATCATTTCTTCGCGTTTCGTGAAACTGTCACAGTACTGCATTATCCGCTCCGATGAGTCGTCAGCGAAAGTTGTTATGATAAATAGTTATTTTCATATTTCGACTGTCACCTGATGCTAGGCTCCGTGAGTAATAATGTCAATGCGAAGATGAGGTTTTGTATTTTTAATGAGAAAATACAAATTACCAGACATTGCGGAGTAACAAAAAGGCTTGTACTACTTGTGCTATAAACTGTAAAGGATCAGCCTATTTAATGTCCCACTGCCAGGCAAAGGCCTCCATCATTGAAATTAAATATATACTCCCTGGCCGATTTCGGCTACAGTGAAAAAAAGATTTCAACTTTGAGGGTTGTGTTGGTTAGCCATGTGCCCTCAGATGACTAGTATACCCAAGCTTATTGACGAAAAAGTCGTGAACACTCCGGGCACGTGAGGACACCGTCAACATAATTATAAGAATAGGCTACAGGTCATCTAGCCTTAAGAGCATGCCGATTTTCATCTAGCTCATATTGCCTCTGCTCTTTAAACTCGTCGACTTTTTTCTTTAGCAGCCGCCTCCACTCCGGCCGGCGACTAGCACTGTCTCCCCATTTTAGAGGATTGACAGCGCAACGCTTCATATGTCTTTTCTGAACATCCTTAAAGCGTAATAGCTGACCGCCCGACTTCCGTTTGCCATCCTGGAGTTCAGAAAAGAAGATGCGCTTAGCAACCCTTTCATCCGCCATTCGCGAGACATGACCGCACCATCGGAGTTGTCGATGTATTAGAAACGCCTCTATACCTGAGACATTCGCTCTTTGAAGAACATCGGTGTTTCTCACCCGATCCGACCACTTGATATTGAGGATGTCTCGTAGGCACTTTAAGTGGAATCTGTTCAGCATGCGTATATGTTTCCGTTGTTTCCGTATATGTTTCCAATATAGGACCCGAGCCGTGTTTAAAACTAACGTTTCCCGAGATTATGGCACGGTTTTGAAACAACAAAAACGAAAGTATTAACAACTCTCATTTATTAATGTTTTGAATAAATACTTATTTCCCTTTGTATTTGATTTTCAATGTGGTTTCAATTTAATCAGTCTGTGGCAAACAGACTGATTAAATTGACAGAGACCTTTGCCCCTATGATGGGTCATTATTAGGCTTCGAACAAAGGCGGTAATGGGGGGTGGTAGGGTCAGTGGTAAAGGCTAACGACCACCGCTCGCTCAAGGGCGCGCGCGCAGCTGTGGCGGACACGCGTGCTTTCTTCAGTAGACGTTGTAATAAGGATACTTTGTTGCTAAAATTATGTGTCGAATTTTAAAAGATAATAATGTAATTACTTAGTGTAAAAAGAGGGCCCCGTTATTCTAGTAGTTACAGTACTTGGCCGAGATCTCGGGGTCCAAAATCAAAATATACTTTATATAAGTAAGCTGTAAAGAAGCACTTATAAATCGTCGTTCATTAATGTTACAGACTGACTCTACTACCGGATTCGGAATGTAGTTGTCTGTCAAGAGGAACCGGCAAGAAACTCGGCAGTTACTCTTTTCAATCGCCAAATACAAAAAATATAAAGTTAAGAATACAATCTTTATTTGAATACTATTACTAAGTAACACAGTTTTGTGTTAGGTAAAGTGCCTCTGCACCAGACAAGCGGTGTTTATGCCGTTCGTTATCGCTAAATTTGCGATAGCGAATGTCAAAACCCGTACTTTCAATATCGATTGACCACGTGACTTTTCTAAGGCACCTGTCAAATCCATACTTGGAGTTAGCGAATTTCGCTATCGCTGTCAAAATGTTACTTTGTCTAGGCCCCCTGGTTTAAGAAAAAATTTAGTTTGTTTTTTTATGGACGCAGCTCGAATTTGTGATCGGCAATACACGTTTGGAAAGCATGGTGATTAAGCCACTACCAATAGATAATTTGGTTTCGATGGTGTCCTTTGCTCTGCAGTGGTGGCACATTAAGGGGCTGTGCAAACGTAGATATTTAGAAAGATATTGCATATTATTGTATGTAGTGTAAAAAGAGAGGAAAAAATATCAAAGCTAAAATCAAAACAATAATCACCTCTATTTTACTATTAAACAATATCACTGAGTTACTGAAGTGCAGTGTTTATAATTCATAATTCATTTATTCACATTATTTGTACATAACAGGTGTACAAACATTATTCTGTTTTCTGACTATAGCCTAAAAAGAAAAGTACTAATTTAAGTTTTTAAACTTTTTTTATTGCTAATTAAAGAAAAAAGAAACACTTTGTAAAAATGTCCAAAGATATTTTAAAAAAGTAGTAGCAAAAACAGATTAAGCATTTGTATTCTGGGATTCAATCAACAAATGCTTAATGAAACGAAAAGTATTGTTAATTGATATGGTACATTTTTAATGATAGTTATATTTTTTGCCCACAATTATCTCAACGTGCCAGAGTAACAGCATGTTACAGGTCGTGCGCGATACAGGAGGCGAGCTGCAAAACTGACATTTTACTAATTATATCAGTTTATCTATGTTCCAAGTAAATTCTTTACTACAAAACAAGATGTTTTTGCCAACTTTTTCTTTTACAATTAAATGGTTTATTGACTCTCTCTTGTATCTAGAACTTTTTTTAAATTAAATAATTTATTTTGCTTATGTAGGTTATTTTCAACGAAATATGTTTGCGTTATATTTTATTTTCTTTTCGTTATTTACTGACTTCAAAAAGGAGGAGGCTCTCATTTATTTATTTTACTCAATGTTCCTATTTTATGCTAGATACAGTACAGCTATCTTATCAATAGACACTTTACTAAAGAAGCAACACTACTAGTGTATATTATTAATTTGAATTATTGTATGTAGTAATTTTTAACACACATTTATTTATGTCGTACTAAAACGTCAGCTTGTTTTAAAAAGCTCCTGTATCAAATATCATAACCGACCCGTGAGCGGAGTTAACGTTTGTGTTCGGTATGGCGCTTATCAAGCGTGCATTGTACCTACTCGAAATGATCGCGCATGCATCTCAAGCGCATGCTTAAGTCCACAACCTAACGGGCCGATGAAAAGCGAAGCAAAAATATAAGCCAGCCTTGAGGTAGGTTTAGAACTGGACTGTCTAAGTAATCGTCAAACAGAAGCGGACATCGCTATTGTCATGAATCAACACCGTGAAAATCGAAAACCAGAATCGCCGTCGAGCGAAATGCGACCGTAAAAACAAAGGTCAAGGTTGAGTTTTGTGTGTCGAACGCTTGGCGCTTACGCCCCGCCTGCTCCGGCGCACGTTTTACGCCACTGACACACTTCCGCGTGCGTACCGTTAGCCGGCCCCGTTTCGCTGCAGTCGTCTCTTTCACTCTCGTTCGGATCGTGCTCCGTCTCGCTCTGCGCGCGACAAATTTTCGATGCGGGGCCCGCGTGTGAGATGGCCTAAAAATTAAATTCGTGATACGATTTTTTAGGTTATACCGGGGGTGGGGGGCGGTCAGTGGGTCGTGGCGTATGGCGTTGTTTATGGCAGTTCGAGATTTCTTTACACATGATTAGATGGAGGAAAGGTTTTGATACTGATGTTAATTAGAAATCATCTAATGTCGCTTATGGTGACAGAGCATTTTTGGATATTAATTAATATGTATTTAAAAATGTGTTGGATCCGGTTCATAAAAAATTGTCATTTCACATGCAATTATGAGACAGCAGAAATTAAAAGGTATAATATTTATTTGACTGAATTTTGAAAGTTTATTAATACACGAGCTCTTATAAAATGAATAAAACTTAATACATATTAATTGCTATTATTTTTAGATATGTCGCAACAAATACTAATAAAAAACAGTTTTGGCAAGCATAGTGATTGTTTCGGACGAAAGAAGAGAGAAATTGTAGGAAGGTACTCTTTTTACAATATGAATATTACAGTTTATTACCTACATAAAATTATTATGCTATATTTTCTTCGTTTATTATTATAAATCCAGTTTCAGTCTTTATTTATAAATATTCATTAATTTACTGAAATGAAATAATTTATTCTGTAATTAAATCATGTTAATTTTACATATCCAAAAATGTAAAAAGTGAAGTGTAAAATGTATGTGCTATTGTCTATTTTCGGAGCAGAACAGACAAAAGACTTGCCATAATAAAATTGTCCACTCTAAGCACCTTTATGAAAATATCACAGTTTAGGGTCATCTAAAATTATCTATGCAAATACGAGCACTAAAATAAACAACAAAGCAGCGGTACTTCAAGGAGGTTTTATAACTCTTCTTTCGGAATGCAAAACAACCGGAGCAGGTAATCTTGGAACAATACACGCATTCAGTACGCTGTCAGACTACGTACCGAGCGCACGCGTGTCGTCCTGACTCTTTACACCGTTTCTCAAACATTTTTCTATAAAAATGCCTAAGTGCATGGGGTGCAAGTTGGAGACCGGAGACGGTGTCACATGTGGTGGCTGCCGGCGCTTTCTCGACTTTCACTGTGCTGGAATTTCGGAGGTCAAATATCGCAAACTTAACGAGGATAAGAAGAGAGCGTGGCTGTGCAGCACTTGCAGCAGTAGACCAAAGGACACCAGAAGCCCCGCATCGGGACACACAGGAGGTGAGTCGCCTGCCGTGGACCTCGGTAGTGTTATGTTGGAGCTCAGGAGACTCTCCTCAATGATGTCGGAAATGTCTACGCTAAAGGAAGATACCCGAGCCATAAGAGAGGAACTTGGTCACTTGAAATCATCAAACGAGTTGCTTCATTCCACCCTCAACGCGATGCAGGAGCGGTTTAACAATTTAGAGGATCGAGTCCTTTCCCTAGAGAAGAAACAGTCGGAGTTTGAGGCTCTCTCTTCCCGTATATCAACCTTAGAAAATGCACTCGGTGAAGTCGAACAGAAATCGCGTCTAAACAACGTGGAAATCAAGGGTGTCCCGGTCAAGGAGTCGGAAAATCTCTACGATTTAGTTACCAAAATCGGTGCTATAGTCAAATTTGACGTAAAAAAGGAACAACTGAACTATTTAGCGAGGGTGCCCACCAGAAATAGTAAAGTCAACAAATCAATTGTAGTGGCATTCCACAATCGCTACTTGAAGGAGGACTTCGTGGCGGCCGCCCGGGCTCACAAAAGCCTTCAATGCACTGACCTCGGATTCCATTGTGAAGGCAGAATTTACGTCAATGACCACTTAACAGTCGCAAACAAGATGCTGCTAAATAAATCAAAGGCCTTCGCAAAAGACCGGGGTTTTTTGTATGTCTGGGTAAAAGGATGCAAAATCTTCATAAGGAAAAACACCACTTCTCCTACTCACACTGTGAGAACCGAAGCCGACTTAGCGAGGATTACGTCTTAACAGCGACACCCAGTGGGCAACGTGCACGAAGTTTGGGAACCTTATGTTGCGCACACGCACACGCTCATGACGTCGCTATGCTCGTCATGGTCGGCCCAGCTCGTGCCGGCTCGGCTCGTAAGGTAACATTCTACCCGTTCTCTCGCTTTTATTCACATATAGTTCTCGGCTGTCTACCGATCCTTCGCTCGTCTCCGATCGCTTTCTTTTTTTGTGCCTACGTTTATGCTTTGTTCGACTTTACTTTTAAGCTTAACTTTGTTGCAAAACAAATGATCGCAATATTTTGCTGTTGCCAATATTATTTTATAAGGAATGTCGTCATGATAACGCTTTTAATAGATTATTATTTTGGTTTCTTAATGCCTACTTTTAACTATAGATATTATCATATTGTGTCCGGGATAGCTTATGTTTTAAATATTTATTTTTCAATCTATGCAATTTCTATTTGTCCTATGCTTTATGGATTCAGTTAATATTTATTACCAGAACGTAAGGGGGTTGCGAACTAAAACCGGGATTTTTAAGAGAAATGTTTTATTGAATTCTTACGACGTGATATGCTTGACCGAGACTTGGCTATTGGATGGGATCGGCAATAGTGAGCTTTTCGACGACCGGTATCTTGTATGGCGGCGGGATCGCGATTACGGTCGGACCGGCCAGTCGCTCGGTGGAGGTATTCTTATCGCAGCGCGAAAGGAACTTTCAGTGAACTGTCGACTTGACTGGTCCTCGACGGCGGAAGACCTCTGGGTATCCTTAACACTGCGTAGTAAAAATATCCCTACATCTCAACGATTTCACATATGTTGTGTTTATATTTGCCCACAAAACCTGGGTAACTCACAAAATGTACAACTCACAAATTTTTCCAATAAAGCTACTGACATTTTTTTAAGTAATCCTCTTGATAAATTTATAATTCTGGGTGATTTTAATATGCCTAATGTAATTTGGTCTCCTTCCATCGACGATCCTGCATTGCTACCTACCAACATCTTGGGCCCCTCGCAAACTTTGTTCTTCGATAACTGTAATATCTGTAATTTCAACCAATATAATAATTCTCACAACGTTAACCACAGAGTGTTGGACTTAATATTTTCTAACGAGTGTACCTTAGTTTTGCCATGTAGTGATCCACTTGTTCCGGAGGATCCCCATCACAAATCCCTTTCAATTAACTTTAATTTCCTTGACACAAAAACTTTGCCGCCTCAGTCATTTACGAAGTATTTGTACCACTCCGGTGATTATTATTCCATTTGCAGTAAACTTGAAGAAATTGACTGGTACGAATCTATTAATAATAAATCAATTGAAGATGCTACCACATATTTCTATAAAACCTTGTACACATTAAGAGATACGTACATTCCATTCAAGACGTCCAAAAATAAAACTAAATACCCCCCCTGGTATAAGGCCCCTCTTATCAAAATACTAAAAGAAAAACATAAATATCACCGTAAATACACAAAATACAAAAATTTATCGGATCATAACTCATTTTGTTTATTAAGAAATCGTGCAACTGTTATTGAAGCAGAAATGTTCAAGAACTATATTCATAACATAGAAAATAATATTTCACGGGACCCTAAAGCATTATGGTCTTATATCAAAAGCAAAAAACAGTCAAGTTCGTATCCTGCTACTATGTCGTACGATCATCATACCTCAGACTCGGGTCAGGAGATTAGCGAAATGTTCAGTAGATACTTTTTCTCGACATTCTTACAGCCCTCGTCAAGCTCAGGTAGTAACGCGACTCCTTTAACTAATGTCTCGAGAACGCCTGACTCTGTAGGAGATATTTGCTCAGTGGAAATAAGTGAGTCGCAAGTGCTTGAACTAATCCTGAAACTCGACGTAAACAAATCCGCGGGTCCGGACCTTATCCCACCCATTTTCATCGTGCGGTGTGCTAAAAGTATTGCGCTGCCACTCACATTGTTATTTAAAAAATCTGTCGAAATCGGTGAAGTGCCTATGTTGTGGAAATCAGCCTTTATCACCCCAATCCACAAAAAAGGGCCAAAGGATAGAGTTGAAAACTATCGGCCTATTTCAAAGCTATGCATATTTAGTAAAATGTTAGAACGTATCGTATATGATCAATTGTATGCCTCTGTTAAGCAGGGTTTGGATGACTCCCAACATGGTTTTCTTAAGGGTAGGTCTACCACTTCGAATCTCCTCTTGTGTGTCGAGTTCTTATTAGACCACATATCTAAACCATCCCAAGTTGATATAATATACACCGATTACAGCAAGTGTTTTGATAGAATTGATCATGACATACTTCTACATAAATTGCAAAAAATGGGCATACGGGGCAACCTGTTCAGATGGTTTACATCCTATGTTAGGAATAGGTGTCAGGCAGTAGTTTTAAATGGATACACCTCGAGAACGCTCCAGATACCATCAGGCGTTCCTCAAGGCTCCCTCCTTGGGCCCCTACTATTTACAATCTTCATCAACGACATATCTTCTTGTTTTCATCACGCTAAAATTCTTTTGTACGCCGATGATATGAAAATCCTACACCCTATTAATAATTTATGCGATGCGTTACGATTGCAGGAAGATTTGCACAGGTTTGAACACTACTGCCTTGAAAATAAACTGGACCTGAATGTGTCTAAATGTTATGTTTGCTCATTTACTAGAAAGCCAAGCCCTCTTATTTCTTCATATCACCTTAAGGGCACTCCCATAACTAGGGTGAACGTAATAAAGGACTTAGGCGTTTAAAATTATAAAAATGTACAGGTACCGGCAAACTTCTTAAATATCGGGTGGGGATTGCACAGAACACGAATTTTGAAACGCCTGCGCGCTATTGGTCACACCACACGCAAGTGCACATCAGCGAACTTCCCCCTCTTCGTCGACCGATGTTCAAAAAGTTTGCCGGTACCTGTAGGCAAGCGCTGCAAAACTGACAATACTTACTGACAATATAATTACTGGCAATTAAAATTATGCTTGTTGATGTAACCATTTAAATACTAGGCAGCAATCCCTTGGGTTCGGTACTAGTTTTTTTTCCGAGCGTTTGTCCCAAACTAGGGCTGCCATCTCTAAAATTTGGAAAACAGGACAAGACGCGTGAAAACCCCGGATTTTAGAGTCCGAAAGCCGGACATGTCAACAAGATCTTTTAAACATATTCAATGTAATAAAAAACATCGTGGTGTGCGGCCATAGTGCGTGTCTCGCGGGCGGCCCAATTTTTTTTTTTTTAAACTCGGTCTACAAATGAATCCTTCCCCGGACGTTCCCCGGATGCCCTCTAAACTAGGACAAATTCGGGGAAACCCGGACGGATGGCAA
This sequence comes from Mecyna flavalis, assembly GCA_949319885.1. Taxonomy (NCBI): domain Eukaryota; kingdom Metazoa; phylum Arthropoda; class Insecta; order Lepidoptera; family Crambidae; genus Mecyna; species Mecyna flavalis. The sequence continues at coordinate 21,300,514 of OX439427.1, forward strand.
CCCTATCCCAAACTAGCTAGGGCATGCTTTCACCATGATCTAGAATTGCAAATTCATTTATAACAGTGAAGTGCCTGCCATCTGGTCACTAGTGTGGGAATATTTTGAAAATGGTAAAAGTTTGTAATGTTAATTTTGAGTTGAGTGCATTGTTAATTTAGAGTTGTTGAAGATCCCTGACGCCTTAACTTTAAACAGTTTCAAATAAACAGGCCTTTGGCCACCAATTATTTCGCACAGTACCGTAGCTACGATTATACCATTAAGAAGCCCGTAGCGATTTCATACGGAGAATCCGAAATAAATTACCTATCGTACTTGGAATAACGGCAATTGGATTTTTTCAGAAATATGATTTTCTTATGCTTTATTAGTTGGTAGACACTTGATGGTAAGCATCCTCTACTGTTATTCCATTGTGGGACACAACTATCCAGGATCGCTCAATATGCTGTAACACTGTAGGCTTCTTGGATATCCGAATTTTTGATATAAAGTGCACTGGCTCCCATATTATCATTGTGGAATTAATATTATGTAAAATTTTACATTTTCAGTATAACATTATGTGACATCATAGCAGCTGAAAAAGCATCAGCGTATTAATATCCCACTGCAGGGCAAAAGCCTCAATCTTCTAATTGATCGTTACAATGAGAGATACTGGCTTAATTACCACGCTTGCCAAATGAGCTTAACAGTGGTAAGAAGTGGTGTCCAAAAAATACCGACACAAAGTTAACTCGACCATGGAGTTTAATCCAGGACTTCGAGGTCGCCTCTAGGTACTATCGAGGACACCCGCGCGTGATCACCCTAAAGGCTAAAATCCTGTGCAGTATTTTCACGTTTACAAGCGCCGCTCCTAAGAAGTCACGATGCGCGTGCACGGTATATTTTTCCAAAAGTGATCACGCGCGGGAGACCGCGATCGTACATAAACCAAGTCATAGCAGGCAAATTTTCCAAAAAGCTAGGCAAGTTCCCACAGCGGCACTCAACCTCGATGCGTACGCGCGGTCCACTCCCAAAAAACCCGTTGCGGTAACGGTACCGCGCGCCTGCGCACACCAAACAGACTTATATTAGGCAATTAGGCGCAGGACCAAACAGTCAACCATTGTAAATTAGGGTACGAACCGTTGTAGCGGCCTTTTTGAAGATGTTACTGCTTTGGGCGTTTAATGGCAATTTTTATGACAGAGTTTCTGGTCTTTCTGAAATACCGCCAGACATATCTTACTAAATACACGTGTATTTTTTCTAATATATATAAATTAAAATTTATAATGGATATGTGAGAAAATTCCTGTTTCCCAACCGAATAACACAAAAAATATATTACGATGACTAGATAAAAAAAATAAAATGACTATTTATTAAAATTATATTATTATTTATTATCACATCTTCTCACTCGATATATCTCACAAGAAAAACAGTTAACAAAATAATACAGTGTGTAGGCGCATACTAATCACGTCGATTAACAGAGTGAACTCAGCACTTAGGTTGATGCTGCCGCAGTAGTGCATTCTGTCAGGATCCCGTCTTGGGATAACGTCATTCATAAAATAAAATTATAAGAAAGTAAATTATTTATAAATTGTTATGGGTATAAAATAGGAGAATATAAGAACTAAAAATTGCAACCATACCTTGCAATTCGGCGTTTTGGTCAATATACAATCAGTAAATTGTGTAAACCAATATTTATTTTGGTAAAACAATTTGAATCTAGTAATTTATCAACATCCAAATATTTATCACAAAAAAGTTTAACTTAAGTACTTAACTCTTTGATTAAAGTTTTTAATCAAATATGTACATTATTGACTAAGTTTTTAATCAAATACAATTTATTGACCAAGAAACCTTCTTTGCAAACATCCTACTGCAATCCAGAAATGCCCAAAAGCGCATCCCGTTATTAATTGGGGTCTAAGCCGTCCCGCAGGAGGCCCAAGGCCGCCGAAGGGTCTGACGTGAGGTCGATCGCCCGAGCAATGACCGGCTAACTGTAAACGGGTCCCGAAAATACGGCCGTCGACCCGAGAGGGTGGCGACCGTGCTAGAGGATCGCGCTCCTACTAACTTAGTACTATTGGACTTTGTAAACTTTGTGAATTTTCTTCTTTTTTTTGGAAAGGAAATACATACCATATGTACACTATAGTATTTATTTATTATTTACGCCGCTCCTATGGGTTCTGCTAGAATATCAGCGCTGCTGTGTCGTTCTCCAAATGACGCAGCCGCATATGCTAAGACAAGAACCCTGTTGGCCTCTGTCTGTTTCTTTATTTATTGTTTGTCACGTTATTTTCTTAAATGTATTGTCTGTGCTTTATGTTTTTTTTCTTATTGTTTGACCAATAAATGTTTTTTCGTTTAGCAGTAATTCTGATTTAATAAGACCAAATAATAAATGTTTAGTGATGTTGTTGTACCTTTTTTTCTACAAGAGAATTTGAAGTTCAGACTCGAAGATTATGCTGGCCATACACCATCAAGCCTATCGTCAAATCGGCTTGATCCAATCGATTGGATCAAGCCGATTTGACGATAGGCTTGATAGTGTATGGCCAGCATTAGATTCCTCGTTAAAGTGTCAATAGGTTCCAGTTGCAACTTATCTTGCAGGTGGGCTCATAAGCAGCCTGATTTGGCATAAAAATTATGTTACACCAACTTGAGCAGAAACGGGGTGTTATTCCATTATAAAGAAACTTAAAATTTACTATGAGAAGAAGTTTTTTTGTTGGTCTTTCCTTCACGTCGCAAGAAAGCATGGTGAATTTTGGTTCCAATCTTGCGGGATAACGTTGTATAGTCCACGCGGGAAAAATGCTTGTATGATACTAGCATACTAGGCTATTTCTACTATGTATAGACATAGCCTTACAAATAAGTAGATAACACCTTTACGCCGCTGTCGCCGATAAGGTCTACTCCACACCTCACTACTAAGTCTAGCCTACGGGTGATAACGTGTGACGTAGCGCATCGGGGCGATCGAACTCCGCGGCCTTGGGAGACTCCCGCGCATAAGAACACGCTCCCGTTGCGTAAGCGGTGCGCTCGCGCATGACAGAAGGATTTAGGGACACGCTTGGAAACCCAAGGTTTAAGTTTTGTTGTTCAATTGAAGATGTTTGTTGTAATTATTATACATTCTAAATGCATCTATATATAAATGAAAATGACTTGTATCGTTAGTCTCGCTAAAACTCGAGAACGGCTGAACCGATTCGACTAATTTTAATCTTGAAATGTTCATGGAAGTCTAGGGAAGGTATAAACGATGAGAAAATATGAAAAAATTGCTAGGAAAATACTAAATAAAGTAAGTGATACGAAGTTCACTGGGTCAGCTAGATATTGATATACATATTAATTTATTTTCACAGCGCTATCTGGCCTTAAATTAAGCTCAAGCTGTTTGCACTAGTTCCTGATATTTTTTAATTAGAAGTACTTAACATTACATATTTTATATTACTCGTAATTTTAACATGTAATTTTCTTATTATTATCATCTGGATCTGAAGTGGATTTCGTTATTTAGTTTGAGTTTCCTTTTTGTAAATCTATTTATATTAAAAAAAATGCTATTATGTATAAATTGATAAATAACTATAATTTATTCTTGATTTTTTCCTTACATAAATGTAAGTAGTAATATAATTTTATCGAACATACTTTTTATCACAATATATAAGGAAATAAAACCAATCAAATGGTCCATAATACATATTATGTTACCTAAACACTTATTAAACAAAGATCTACCGAGAAGTGATTCTATGTCTAAGCATTTTCCGATAAAACCTTTTTGTAAAATTATAAATATTACGAGGCACACATAATGCGTTAACAGAATTCCATAATTAACTGTCCGTTCAATTAATTCCCAGACAAAGGCTGCGAGTAAAAGCATTTCCCCAGCGCTGGTTAAAGGCTAATTCGATTCCGATGGACTTCGTTGGGGCGGCGCGCGCGCAGTGTTTACGACCAGACCATTTCACCTGACACTGCGCACACATGCGTTCAACCTGTGCTACTGGGGTTAAGGAGAGTGAGTCGTCTCTGTTCAGAGATTAATATGATGTAATTTTAAAGACGAACTTTTTTTATTTACGAACGTCCAGTACATAGCCTTTTGGCCATGTAATTGATGACTTCAACCATGAGCTTTTTCCTTGAAAAGTTCCCGGATTGATCAAGACAAAGGGGAGCTCTGTATTTATTTTTTGCCACTAATCTTAGTGTTTCCTGAATAGGGCAAAATAAATTTTGCATTTTTATGCAAAGAAATGCTTTATGTAAATGAAGTAGTTAAGGCTAATTTGTTGGGGGTTAGCCGAACAACTTAGCCAGTTAAAAATGATTGAGGCCTTTTTGCCCGGAATTGCGGTCATCAAAGGATCTTCAAACTGATTGATCCAGTGGTTTTCCGCGATCTTTACCAGGTCGACGGTCTACCTTCCGGGGGACACCACACCAGGTCCATTTCTCTCCAAGGGCCGTCAGCCCTCCTCGCAATATGAATTGTAATAATATTTTTCTACAGACACAATATTTTTTTACAGTGTGTGCGCAAGTACGTGTGCTCCTGCGCATTGCAGTGTGTGAGGCGTCCGCGCGTGGATATGGGTGGATACGGTCGCACGTGCCACAGCTGACTCCGACCTAACTGCGCCTGGGCTTAGGCTGAATACTTGCTAAATTACACTTGCGAGACGCATATATCTTATGACTTTTTTTCAAAAAATAGTTTTGGGTCCTAATTAATCGCAATTGGTTTTAAAAGGTCTGAATCAGAATATTCTTTATTAGGTTTCAGAGATGCTCTTTTGAATTGTCAATTATTTATCAATTGATCAGTCTTTAACAGGCTTCGAAATATTTATATCTGGCATTCCGATCCTCAAGGTCCTGATCTGATCAGAGATATGAAGTGTTTGATAAACTACAAAACGAGTACGAGTTAAGTAGTAGTACATTAAAACAATTAATATAATAAACGAACAAAGTACTTGTTAATTTGTGTTCTATTAATAACGTTCAATGTGATCAAATTATTATGTTGGATTTAACACAATATTTTTATGTAAAAAATCTTTACATTAAATGTTGTCTTTTGACATTTAAATATTACGTTGAAAGATATGACGATAGACAAATTATACACAACAGATTTTCATTTAAGACGTAGAATCTTAAATACTTTATGTTAGGTTTAATATTTATTAAAACTCCTTATACCGTACCACTTCTAATCTCAACATCCATCCCTATTTTAAACCACATAAGGCTCAAATCGCCATAAACTCACGGTCCACGTGCGCGGACGCATGACGCACGCGTGACGTCACACAGGCCACGGTCGTTCACCGGGGGCGTGTTTGTTTTTGTCCCTGAACGGCCCGCCCCGGCGCACGGTGCTACTAATTGATATCTACGGGATGCTTTCATTGATTTTTTTGGATTGTGTCAAATGGGTTGTTAATGTTTTGGAATTTGTTAATAGAATTAATAAATGGTTTTGTTTTTATTTATGTTTATCAAAATCAATAGTATTATTCAGGGCGTATTTTAAGACTTACGAAGTCACTACATAATTGGTGTCTTTTGCTATGTCGTTCGATTCTCAAGATGATATTTAACCAGTCAGCAAAATATATAGCTTTATTTATCTCTTGCGTGCGTATCGTATCTTTCGCTCTACTCAATAGTGAAACGTGTTTATTAAAATGACATGTTTCATAGTTTAAAACGAAAGTTTTTGGCACAAATTACTACAGGCATTACATTTTTATTATTTAAGATAACATTGATCACAATAAATGTACGAGAGTTTTTTACTCGCTATTGAAATTTACAAGAGAAATTACACCATAATCTATCTTACTATTAAATTATCTATCATTCATGAATCTGGTCCCAAGTGTGACTCTTAGAATATAAGATATTATTCTAAGGTGTCTGTTGTAAGTTACAAGTTAACACGCCCTGTGCCAGCGGCGAGGGCAGCGAGGTGTCAATGTCGGTACAGTTAGCCATTGTCGGCGCCTCTCGGTACATCCTCGCGGGGTCAGCTCGCAACCGAACGACTACTTGTAAATAAGCTGGCTTTAAAAATACAAAATATCGGGAAATAATTATTGCAAATTCGAAACAAGGGTTCAGAGTAAGAGCTAATTAATTTATTATTAACTAATAACTTTAAAAAAAAAAAGAAAAAATATAAAATCATTGTGTTTTTTGTCAACTATCAGGCAATCTTATTTTTAGTCGTGACAAAAATGTATTACACTCTGAACCTTCAGCCAGCATAGGTACAGGCATCAGCATTATTGGACTGGTCAATAGCCATAAGGCTGGCACCGGCTCGTCTTAATCGTGTGTGAAGGAGAAACCGGGGGAGTTTAGTGGGTAGTGGACGCTTTAGTCTCGAGTCCCACCATACACGGCCGTAGCCTGCGGTTATGGTGCATAAACGCATTCTCCTCCGAGAAAAAAAAAGTCATCAGCATTATTCACCACGCGGAGTGATGTTCACTAAAAGTTCCTCATGTCTCAACTTTAATGAGACAAAATGAAAATTCTCATTATTTTCTTGAAGTTACTAAACGACAACAAACAGAGTTTAATTTGATATGACAAATATTATCATTAAAATTATTATGTTTTTACAAGATTCTAACTTTGCTTTTCAAGACAAAATTGAACACCAATTTTGTAGTAGTTTATTTGTTTCCTTGCGCGCACCGTAGCCTCCACTTGAACGGGAAAAGCGTCGAGCCAAAAACGGTGATTGTTTTATGTTTAACGATCGCTTAATTAAGGAGCCTTAATTAATTAGTCGCTGAGCTGGGGTCGACGACCTACCACCGCGTTCAGAGTACACTAGAGTATTTCATCGTATAAATTATGATAATAATACTCATTTTTGAAGTAAAATAATGTTCAAGTAGATAAGCTGTTGTTTACACAATGATAGTACTATAGAGTTAATTTTTAAATATTAATACAACATTAACGCTTCGATGGTCTAATTTTTAAAATATCTACCCAAGCCATGATCTTGGGGTCCTGAGTTCGATTCCCCGATCGAACTGAAAAGGACTTAAGCGTGAAATCCCAACAAACAGGCAGACAGTTTTAATTAAATTTAGTTATTTGAATCTAGTTTCAATATATAAAGGTTGACTGGTAGAGAATGCTTTTAGCGTTAAGTCCGCCTTTTGTACCCGATTTGTGTGGTCAATAAAGTTTTTATAAATAAATAAATAAACAAGGTCATCCGATTATTAGCAAAAGTAATCAAATGAATTGACGACCCTAAACCGGATGCATCATCAATAATGAATATCATTGCATATGAATAGTAAAATTTTGAATATGTAACGACACTTTTACTTAGCAAATAGAAAATGCATCGCAATCGCCTTAATACCAGTGAATAGAGTTCAAAATGCCATAGCAAAGGCCCAGACGGCTTTTACATTTCGCATGGAACCGCTAACAGCAAAGTTCGCTTTTCTATGTATGCGTTTGTAAATATTTAAGTTATTTTGTAGGAAATAGAAAGTTTTTCTATTTTTTAAAGTATAGGCTGTTTTGCAATGATGTGATAATTTATGAGTACTTATGTATATTGATGAATTGGCTATATGTAGATCGTATTAAGTGCCTGCTATGTACCTATGTAAATTAATATTACTATATAAGTCGTTTCAGATTGGCGAGTTGGCCACCCTCAGTCGAATTAATAAATGTATAATATCTCATTTGACTCTCAGTTGTATTAAAACAAGTAAGATATGTATGTCAATTTCTAAGAGTAGATATAAAAATATAATAAAATGTAATTTAATAAGTTTCAGCTACGGCGAAAAAAATATTAAAATTATTTAAAAAACAATTATATAAAATTGTGTAACTGATTCTGTTACACATATCAAAGCTTTCTATTTAAAATACACAGAGACATAATTCTTGTTCGTACGAGTATAATACGCGACGATTCATCGGTCATTGAAAAGACTTCAACGCGTCAGCTCAGATTAAGTTCTATTAATTAAGAGCTGTGGCAGACATAATATTATTCCTTCTAAAATACCGCCAACTAAGACTAATGTCTTAGTTGACCCTCCCAAGGTGCCACCCCTTTTAAGGGTAAGGGTTTTAAGGGTTAACCGGGGGAGTTTAGTGGGTAGTCCAACGTCTTTTGTTTAGAGTCCCACACACGGCCGAAGGTGCGATGCTTAAAAGCATTTTCCTTCAGAAATAAATGACCAAGTTTTTTATTTCTTTTGACCAGATAAAAGTAGGGTCAGTGGCAAATGCATCATCGACCCAGACGAATCAATAACATTAGTATGGCTTAATTATTTAAAAGACAGGTAAAGGGCAACGTTGTAAATTGTTACTAAGTGTAATTTTCATAATTTATGTGAAGGAATGCCTTTCCAATTTATTATAACTTGTTAGTATCGTAGCTGGTGAAGAAGCTATTTTATTTATAAGGACGTTATTAATATCTATAAACTTCGCCATATATCTTGTGATAATCGTTTTGGTTCAATTGTTTGAAGTTGTTTTGACTCGGCTTGTTTTTATGAATATAATTTTTTGATCTATGGCTTTGTATAAGTAAAAATGTACTTTCATTGGTCTCTCAGGTCAACGTAGTTCCTACTAGGTATTTTTAACAATGAAGTTCTGACGAATTTCTGTTGAATTCACTTGAATTAATTAATTTGCGTTAAAAATAACTTTAGTTAAAACTTTGCTTGGAACCTATCATTATTGTTAAAGATGCAATATACAATTTTATTCAGCCTCTAATGGTTGCCATTTCTGCGCTCTAATAGCCAGTAGTATTTGTGTACGGTCAACAGCACATCACGGTTAACACTTGCAGTTCGATAATAGCACTTATGCCCCCGACATAGGAGTGGTACAAAGTCCAAAGTGTTACGTCTGACGTGCTTTTGACTGTACAATGTTGCAGACAAATTGTACGTTCAGTGTTTAATGAATTGTCCATTGTGCGACCGCACAAGTGTAGGAAGCCCCTCTATGGTTTAGACTCCAAGTTAGCTCGTTATAGCTTCAGCAAGACTTTTTAAGAGGGTTTATTCATGCACTTAGTGCATTATCAAGATAGAAGAGTATCTAACAAAATACTGAAAGTACAGAGAAAACTTTTATGCAGCCTTTATGAGTCCAACATAATGTACTGTAAGTATAATATCATATATGGTGTCTGAAATATTTATTTAATACAAAACACCATTAATAGGATTGCCGACTTCCGAACCATTATACCAAATCGGTTGTCAATATAGTTAATGTTGTGATTAACATTAAAAAAAAATGTATTTTAATATTCCTTGTTACACAGAGCGCGCACATCAGCCAATACACCAAAGAGGGCAGCACAGACCAGAGAGAAATTAAAAAAAATAAAACCACAAATGACAATAGACAATTAGTGTTGCCATTACTCTAATAACATTGCCTACTCAGACAGTTAAAAACATTATTTCTACAAATATTATATTTATTACTACTAGATAATCCATACAATCAACAGTTGAACATTTGCGCACCGCAGCCGGTGAGAAGGCAGACGTACGCATGCGCGGTGCGCGTGGCCACTTTCTTTTGCGCGTGCGCAGCTCGGAGTAAGAGCATGATGGCGCATGACGCGCTGTGTGATGTGATGACATCCTGTTAGCTACGTGTGTCTATAGTTGTAGAATTCTAAGGCCAGCAGATTTGGCGAGATTTTTTTAGTTAGGTAACGGTGTGTCAAGTAAATAATGCGATGTAGTACCTACCTACTTATAAAATACACTACGATCAATACAAAAACTATTTCGAAGCGGTAGAAAATTTATGGAACCATTTATTGATTCTTAAATAAAATTTTAGTGTAACAAACAAATGTAATTTATGCTACATGATCAATAATTAGGTACTAAATAAATTACAAGCTAAAATAATAGTAAATAACACCAAATACAACAACAACAACATGGTCAACAAAATATATTTAAAGCAACATTAAAGGATTGGCTTCTAACATTAGACTACAATAAGACCGAGGAATTGCTAACAATTTTACAATAGACTGGAACAAAGACCTAAAAAGTAGCTCATTGAATATTAAACAAGTAATATGACTACTACATGTATGCCAAATCACTAAAATTATATATGTATTTGTATTGTATTGTATCGAGTATTATATATATATTACAGACCATAAACACACACACACTCTTACACACCTACAATATACTTGCACATAATAGAGCATAAGTGCCTATAAGAACAGGCTAGACCTAGTTTAGGTACTTAAGCATCAAAATGTATCATAGCTTAAGTTTTTTGATCAATAAAGTTATTATTATTATTTTTCGTTGATTTGTTTTCTCATTCTTATTATTATTATTATTATATTTATGATACTATCATTTCATATTTTCATCTCGATCAATCTAATGACACGAATAACTAGATTATTCTCCACGAACATAAAAACAAGAAAGTTCCTAAATGGTCAATTGGTCGTCAAATCTCCGTAGCCCAGATGTAGTGATGTAGTGATCACGCCCACGACAGCTTTCAACGACACGACAGCGTCGACAAATCAAAAGCTCAATTAAAGCTCGCTCGATAGACTCGTCAGTAAGCGATGACGGAATGCGAGCCGATTAATTGCGACCAGCGATCTATCGATTTATCGATAGGCTGTAGGGCTGGCGAAGAAATAACTAACGGAGTTTTATAAAAGAAGAAATAATATTTTTTTCTGACAAATGTGTCGGTTTGATAAAGTCAAATTATTTAAAATGCTTAGAAATTATACTATGGGTGCCATAGAATGGATTTATCTTTACTTATGTAGTTACTTTTATTTAAAAAAAAATGGGGACAGCCAGATCGTAGTAAACAAAACATGTTTATGTACACAAATGTTTTTTGACTGACTGCCTGAGCTGACTTCTTAAATATTACATTAAAAACCGGTCATTCTTAATAATGTACAAATTAAAATTCGATAAAACTTTACTCGAGATAGAGTCAGCGACGATCTATCGATTCATCTATTGTTGGTAGGGCTGCTAAGGAAGTCACTTAATCTTTTAGTCTTATTTTTTTATAATATTTACATACATTTTTATTTAATTGTAGAAATAAATTAAAAAAATTAAAAATATTTTAAGAAATTTATTTACTTAGCACCACCTAGCTTTATACTATTTTTAATTATAAAAAAAATAATACTAATAATAAATTGTATAAAGTTTACACACTTGACTACGGATACACACTTAAAGATGTATTTTATTTTAAGTAATTACATATTTACCGTACAAATATAAATGTTTGTATTAGTCATTCAAACATTTCTACTATGCAGACAATTTTTAGAAGCTAACTTGTCAGCAAATCTTATGCTATGCACCGAAATTGAAGTGCCAAATAATTTAGCAGCCCTACGTTGTCGGCAGATACCGAACCGATCGGACGAGATGCAATAAAGATAGCCGTGACCCCGTAGGAGTGATGGCTGCTTGGACGAGCCGACCTGGATCCGTTCCAGGTTCATTAACAAGCCCCAGATTTATATGATTGATTGCTCTGCAGATTTATTAGAACTAATTTTATTATATTATTTATGATACGGCTTTTGGATGCCATGGACATTTGAAGTTTTTCATAGAGTTTGTAAGGTGGTTTTAGACACTTGTACTCATAGTATCCCAAAATAAGTGTTCCTGTAGTCATATCTGAATTATAAGTCATATTAGTTAGGTGTCTTTTTGGGATGGGATAATTTTTTATGCTTGTAATATGAATATATTTACAAAATGTTTTTTTATATGTTATGTGGTATCTTTAGTACAAGCTATGTTTAAATTGAAACGGAAGTGTTTTTCTTGCGTTAAAACTTCCACGCGGCAGAAGTCGCTAGTAAGTTATATAAATCTTTTATTTTTTTCTCCATCGTTACCTTGGTTTTATTTATATTTACCAACAATATGAATAATATTATGATCTGTGAAATAGTGCAAACTTTAGCCTAATCGACCATCTAATGAGTATAAAAGAGCGGTCTCGTATATACCGCCAAATTCGCGTGAGAACCTCCCGATCGGCGGCAAGGCAGTAAACCAATAGCATAACGGTGTCGGAATGTCCGTCTGTGCACCGTTACCGCGATTCGGCGATGTTCGCTTAATGATGGGTGTGATGGGCTGTTAAGGGACATTAATTGGGCTGGTGATCGATTATTTATCGTAAGTATTGGGTTTCGTTTTTGGCGTATCAATTTTGTTATAGAACTTATGTCAAGTTTGGTCTGGGTGTTAAGAACTCCCAATTATTCGAGATTCACATTTGCGTCGAAAGTAATAATTGTGGTATATAATTATTAAGTTTTTTTTAAATTCCATTCATCTTTCAAAGGTTACGTCAAATCCCTAATAAATCGATAGTCTCAGATGCTATCGCAATATGGCTTCTGGTTAGGTTAATTTTGCTTAGTAAAAATAAATAAAACCAATAGTTAAACCAATTCTCTAACAACAGTAAAAGAAAATATAATAATATCTTTTAAAAGTAACAAATGAGCAAAATAACAATATAGTACCATTACAATACTCTACGCCATATACCTCGTTCATCAAACGCCGTTTCGCTCACAAAAAACATATTATCATATGCCAAAACAGTCCATCAAGAGTCTAATTAGTGGTTCCCTGACACGAGCATAACACCTACTCTTATAATTACACGATGGTTGACGCGTGTGGCCCACACCTACAATTTGCTAACTCTGTATCACTGATATGAAAATAATAGTCGGATTAACAAACTGATATGGATCTGTGACGAGCAAACTGTTATGATAATTGCTTTTTGGTTGTTTTTTATTTGGAAGAGTTCTCGTACATATTTGTTTTACGATTAGCTAGCGTTATCTGATAAGTGTTGCAGAAACTGCAAGTACCACCACTTCCATAATAATACTGTTTCAGGTATTTATCAATGGATTATAAAGACATTTTTTTTCTTAAAGAAATTTTTATTTCTACTTTTTAAGCATTTGCGAAAAGTTCATTTCAGTCATAGACTTTTCCTAATAGTGATTTAGTTATTTTTTATTGTAGGGTTGGTAGGACTTTTTCAAAGACTTGCTAGCTTCCACTTCTACTGGTGAAATCTGCTGCCATGTAAGCTCTGGCTGTCTTTGGGTAATATTAATATCGGAGCCAGTGCACTTGAATTTAAAGGTTTGAAGATTTGATAAGCCTACAGTGTGTCAATACTTGAGTAATGCTTCCAGCAAAGTGTCCCTCAATAGTATAGGCAGCAGTGGCAGCTTATCATCAAGTTAAAAATGAGATCTTAGCATATCTGCGGCCGCTCCTACCGCATCGTGACGTCACTCATTAGGCTGCGCGCGCACACGCCCGCCGAATAATAACGCGTTCGTAACGGAGCGCATTCTAAATCCTATGTAATTGGCCCGGCCGGTACTGTTAGCGAATATTTCGGGGATCGGTCCGGCCTACGAGCAGTGGCGTAGCTACCCAGGGGCTAGGCGGGGCAGTGCCCCGGGGCCCTCAAGCTCAGGGGGCCCTTGAACTCCTCAAGCTCAGGGGGCCCTTGAACTCTTACCAGAAAATCTCGATCAAACTGAACTTTTGAAAATTTCTCCCATTTTCAAAATAAAAATGACAGGTTGCAACCCGACTTTAATCATGGCAACTCAGTTGAGAGAAATTTGAAAGTTTTTGTACCTTCGGAATTCCCCTAAATACTTTCTGTGGGTTGGCAGTGTTGTCAACTTGACGGATAGCGATATGTGCGTTTTATTATTCATCGATGTGCGTTTTATTGTGAATTCGAGTCAAGTTTTTTTTTCGAGAACGATAAAAAAATTAATGCTGTATCAGGAGTAAGTAAGCTAAAGCGTGGATTTAACTGAAGTCATTGATACTTTTGCGAAAACTAAAGCTAGAAAAGATTGTAAATATAATCCCACCAAAAACACTTGTAAAAAACTAGCCAAGTCTCGATGGAGCTGCTTGTTTATCTCTAAAAAGTAATGAAATCTAGACAAAGTCGTGCCAAGTCTAAGGTTCCTTACTGCGATTTCTATTATTATAGCTAATGTTGTGTAACTTTGCCGTTGAACATTTTTTGTACGTTAGTGGGTACAAGTCAATTTTGTTTACACGTAATGTTATATCTATTGTAACTACCTATGTTTGTTAAGCGAGATATTAGCCCATACTAGTATTGGTAATTGGACGCTAGTGTCTCATTTTGGCCCTTTGAAGTCGACTTTACGACCGTTTGGCCGTCTGGCCCTTCAACGGCCAAGTCACACAACATTAGCTATAATAATAAAGAAATCGCAGTAAGGAACTTACCGACCTTGTCTAGATTTCATTACTTTTTAGAGAAAAACAAGCAGCTCCATCGAGACTTGGCTAGTTTTTTACAGAATGTTTTGGTGGGATTTCACTTTTGTTTGTAGAAACGTGGGCATATTGATTTATGTTATTAGATTTTCCTATTTGATACAGTTTTTTGCATTGACAGTCGTTTTTAAGTACCAATAGTAAAATGAGGCGTTAGCATATAGAGAGGAGGACCCCTCTAGCTACCGCCCAATAGCACTACTAAGCAACTGCTATAAACTTCTGGAAAGAGTTCTGCTGAGCCGTATCTCGCCCTTCATTGAGCAGGTGGTCCCTGTTGAGCAGGCGGGTTTCAGGAGTGGCCGAAGTTGCACGGACCAGGTACTTGCCCTAACAACACACATTGAAGCAGGCTTTCAAAAGGAACTTAAATCCGGCGCGGTGTTTGTTGACCTTACGGCTGCTTATGACACTGTCTGGAGAGAAGGCCTGCTCTACAAGCTCCTATCTGCGGTCCCAAACATGCAAATCATCAATCTGATTTCCAACATGCTGTCTCAACGCACTTTTAAGGTCCACCTTGGCTCCAAAGTTAGCGATGCAAAGATACTCAGTAATGGCCTCCCACAGGGCTCTGTACTGGCCCCTGCTCTTTTTAACTTGTACATACACGATCTGCCATCAACAAAATCCAGAAAGTTTGTCTACGCTGTTGACATCTGCCTTGTGGCGCAGGACAAGTCTTTTGCCAATCTGGAACATACACTCACGGGGGACCTAGAACTTTTGGTGAGGTATTTAAAAATCTGGCGGCTGACTCCCAGTTCGGAAAAAACAGAGGTCAGCTGTTTCCATCTGCACAACCAACTGGCCAAACGCGAACTCAGGGTTGCACTCAACGATTCCACATTGAGGCACAACTTCACCCCCAAGTACCTTGGTGTCACCCTGGACCGCTGCCTTACTTTTAGAGAACACCTCACTGGCACTGCACGCAAACTCCAGACTCGGAACTGCATTATCCAGAGGCTAACCGGTACCTCTTGGGGGGCGGACGCCGACGTGCTACGGACTTCTGCCTTATCACTGGTTTACTCAACGGCGGAATACTGCGCTCCAGTTTGGCTGGGCAGCTCTCATACCGGGAAAGTTGACGTGGAACTCAACAGGGCTATGCGATGTATTTCGGGCACCATAACTTCCACCCCCTGCCACTGGTTGCCGGTACTTAGTAGGATTCCTCCTCCTGATTTGAGAAGGAAACACGCCCTTTTGCGCGAGGCCCGCAAGATCTGCGAGAACCAATGCCTCCCCATGCGCCCAGAGTTTATGGACTACACTAACCACCGCCTCAAATCCAGAAACCCACCTAACAAAATCGCCATGTCCCTGCTGCAGCAAGACTTCAACCTCACGCAACAATGGTACCAAAGGTGGCGCATGACGATGGCCGGTAAATTGGGCTCGAGCATTGTCCCAGGTGCCGAGTTATAGGGGTCCCAGCTGCCGAGGCGCGATTGGTGTAACCTCAACAGACTCCGTACGGGACATGGACGCTGCGCGCAATACAGACACCGCTGCGGCTGGACGGATTCCCCTGCTTGCACCTGCGGAGCCGACGCACAGGATATCCACCACATAAAAAGCAAGGTGGTATTTTACTCCAACTCATCGCCTCCAACTCTATAAAGTCCAAGTTCGGCCTCACATGGAGTACTGCTGTCATCTCTGGGCCGGAGCACCACAGTACCAACTTCTTCCTTTTGACCGTATCCAACGTCGAGCAACCCGGATTGTCGGTGCCGAGAGTCTTGCCGGTTGCTTAGATCCTCTGGCATTGCGTAGAGACATTGCGTCCCTGTGCATCTTCTACCGCCTATATCATGGGAAGTGTTCCGAGGAATTATTTGGTTTGATTCCTGCTGCTAAATTCCACCACCGTACAACCCGCCACAAAATGCAGTTTCATCCAAACCACTTGGACGAGTGGCGATCAACTACCGTACGTTTCTGCAGACATTTTCTGCCGCGCACGACTACTCTATGGAACCAGCTTCCCGCAGCGGTGTTTCCAAGCCAATACGACATAAATACCTTCAAGAAGCGAGCATATTCCACCCTTAAAGGCGGGCAACGCGCCTGTGACCCTAAGGGGGTCTCGGGTGCTTATGGGCGGCGGTGATCACTTAACATCAGGTGACCCACTTGCTCGTTTGCCCCCCTATTAAATAAAAAAAAAAAAAAAAAACATACTCATCGAATGTCCAGAGACGCGATACACGGCTGGACCCCCTGAGGACCTGATCATCCTTACCGACGAAGCCACTGAGTGGCTTAAACACCTCAGACTAGATTTATAACCGTACCATACGCCATACGAATAAATAAAAAAAAGTTTGGCTGGGCCCTTGTGTTTTCTAATTAGGTACCCAGGTAACCAGGTACTCCAGATCTTCGATTATCCTAGTTTTTATAGTTTTCCCTTTAGGTGGCCATTAAACCCTAAATCTGTACCAAATTTCAGCTCTCTGAGTTTATGGGAAGCACAGTTCTATTATGATGATCATGAGTGAATGAGTGAGTGTCTGCCATAAATGCGAAACTTTGCTTTCGCTTAACTTCGGAACTAAATGACCTACAGACTTGAAATTTTGGATTTTAAGTATGTTAATATAGGTTACTAGATGACGAAAATTTCTGCGTTCTGGTCTTATCCAGTGGTTCTCAAATAGGAACCTGAAAATGCGGCGAAATGGTTCCAGTAAAGGATGGTACGGCAGTGTTTGCTTCGCGCTCGACTTGGCGGGGGCACTCCCGTGCCCCCAGATTGTTATTTAGTCAGTTGGTAGCTCCGGACTTTATAAAATAAACCCTTGAATCTTTTCCATATCGTTTTATTGCTCAATACCTACACCAAGTATTAATTGTAATTTGTGTTGTTACTGTTTAATATTTTTATTACCTGCCCTGCAGTGCACGAAAAAGAGCTGATGATAAAGTAGCTAAGCATTTTTAAATTATTAGTATATTTAATATTTTTACTTGATAAAACATAACCAGTTTAGATAGCAGTGGGGCCCCATTTTTCGATTTGCCCCAGGGCCCTTGGTTACCTAGCTACGCCACTGCCTACGAGAATAACTGGTGTTGGCAGCTGAGCGTTTTATAGGCATATTTTAAGTTTAATTATATTATTGTAGTAAATAAATTATGAGTACTTTGATTTGCTACTTTGAATATTCATTTGCCTAGTCGATAGATTTCAATTTGGTATGTGTTACAGGCATTTTTAGGTTTTGGTGGCATTTTTAGGTTTTGGTAGCCGCTAACCTTCAGTGGGGGTTTAGGTTTGGCCTTGAGGAATAAAAAAGCCTAGTTTGTAAAGAGCATTTAGAGAAAAACCACTTGTAACTTCAAATGTTGAAGCAACGAGTACTTCGAGTTGTCGTAACATAAAATGCAAATAAACAGCGTGGAATTTTAGTCGTTGTTTTCCCGCAGTAAAATGATTCTATCTTAGTAGTAAAATAAATTAATAATTTCTTTTTTTAGTCAAATCAAAAGTTTTACGATTATGATAGACGAAACTCGAACCAATAGTACCAACCTACTAGCTGCGTCACGGACGGTCTCCGGCCGGGGTCATTGCCCTTTGCGTTTATCAAAAAAATGATTATTTACTATTTACTCGCATTTGGTTTCCATTTTCCCATTAAAATATAAGAAAAAAATAAAAAAAAAAACCAAAAAAAAAAATAAAAAAAAAAACAATTTAAATTACTTGCATAAATCGATAGTACTACTGAATGTGAAGCGTTCTGCTGCGGGAAAACAATGACTAAAAAAACACGCAGTATTTCAAAGCCAATAAAATAACTTCCACAAACTATAAATATAAGTACGTCCATTTGTAGGACTAAATAAATAGTAATTTTGCTGTTACTATACCTCTGTATCTTTTTTTTAGTCGTAATCCTCAATCCTAAGGGTTGTGATCATTATGCGGTAGAAAACACACTATCTGTTTACCTGAAAAAAGAAAATAACAAATTAGTGACGTGAAATTAATAACATGATAAAAATGACATGAAAATGAGATCGATACGTGTATTGTGAATTACACATATAAATTGGTTTTATTCTATTTTAATATCGACAGCTGTTATTTGGTTAAAAGTCTAAATATAATCTATACTTAATATTATAAAGAGGAAAGATTTGATTGTTTGTTTGTATGTTTGAATTGAATAGGCTCCGAAACTACTGAACCGATTTTAATAATTCTTTCACTGTTGGATAGCTACACTATCCCCGTTGAACATAGGGTACTTTTGATCCCGGAAATGTGGGGGAAGGGGGGATATTTGAAAAAAGAAATAACGCGCGGGTGAAACCGCGGGCGGAAGGCTAGTGTGGTTACAAAAGTACAAGAGTTTTTTTTATCTATAGCTTTAGAAGTAATGGCGGTATCATTTACGCGCACAACAAAAGCTATTCACTGTCTTGACGCTTTGAATATGAGATAATTTATAAATTGTTATCATCAAGATCTTAATAGCTGGAGTGATGGATACTTTTGGGTTTTTGCAATTGTGTAAAATGTAATATAAACCAACGATGTGCTTTGTGGCATTAATTCAGTATTACATTTCCGTTTTATATTGTACAAATAAAAGGTGATGCATGCAAGTGTTTTAATATTATTCGTTTTATCAGAATTATGTATGTAAGTAATTTAACTTAAGTAGACAGGTGTAAAATAAACAAACAAATTAATTGTCATTAGTAAATATCAAGTGAATCAAATAAGAAGCAACTAGGCTAATTTTAATTATGCGAATGCTAAATTATCATATTATGTAGATTATACGTTAAGATCACAATGTTATCTATCGAGATGTACCGAAAAAAACTTGTTTGTTACTGTTTTTAATCGCCAAATAATTCATAATTACACCTCAGTTTATGCATTACTGCCAATACAGTTTTCCGAGTTCTGCTTAATATACTCGTAGAAATAAAAATGGATTTGGTCCCAGCGGGATCCGTCTCCTAAGGTGGCATTCATTCATAAAATGACGTATGTCTATTAAAGAGAATAATATTTAAAGTTTATATTAAAATCTATAGTCGTTGTCATCATTAAAAGTATAACTAAGAAGCAAAAGTAATTCTTAAAAACTCAATCATTTGATTTCGTTTCTTTCATCACGTGTGGTCAAAACCATCACTATCGTTAAATATTTTAGAAATGACTCACATCTACACATGTTTTGACACGTCAAGTTCACACCAAAATCTGTGTCACCAAATATTCTCTGCATGCAAAAGCCGCGACGTCTCATCTCAAAGCCTGTGGTTTCCAAAAACCGTTGATTGGGGTCATGCGTCCCGTTACTCAAACCTGTTCCTGCAGGATCAGTGCGCGCGCGCAGCTTATGGGAACGCACCGATTGTTACTGGCTCTTGAGCACGATTTACATTTGTTGTGTACAGGTGAGGGTTTGGCTTCATGTTGTGTGTTCATTATAATTATACTGGCAGAATATTGAACAGAATACGTTTAAACTCTAAACGTTAACTGATATAGTTTAAATGTTAAACTATAGTGTAGGCTAGCGATATTATATCTGTATTTATACGGACTGCGCGGGAGTGGAATTCTCTGCTGGGATCTGTTTTTCTTACACAACACAACTTGGGGCTCTTCAAAGCTAGAATTAACCCTTTCAACGCCAATGTCTGATATATCAGACAAACCATTTTCGTGCCCACCACGCCAATGTCTGATATATCAGACAAAAAAACATGATCAAGAAACGTTGTATTTTTACTTGCCTGAATGAGTTGAGTACAACCTAATATTTTTTTGGAATATTTTTTTTAATGGTCGTGGCGTGTGGGGCACCATTTTCGGAGAAAAGCGTGGCGGGGAAAGGGTTAACGGGCTTTTCTTAAGTAAGCGCGCTCCATCGTAGACCGCAACTTTGTGGTCAAGTGCTAGCTCAGTCCAAATATTTAAAAAAGTCAGAGAATAAACACAAATGTTCATCACATAAGTGTTTATCCTGGGTAAGATTCGAAATTTTATAGATATCATAGAGGCTACGTTTTTCATCAATTTCGCCTTCATTAAATTTCGGTTCACGGCTTCAGCCATTTGTAGTTGTAGGGCAAATGCTTTAAATGAAGTACTTGAACCACCATACTATTATTCTCAACAGGTCATTTACGTCAAAATGCTAGTAGGACAAAAAAGTTTTGACGTTAATTGAAGGAATGCTTATAAAAACGCGTTCGCATCGAGTCAAGACTAAGGGCCGGTATTTCAATGTAACCTTATCTTATTGCATGACATTTAAGATAAGTATTACTTTTGACAGTATACCGACAAACTTATCTGTTCCGGTGGCCAAAATTGGAACTACGTGAAATTCAATGCAAAAACGATATTAAATGACAGTTCTAAATAGACAGTAGCGACGCCACCACCGGAACAGATAAGTTTGTCGGTCTGTACTTTAGGTGCCGCTTAACTTTAATCCTTTAATTAAATATACTTAAGTCATACTTATTATCAATCCCGGATTAAGATCAAGATAAGTATATATTGAAATACCGGCCCTAAGACCTAATTTAGAGGTCCTGTAGCTGCGATGACGGCACCGGAGAAAGTTGATACCCGGATACCCCTTGGAATCTGCGGCCGAAGTGGCGGGTGTAGAGGAAAAACATTGCTAAAACTTGTGATTACTTTACGATCAACTTTTGACAAACTAATTTGCCTCAAGAAATACATACTCGTAACAACTGAACTAATGAATTAAAAATAGTAAAAAGAGATTTCTGAAATGTATGCGCTCATAAAATCGGATCAATCGAAGAAATTAGATAATTATTGTTGTGTTAATATTGGTTTCTTTAAAATATATTTTTTATCATAGCTACCTATATAATCGTTCAAACGAATCGTAGTACACGATTAATAAAGCTAAACTACGAGTAAGCATAGATATTCTCTTCGAGTCTACGAATTTAGGTTCTAAATGCCTACTCGTATATAATTTTTTCGTAGATACAACACCCAGACATGATCATACTCATAAATTAATGTATTCTTAGGGGTTTAAATCCGCGATCTACTGTTCAAAGGAAAAACACTGCAAAATCTTGTGAATTGAACTAAAACGAGGTTAACCTTTATCCCACGGCTACTTGACGGCTAACGTGATCGCTGAATGACTAAGATGTTATGCGTCAGTCGATATTTTAAATGGTCAAAAAGAATGTGCTTCCAAATAAAGCATGATTTAAAAAAAATCGTAGATTATCGCTGCAACAAATTTTATATACTTCATTGCTTTCAAGATTTTGTTATAGCCACTGTCATCGTTTTTCCTTATGGTTAAAAATATATTATTCTTGCAACACTTATTGACTAACGCAATGATACATATTCCTTTACCTATCATGTCAGAACCCCATATTTCATCTTAGCCCGTCAAACAGATATTCTCTGCGCTTATAAAACAATTAAAGATCTATTTTCGTTAGCGCTCAACCGGAATGAAGTACAAAGGCGAGCGTAATAAATCAAAGCCTCAAACGCCATCGATCATTACGAGCGATCGAAAACAACAATTAACGAAGACTGGCGAATAATCCCAGGCGATTTGGCCAAAACACCAATTAACAACTGTGAATCAGTCGTCTACAGTTAGCCGTTTCACTTTCAGCGTCCCGCGGCCCCTGCCCCCCTCTCGGCCTCGCTGTGGGCCACATAGCCCCCCCGGCCACGCGGGCCCCCCTCTCAGGCCTAGTGTCCTCAAAACCTCGATATAGAGTCAAGTGCGTCTACGTGACGAGCGCTTTTTGTACCAGATAATATTACGATTTTTGAATTGTGCCTCGAGGTTTATATTAGTTTTAGTCCACTTTTTTTTATTTGGAGCCGATGTGCTGAGTTCTTTATCTTTTTGTCTAAGATTAAAATGATGAAATGTGAGTATCACCGTTCAGATTGGTATACCGTAATTTATTATTAGGTTTTTGGTGATTCAAATACTATCGGTGTTTTTTTTAAATAAATGTTATATATTCTTAGTACAATTGTTAACTATGGAATTTGTTGTTAAAGTTAGGTTTAAAGACATTTGTTCCCATAAAATCAAATCAAATTCCAAATATGCTTGAACAAAGCTTCGAATAGGCTTCAAAGATGCACTTATGAATCGTCAAAAAAAAAAATATTGACTCTACCACCGGATTTGGAATGAAGTTAGTTATCATTGAGAAGAACCGGCAAAAAACTCAACAGTTACTATGAAAAATATATATATTTTGATTAACTCTTTGTTGGTCTGTCAAAAAGTTAACGATAGTAACTAAACAATTGATCGTGGTAAGAGATCTACCACTTAATAGCAAATTACAAACTATAGTCTGCGAGTGGTGAATCGTTTTATAATTTGGATGTATCTTTTTATAACAAATACAAGCTAACATTTTAATGTACTATTTCTATTTGTTTTGAACTTTAAAGCATATTGAACTTTACTTTTAGCAAACAACTGTTTTTATCTGTATACAGAACCTTCTTGCCCGCGTTCTACTGCTTTTACTCGATTTTACGCTAAAATAAAAGTTTGTTAGTTACGGTGGATTGTAATTGCTATTTTTAATGGCGATCAAACTAAGTTATACTTCGGATGTGTGTCAGTGGGCCGGACGCAATACTTAAACTGATCTGAAGCTAGTTTGTGCGAACTTTTTAATTAATGATTACTCTTTCCTTTTGCTAAGTGACATTTGGCGATAAGATAAAAGAATATTTGTGTTTAATGTTTTTGCATAAACAGGTAATTTTTAAATTGGACAAGATAATGGATTATGTTAAGAAAAAGTAATTGTGTTATTGCGTTCAACGTTGAGGTTTTACTTCAGAGTCGTAGGTTAGATTTCCGCTTTAGGATTTATTAGAGGTATGGCTTTTTCAAAGACTGCTGCTGCCAAAAGCTTAGAACTAATTAATGTTTACGTAAAGATTAAAAATGTGATGAGCCATTTAAAACATGAAAAGATGTTTTCTAGTTACAGGCCCTCAATGAAATGAGGCTTTCCTACAAGTGAGATATGTGTTTAATTCATACAATACAAATAAAAAAAATTTACTAATTTTAGTCTTGAAATATTCGTGGAAATCCAGGGAAGGTTTGAACGATGAGAAAATGCGAGAAAATGTAAAAATTGCGAGGAAAATACTAAAAACGACAATTTTATTTTCCCGTACGCGAACGAAGTAATACGAATTTCACCGGGTCAGTTAGTACGTATATGTATAAAAGTAAGCCCCACCGGGTCATCTGTACATAAATAAAAGTAAGCCCTATTCTACACAGGGACAGTTTACCAGGTCGATGTGCTGCCATGCTTCTTCCAAGCAGTTATAATTTAATGGACTGATATTTTAATAGCCTTAGCTACTAAGACGGCTTGGGACCATAACACCATCCTTAAGAGAGTCATCAAAGCGAGAACGAATCCTCCCAAATCTCTAACTGTATTAGATTCCGAAAGGCGCCACCGCGGACGCTATAAAATACTACAGTTAATCAGGTGTACGGGCATTCCGTACAGATTGTTAAGATTTGATAGCTTTTCGTTAAATTTTTTTGTCATACCGAAGTGACACGGGTTCGTAACAGTACTTTCGTGTACCGTTGTGGGGCATAGGGCATGGAATACCAAAATATGATTCAAGTGAATGCGTCATATTATATTGGTATTGGTGGATTTGGTAATGGATTGGGTTAATGTCACGCTTGCCAAAATGAATATGGGTCCTGAGACACTATTCATACAACGCCGTCTAGCCAAAAATACGTTTAGCTTGTACTATGGGTGCCAGGCGGTGTATAGACATACCATTTTTTTTGATACCCAATTTATTTGACACATAAGAAACTTCAGCACTTTTGCTATGAATATTAAAACTAATTACCCCATAAAAATGTACACCTATATGCGAGAACAGATATTTCCTCACATTTCATTTAATAACTAATACTCAGACGTATTCACTATATATACTAGTACGTATTCACTCGTTAAATTGTCGACACGTCTATGTGATATTTATACGTACATAAAATAAACATGCTTCCGATGCAAATAGGCATCTAGTTTATAACTAGGTTATTTCGGTCATCCACAACTTTGTCTACGAACGAGATACAATCTCGACAATTTTAACGATCCGTCATTCACTTGCCATAAATATAAAAACATCGTTACTGCCACTAATCTGATAGAAGTTTTATATTTTAGAATGATTCAAACATTATTAGCTCGAACCGGTACTCGAACCAGTAGACCAGAGAGCTGTTCCACTAGATCAATGAGGTGTGGTAATGAACTTGAACGTTTGTTTGAAGCTGGGAGTAGAACGGTGCTCTGACGGTGAAGGGTAACGTTGTTTGTACATAGATTATTAAAATAGATTCTTGGATGTTTAGTTATATGGCCTATGTTCAGCAGTGTGGACGTCTTTCGGTTGATGATGAACAAAACCATCTGGTTTGAATATATAATTATATTTAAATTTTGTTTACGGATACAGTACGAAAAGAAAAGAAGTTGAGCATTTGAAATTTCCTAAATATATTATTAGGGTGGACTACAATGGGATATTATTTGTTTAAGTACTTTTGTTTACTTCATAAGAGATGATGATACATCTTGATAAAGAAAACTTTCTCACACACAGTTTTATTCGTGTCACTTTTTGTAAAGATATTAATACAAAAAGCGATGCTATGTCGGATGCGAATTCGGGCTTCAGTTTTAATGTTTACTATTCGGCGCCACGCTGCCTTTTGTGCAATAAATAATATCCAGTTTTAAAGACATCAGGGTCCTTGGATATAAGCGCCATAGAACTTAGCATAGCTTGTATTATGCCAGACAATTCATAAACATTACTTACATACTTTTTTGGAAATACATACATAACATACCAATGATGGTGCCGTGCGTGGACCTAACTCGGGAAGTCGCAACCTCCATGTAATACGAGTAATAAACGACTTCTCAATCATAAATAGGTATTCGACATATTTTAATGATAAAAGTCTCAACGGATTTTTGTAATCTTGCGAGTACTTTTAGCACTTTACAACGAAATGCGTGCTGCTTTAAAAACTTGTGAGAACTGTGTTGGTTTTAAAATATTCCGTTCATTGGCCACATTGCTAATGATAAATTGGGGACATAGAATCTGATGCTCGGAAGTCCATCGTCTTTCATTTTAAAATTACGCATTTTTTCTCAGTGGATTGGAATCTGAGACAGGAAATTCCTAATTTTTCGCTGTTGGTGAGGAATGAAATTAAGTGTTTATTTTTACCATTTCTTGTTTACAAAATAAAACCGTATTTTTAGTTTTTAAATGACATATTTTTAGTGTGTTTATTTAAAGCTGCCTATTTTGCCGATTCCCAAGAAAGAAAAATTCTTATTTGTATTTGAAAGTTAATAGCATCGATATTTTATTGATAGAGTTGAAAAGCGATTTTCAATAACACTGGAACCTGTCAACTAGTATAATATTAGTACAATAAATAATAAAATTATCTCTCCAGTCCACCTCCGTCAGCCAGTCGTCTTGACGTACTAATCCACTGTACCAAGCAGTATAAGCGGCAGCGCAGACGACAGACTATCCGTGACAGACTTTTTAGTCTGCGAAAATAGAACGTATGCAACTGTATGGAGTAACGCAGACGACGCGCAAAAAAGTCCGGCGCGTACAAAATCCGTGTGATTTCGGCAGACCGCGCCGCGCCACACCGCTCGCTCCGCGAAAAATACAAAAGTGCGAAAAAAATGGAACGTTTGCTTCAACACGGGCTAACGCAGACGGCGCACATTGGCGTACATTTTAGTCTGCAATCTAGTGGTGGGACGTAACGTACGTATGCGATCTATTATGGCGCCAGACATCGATGTAACGATGCTAATTAATGAAATACAAAATAGACCAATAATTTATGATACTTCTATGGCAGAATATCATAATAGATATTAATACATATATTATGTAAAATCATTAAAACTTGTTTCTTGGTAATATTCTGTATAAGAAAATTTTTGTAAACAAATTGTAACTAGTGATTGCTCTGTGTAATTGGTAGTATTATATTATTATTGAAGTGAAAACTTCTTTAGCGGCGTTGTGCACTTTTTTTGTATGGGGAAAAAATGTTAAACTCGCGTCAGGATTTATGTGTCACGTGACCTGATCGAAAATCCATATAAAATTTGAAGTCCGGACACGTGTTTTCTACAAACTTATCTGTTCCGGTGGCCAAAATTGGAACTACGTGAAATGCAATGCAAAAACGATATTTAATGACAGTTTTAAATAGACAGTAGCGACGCCGCCACCGGAACAGATAGTTTGTCGGTCTATAGACAATAATGGTTTTTTGTTCAATTTGACAGCTCATTTATGCAAAGAAAAGTGCTTCTTATGTACATCAGGAGTAGAGTAAATAATTGTATTAATAAGAACTGATGTTGTTTTCTTGAGTTTTATTCCTTTAGCGTAAGGTATATTTTTATTTGCATAAATGAACTGTCAAGTGTGCTACTGTCTGTCTACTATTATAGCCCATTATAGCCGCAGTGCGGTCGCTTCCTATATGCTTCCTATGCTACAAAGTGACCACAAAGACCTTAATTTGATATCCTGCAAAATTCAAAATTTAATTGCCGTAATAAAACATTTAAAAAGTTTGGAATATCTTTATTCGCCGGAATTATATAACAGTATTTTGTGGAAATTAACACCACTTCTCCGCAGTCTTTGGATCCGCTATGCTGCGGAGCATGCATCAGGTCGTATGAAGTTGGAAATGCTGTCCGATTTCCTGCGACAAGAGGCTCGTTCTCACACACAGTTTGGCTTGTTACCCCAAATTCCCAGTGAACATCCTCGAAAGCGAAATGTTGATTACTGTAACACCACTCGTGTTATTAACGATTCGGGAGTCTGCGGATTCTGTAAAGGGAATCATTTCTTGGCCGATTGCTCCAAATTCAAAAGTTTATCCGCAGATTCCAGTATGCAATTAGTAGTAAATTCCAAACTTTGTTTTCGTTGTTTAGAAAATAAATAGTTGTCAATCAAAAAAGTATGACATTGACGGTTGTCAATCATTTTATCATCGTTTATTACATGGCGTTTCAGTGTCACAGCAAGGAGTTTCTGATAAGTCTGAAAGAGTTTCTGATTACATTTGAGAGATAAACTTTTTAATGTAATATAAATTCGTCGCTTAGCTAACAATACCGCGCAAGTCGAAAATTGGTCATGTAGCACTTTTAACTTCGTTGAAAGGATTTTTTAGGTATAAAACGCTACATGGCTAATTTTCAACTTGCGCGGTATTGTTAGCTAAGCGACGAATTGTCATGTTTGTGTACGATAGCGCAATAAATAAATATTGTATTTTACCACATAAATGATAGTACTTTTATACCTCTACCAATCAATTAAATCCCTAACCATTCCAAAATACATATCAAAAATGCACAACGTTAATATTCAGGTTTTCACTTCTGCCGGCACTCCCGGAGTGCAACCCGTCGTTTTTTATTTATTTATTTATTTATTTTTTTGTTGCCGGATAATTTGTTTTATTATTTTAATGTTCTCATGTAAGTGTTTATGTAATTTCTTTTTGAGAATAAAGTTTCTTTAACCGAAATACTAATTTGACGAGCCATTAGATATAATGGTTGAGAAGTCGGCTATTACACCACAAGTCGCGGGTTCGATCCCCGCACGGTACAAACATTTGTGTGCATGAACATGTCTGTTTGTATCGGTTTGGGTGTTTCTATGTATATTATGTATGTATTTACAAAAAAAAAGTATATAAGTAATGTTTATCCGTTGTCTAGCACCCATAGCACAAGCTAATGCTTAGTTTGGGGCTAGATGGCGCTGTGTGCATAATGTCCAGAGATATTTATTATTTATTATTAACTTCCTCATTGTTGTGTCTGAATGAGTCAAAGCAGGTCTTAAAATAAATAGCAACTCATCATATTATGTAGTAACAGACATTTTATAAAACTTAAAAAAAAAATCCGGTGTTGTTCAGAATTGAATGTTTAATATAGAACTCTCCCTTCAGTAATCTTTCCGAAAGTATAGGATGTACCCAAAATTTTCTTCGTCTTTTTCTGTCTGTTACATCAAGTACAAAATAATACTTCGCGATCTTTAATCTGCACGATTTTCATAGCGTCTACGTCCCTACAGTTCTGCCGACAAAATGATCGAAGATGTGCGTCGTGTGCGTTGAGTCTGTGAAAAATCCGCGACAGACTTTTTGTGCGTTGAGTCTGTGAAAAATCCGCGGCAGACTCTTTCGCACAAAAAGTGTGCCGTCTGCGCTGCCCCTTAATAACTCTTATTAGTCGGTACTTTCTCCGGCTGCGCAGACGCTCAATGGCTGTTAGCCATCGTTCACAGGGACGCTAAAGATACGCCCATCTATGCCGGCTATTAGGCATTGTACACATCAAATGTGTTGTTTTATGGTGACTGGGAATCGATAGATATTTAAAAAAAAATGAGTAAAAAGAGCATCTGTCGAGTTTTTCGGATTCTTCGGGATAGAAACAGTATTCCAAAGCCGGCGGTAAAATCATATATTATTTTGACGTATATAACTTAGCATTGCTTTTTTCTTGTTATTTGAGTTGGTAGGCAAGCAGTATGTAAGTGAACACTGCTGCATCTTATTGCTTTTAGTATGGGTGCGATACAACGGATGAACTTTAGTTACCTATACATATACTTTTTCAAAATACATACATTTTACAAATACACGTCTGGGTATATCTATGGTCTGGATACAAACATGTTCATGCACACAAATGTTTGTGCCATGCCAGGATCAAACGACCACCAGTATATTAGTCGACTTCTTAACCATTACATAATTCTATCGATGTTCGACATGATACATGATATTTGACATCGACTTTGAGTATGTCTCAAAGATCTTATTTAGACGTACTCAAAGTCTTACTCGTTGAGACGACTTAGACTTTGTCTATAGACAATACGTCCACTGTGAACGATGCCTAGTCGTCATTGGCGTATCTTCAGCCGCCCTGCGCTTTCCCGGCGATATGGTCCGTGGGCCGAGTCGGTTTGTCTTCGTATCGTTTGATTTGATCGGGTTGACCTAGCGAGCTGAAATGAGGTCGATAGGCGAGTGATGAGTTTGCGGAAGCTTGAAGGTGAAATTTTCTGGTACCTGGGTATATCTAAAATGAACATTGTTGCGTCGCTCTTAAAACGAACAAATCGGAGGGCAGTGTAACATGTAGTACAAAAATACGCAAGATAAATAAAGGTTTTTTAAAGCCCGGACTGGCTCTATCGTCCTATAGCAAAATCTATGGCAATATAACTTTTGTGACTGCTGCTGTCAGCTGAGTTCTGAAAATATTAATATGAGAACCAGTACACTTAAAGCCAAACGCTTCGCGATCAGAGGACACATAATAAGTTGCTCGTAATTAATCTGTCACAGATCAATGATGCCGCTTCTTTTGACAAGTTTGAAAATTACAGACAGTGTCATTAGTATCTAAATTCTAAAGCATTAATAATTCGGAAGCCATCGGACCAGTGAAATTATCCAAAGCGCATGACATGGTGTACTTTTCATCACACATCGATCCATGTCATTCTAAACTTATTGTAACTAACGCGAAATATTTTTGTTAGTCTGTGTCCCCAGTAGGCAAACTGTTAGCGGCAGTCTGTTAGCGGTCCACAGTTTGCTAAACTAGCAAACTGTGGACACTCCATTTCTAATATATGGAAAGGCGTACTAAATCGATAGGCCGCAAAATCAGTCTGCCGCTAAATTTTGCCTACTGGGAACACAGCCACAAGTTAACAACAATATTTCGCGTCCACCGCACCCGCCGGCCAGCTAAGCACGGATGGGTGGCCGCGACGTCACAGTAACTGTACCGGAGCACGTGCGGCACCGGTGCGTCGCGCTCCGCCGCGCCTAGTGTTATTTAGGTTTAGGTGTTTCGACAGTTCACTGTTGTTTCGTTAGGTGTTTAATTGGTTCACTGAAGATTCAAGTGTCAGGTCAAGTGTGGTAAGGACAAGTAACAGGGCTAACTATTTTTAACACGTCTGTGCTTCTACATAAAAATGCAAGTCTTGTTAAAAATAGTAAATCTTGTTAAACATAGCTAGGAAATGTACGGTTGGCAGCTCATAGAGCGTTAAGTATTCGTTAAAAAGGGCTTTGTATATACGAAATTTTTTCCATTATAACGCGGTTTTTTAATTTAAAGCTGCAGTTAAAGCAACACAATTTGAAATTCTGTAAATAAAGAATATTAAATCTCATTATAACCGTCACCCCTTTTTTTCGTAGGAGAATGGTTATTAATCACCGTAATCTCAGGCTAGCTAGAGCTGTATGGATATGGATTTGACAGGTGCCTTAGAAAAGTCACGTGGTCAATCGATATTTAAATACGGGTTTTGACATTTGCTATCACAAATTGAGCGATAACGAACGTCATAAGTGCCGCTTGTCTAGGGCCTCTGGGACTTAAAGATCTTCGTCTCAGTACCCACAAAATTTCTTCGGTATTACTTTTACACCCGAAAAGGATAAACCGTTGCCCGCCTTGTGGCTTGACCGATCCAGCCTTCACCCTACAGTAGGACATTAATGATAAACAATAAAACAAGTTGTTTCACAGTTAACCCTCCCACAATGAACATGTAAATCCGTACGTCTCGCGGTACTGGTGGGTGCATAATGGCCGCGCGTGACGTCACGCGGTACCGCTGCGGGCAGCGAACGTCCTTGTTGCTCTAACTGTGCGCGCGCAACGTGACGATATGCCGCGTTTGTTTACCGGCCTACACAAGCGTGCTCGTGGGCTAGAAATAGGGTCTAATTGTATTTTTTATAGCGGTAGGAGGGTTTTTGATTTCACGTGACTTAGTACAGCACAAGTGAAAATGCGAACTGTGTGATTATCTTAAAAAAAGTAGTAAAAAAGATGTATTTAATATTTTAGGGCTTTTCATGGGTTGATTACGCTCCAAAAATGGCTTGCTGTTACTCGTATATACGCGTACTAAGTTATACCTAATTTAAAAGCGATCATTTTCAAGGAAAATTTTTTGTGTGTAAAATTAAAAAAGTAATTTATTTTTTGTCGTTATAGTGTCCAATCAAAATAAATAATAAATAAAACTATCTGAGCTTTTTTCTGTCTTTTTTCAGAAATATAATCTTTAATTTAATCTAACAGCACAGGGTAAAAACCACACAAAAAAAAAACTAACGCAATAACGTTGTTAATCTGTTAAATACGATACTGTAACGTAAGGCTTTTACATTACAAGGTCAAGGAATATATAAAACTCCTTAGAGACTCCTGCGCAAGCTCAATGAAATTGAGGTCAAGTTTATTGACAAATCAGGACGTTGCCCGCCGCCTATCTCGCTCTGACGCATACCGCTGTCCTTTTCCAACTAAACATGACAGATTCCGGAGGATGGAATTGTCGGGAACTTGTGAGTTTTTGTGCCTTTTGAGAACAAACGTAAGCGTTGAGCTAATTGATTTAAATCGTTGTTTTTGTTTTCTCCTTTTTATCCTTACTACTCGTCTTTGATAATAATTGATAATACAAGGGTATTTTTCTTATTTGTGTTACTTGATGGAATGGGTTCAATTTTGCAGAACTTTTTTACTAATTGACTGATGTTTGTTTTTTAAATTATTTGTGACGATTTATGAGTTGACGCCTCGATGGTCTAGTGGTTTAAGTGCCGGGCCGAGATCTCGGGGTCCTGGGTTCAATTCCTGGGTCGAGCTAACTTTGTGTCGGTTTTTTTCGGACACAGCTCGGGTTTGTGATCACCAATCCGCATTTGGCAAGCGAATACGGATTGGTGATTAAGCCAATACCCATCATTGTAACGAAAACTTGATTTCAAGGATGGAGGCCTTTTCCCTGCAGGGGGACATTAATAGACTGATACTCTACTTTACTTTCTGAGTTAAGCATGTGCAATGATAAAGTCAGTACATAAGATCGAAACGATAACTTGATTTCAATGATTAATGCTGCGCCTTTCTGAAGTCGGTTAAAAATTACTAATGTCTCCTATAGAATAGTTTGCCGATATCCTTTTTCTCGAAAGATGCTTCCTTCTAACAGGTTAAAAATAATTCTACTGGATTTCAAAGCATCTTACAAGAAGGTACAACCTACCGTCTTCAACCCCATCATTACATCTTAACAATGCGATAACAAGCCCCTGTTTGTTCGGGTTCGGCTCCCGGTCCGGGCCGGATATCGGTTAAATAAGCGGCGGAAGTGACGTCACGTGTAACTTGACGCTTCGCATCCTTAAAGGGTTTAGGATTTTTTCTCAAATTTTAGAAAAAAACAGTTTGAACGTAAATATAGGGTTTGGGTGTATCAGGTGTCTTATTGAAGGTTTAATTTAGTAACCTATTTATTATAAATATTATAATGAGATAATGATCTTTTAGATTATATTAATGATTATTTTTTCGTTAATGATCGAAGTAGCATAATGCTTGATAATTTTATGAGGTCGTGAGTTTGATCTATACACAAACGAGTGTGTTATCTACTCGTACATGAATGAAAATGTTTGTTTATCAACTAAGTTTATGTTTGTTTGTAATTGAGCGATTAGATATTTTGGTATGGGTATAGTTGGAGAGTGACAAAGTACTACTATTATGAGTACTTCACGAGAAAAGCCGAGGGCAAAATGCTAGTAAATAAATAAATAATAAATAACTATTGAAGAATATCGCATACATATTCTGACCATAAATTATTTAGCATTTCTATTATGAATAATAATGAATATTATAGTTAAGCAATTAGTTGTTATAATAATTGCTTATTAAACTTGTATACAGTACTAGATGCAGGTATTGTTAAGCGCAATTGCACTGAAGGCATTATCGCAACGCAACGACAATGACAAAATGCATTCGTGCCTGCATTAACTTTAATATAACTGTCCGAGATAATGGAAACGAATGGACTGCGGAAACCTGTGAATATTGTAAAGAAATAATTGTACGCTTTCACAATGTATAGATTGTTATGAATTTCAATATCATATCTATCTAAAAAAATTGCGGTTTACGATTTATGACGTTTAAAAAAAAACTAATTACTTGATCTCGTTCAAACCAATTTTCAATGGAAGTTTGCATGGTAATGTACATCATATATATTTTTTAGTTTTATCGTTCTCTTATTTTAGAAGTTAGAGGGGGGGGTGACCAACATTTTACCACTTTGGAAGTGTCTCTCGCGCAAACTATTCCGTTTAGAAAAAAATGTTATAAGAAACCTTATTATTATTTTTAAAGACCTATCTATAAATACCCCACACGTAAGGGTTTGAAGAATTTTTTTTTTTTGAGTTTCAGTTCATAGTATGGGAAGCCCCAAAAATTTATAAACTAATTACTTGATCTCGTTCAAACCAATTTTCAATGGAAGTTTGCATAATAATGTACATCATATATTTTTTTTAGATTTATCGTTCTCTTATTTTAGAAGTTACAGGGGGGGGGGACCAACATTTTACAACTTTGGAAGTGTCTCTCGCGCAAACTATTCAGTTTAGAAAAAAATGATATAAGAAACCTTAATATCATTTTCAAAGACCTATCCATAGATACCCCACACGAAAGGGTTTGATGAAAAAAATTTTTTTGAGTTTCAGTTCTAAGTATGGGGAGCCCCCTAAATTTATTATTATTTTTCTATTTTTGTATGAAAATCTTAATGCGGTTCACAGAATACATCTACTTACCAATTTTCAACAGTATAGCTCTTATAGTTTCGGTAAAAAGTGGCTGTGACATACGGACGGACAGACAGACAGACAGACATGACGAATCCATAAGGGTTCCGTTTTTTGCCATTTGGCTACGGAACCCTAAAAATTAATAAAATATTTCAGAATCAAAAATGCATTTATTCTAAAATGAAATAATTCAAAATTACAAAACTGTCTAATTCCATGATTTCTTGATTGTGATAAACTTTACTTTGCCGAAAGCCAAAAGGTTAACCTCTCCTACATTATTGGTATCAAGTAATTTTCAAAATTATTACTAACTAGCCTTCCGGCCGCGGTTCCACATTTCCGGGATCAATAGTACCCTATGTTGACCGGGGATAGTGTAGCTTTTCAACATTGAAAGAATTATTCAAATCGGTTCAGTAGTTTTTGGAGCCTGTTAAATACAAATCAACAAATGGAGTATGGCCCACACTAGTTATCTCAAAATTGAGATAATATTAAGGCCTGTGTCCCAGCAGTGGGAACGTATATAGACTGATGATGATGAGTTAATTACCATGCTTGTCAAAGACAAATCATAAACACAAGTTTTGAGAAATTCGAAACTAATTTTGCTTGACCCGGTATTATGACTCAAGACCCCGAGTTCCAGACCCGGTATTAAACTATAACATCGAAGCGTAATGCAATAAACTATCTAAATAAAAACACCTCTTAACTTCTTATATCTAACCCCTCACATTTCTTATCAACCCTTTAAGCTCCCATCAAAACACTACTAACCCACAAAAGCTCAAAAAACCTCATTGCAGGTACGCGCTGCCTTCTCACGCGCACACATGGCGTTTTTTTTAATTTTTTTCGTCCCAAATTCAAATATTGACTGATTGAAGGGTTCAGGAGCATCTGTCGAAGCTCCTTTACTCGGGGAAAGTTATGGGAAAGCTCCGGAGCTTCGCAACATGTGCTTTCCATTGTTCACCCACATGTGTTCTTTGACTTCAATACAAGGTGTTATTAGTGACGAACCCGAAATTTTTGGACTTTTATTATGTAAGGAGCTTTTGTGAGGCGATCGGACTGATAAAATAAGTTGAAAGTGTGCTTATTTGTGTTCCGGTACAAAAGACATCAACGACATCTGAAGCTTTTATCATTAAAATTATTCACGTTTAATGATTGAATGTTGTTGTTTCATACAAAAGACTTCAACGTCGTCTTACTGTTGGTTTTGTATAATGATATTTTTAAATAAAAATATTATTAAGTAAGACTCCGCGAAGGTCTAGTGGTTTAAGTACCTGACCCTGATATCGGGGTGCCCAGTTCGATTCCCGGGTCGAGAAGAAATAATATCATTGTATGTAATCATTCTGAATTTTTTGTCAAGAAAGAGTTAACAGTAACTACTCCAATATAAAAACTAGATATGTAATTCTATAAAAAAAATATCATTTTTAAGAATAATGATAGACAAATAGATTTGATCCTGAAGAATGATACTTCACTTCAGTTATTGACTTTGTCACAACAAAATGTAAATAAAGGGTTTTTAAGCATTTACTGGTTTACACCTTGCAGTAAATGCAAGGTGTAAAACAGTAAGAATCTTATAATAAAGTAAACTACCGTCGAAGTAATTTTCCAACACAAGTAGCGTCATTAATAATGACAATATTTCATTTAACGTGCACATAATGTTTGACGAAGTATCTAATCTTCTCTGCCATTAATCATTACGCAGAATATAGGTCAAAGGCACTCTCTAGACAAGAATTAGGTCTAGCTAGGTAGGGGGTGGTGGGGCGGTGACAGATCGGCTTTCTCTTACGCATGGCCGCTGACGGCGGGTTATGTGACTCACGTACTTTATTTATGTTGTAGTATAATAGAAATCGGGTAAATATAATTTTATAAAGATTATTGTGTCAAGGACTGTTAGTGTCCTTGAATATTTAAGTAGGTAATTTAAATGCAGTGATAGTTTTCTTTTCATTATTTTTCGATAATATGCATTTTAAAACACATTTTCAAATATCGAATAAAATTATATGGGATTTCATGAGGATCTTTTTATTTTAAGGTCTCTTGTCGGTCCCTGAACATCCAACCAAATGAAAGCCTTTTATTTCAATTATTAATTATCAATACCACACATTTTAAAAACTATTTAAAATGAGTGTTGACTGTCACTTAAAGAGTAGAATAATTGACGGTAAATTAGGTCGAAAGTCATAAGGACTTGTTTTTAATGATATTGCTCACGATCATGATTGTCATACGGTGATCATGGCAGATCACAAACAGGTGATCCACAGGTGTTTGACTTTCAATTAATAAGTCTGTATATTGTATACATTTCTTCTCATCTATGATCTGTCCTTTACTTTCGTTACTGCAATTTTGAACTTATTTAAACTTTGCAGTTCAATGACCATTTGTTGACTCTATTTTAGACCCATAATTTTGCGTTAGTTTATCATATTATTTAAAATGATTCATAATAATTATATGAATTTTACAACGCCAATAAAGTGGGGAGTTTCAAATAATGAATTAAGAATAAGAAAAAATAGATACAGTGTGTTTAAAATAAATGTATGCAGTAAAATTTATAATAAACTTTAACATTAACAGTTTTTCGTAGTCATGTTCATGTAGCAATCTGTGTACTGTAATTCACATATATTTTATCTATGCACAAATGGGTGTATTATCGTACGTGCGGGGTGCGGGTTCACGTTCAGTCCGGAGCGGTACCGATCAGCTGACGCGCCGCTTTCTCCGCGGCCAACGTCCGCGCCTCGTTGCCATTCGCCGCGCGCCTGCGCAGACGCGCCTGTACGTGCGACAAACTCTAGTACTACTACTACTAGCCTTTGGATAGGAGAACAGCTATGTTTTTTCAAAACAAACCCATTTGTACTACTACTTCTACCCACCCACCCTTTAACCCTACACTACTACTACTACTGTTGGGACAGAAAAACTTTTAATTTCATTGCAAAATAAATACATAGCTAAATGTACCTGTAAATGACAAGGTGGATTACAATAAACTTGTACATCGTTATAGTGACAAGATATATTTATAAGCTTCATGTCTCTTCAGAACTACCAAGGATTATAAAAACTCACAGCAATCATTTCGATATACCGATAAAAAGTTCTGGAGAACTTGAAGAGGCGACTGTTTGACCTGACACTTGCTAGGAAATACCTTCAGTTTCGCATCTTGAGGATTTGCATTTAAAAAATTCAAAAGTAGATACCAAATAAACTAAATTCAGCTCAGCCACGCTTTTTTCCTCGTCATGTTAAATTCACGTAAGTAATTAACATCTAAACACTCATCGTATTGCACAAGCCCAGTGGCTGACTCAGTGATTCATTGGTGTCGACAGGCGATATGTCCTCGCTGCTGGGGAAGACCGAGGTCTATATACTTGACCTGAGATAAGATCCGACTATGAAATATGCGTGATGTGTTTATTTGTTAGCTTTGATAACATTTCAAAAGGTTAGTTATCAGAAGTGACAACATTTGCTAGAGGGAAACTTTATGCCCTTTATGCTAAAATCGAATTTTAAGTTGTATGCTATTGACGGAATCATAGTTATGCTGAATATTTGCAGTACTTCTTTACTCAACTTTTGAGGACAAGTTTTTTTATTTAATCAAAGTTTACACAAAAAAGTAGACAGTAATATTTGTAGTAGAACCTTATGTTTGTTGTTTTGTCATATTAGATTCTTAAACTTGTGCAAAAAGTGATTTATGTTACTTTTACTGTGTGAACATACAGTTACAGATACAACAGATAAATAAAATAATGATCAAGTGTAACCTATTCTGTTAAGAGATTTGACTAGTGTCTTTACAAATTACTTACAGTGTAATTCAGAGATATGACGTTTTATGTTTTAA
Organism: Mecyna flavalis; assembly: GCA_949319885.1. Lineage (NCBI taxonomy): Eukaryota > Metazoa > Arthropoda > Insecta > Lepidoptera > Crambidae > Mecyna > Mecyna flavalis. Next base: position 21,338,838 of record OX439427.1, read on the forward strand.
ACATTGTAATAAATGTCGAGTTTGGCGGTATCCTCGTAGTTCTAGCAGAAAATCAAAAAGATAGATAGATACTCTTTATTGCACAAAACACTTTAGGACAAACATGTAACATATAATAGCTGTACAATATAGGCGGACTTATCGCTAAACAGCGATCTCTTCCAGATTCAGAGAGAAAGAGGGCCAAAATGATCTAAAATGAAAATGTGCTATGTTACAAACAAACTTAAACCAGTTCATATTCTATGCACTCGTCAGCAAGTACAAAATGGCTATAAAATTAAAGCAAAATAGAGAAATCTGTGGTGCACTTGACATTGGCTGGCATGGTCATTGCCGCGCGTGCGGCGCGCATCTCCGCGAGTGAAAGTTGCGCCGGCGCAGCCCCCACTCCCCGCGCGTATATGTGTCACTTAGACCTTTGCCGTTCTAGATCCATCCGACGCGACTTTCATTTGGTTTTGGTTGTGTTTGCTATTTTCTTCGTAGAATTGTTTTTATCTGGTTTAAATGATTGTGTTAAAAAGTGACATCTAAAAGTCATTTTTTTTAACCATTGCAATTTTTTTTTTCAATGGTTTGATTTGTAATGCAAACGCGATATTCTAGTCTTTTAACAGTTATCAGAAAAACAATATTATATACGGACGTATACTTTACTATCTCCTTCAGGTCTTATTCTATTATAAAACCAATTTTTTTATTGATTCGTAATAACAAATTTCACTTTATAATATGGTTTTTGTCACCTTATAAGATTCCGGTTATTAAGCGCTGTAATTAATAATTAAAATATTTTAATTATTAATAATAGATGCGATTATTAATAATCGCACTTAGTTTTAAACTTTCTTTCATTTAAAAAAGTTCATCGGTTCCAAGTATTAAAAATTTATCTGTTATCAAATAGAATTAAATATAGTATACTCTAGTAGATAATAGTTTAATTCAGATTTGGAAAGTTAAACTGACTTCAGTGTGAATAACTTTCGTTGATTACATTTCTTTCAAAGGACAAGGTTGAGTAACGTGAGGCGACAGGTGCGAAAGTAATTTATTTGCGTTAGATCAAATTCGACAGTTACGCAGTGGGTGGGCAACACAAAAAGCGCTAGTTATTATCATGTTTTGAGCACTGGAGAAAATATTTGATGTCAGATAGTCTTTGTTTACTGGTAGATTGATTTTAATTCCGATTGATTTCATGGGAATAGAATGTGGCAGTGCAAAATTTGCGTGTTTTTAATTTCTAAAACGCCTTTGAATTATAATTTTAGTATATTCAATTCGATTAATGATTGAGATATCTTGTTACTTTCATTACCCATCGGAAATAAATACACATTTTGCTTTCTTAAATAAATTTAAAAAAAATTCAATTCAATGTCTTCAAAATAAATGGGCTTGATAATGATAAATTAAAAAAGGCCATTTTTAACACTAACAATATTATGTTGTTTACAATTCAAGCTTCACTTATTATAATGCCTTGCAATAGTCTCAAAAGCAAAGACAATAAACGTTAAATATTTAATTTTATTAACTTACATCTTAAGACAATACTTAAAAATATTATCTCAAATCAACACATGTTTTTAAGGATCGATTAATTAACAGAAGCGGTCGATACAATGAGACGGGCCGTTCCTAATTGAACAATGCCAGTGAGCCTCATTCGATTGCCTTCTCTTAATGCTGTCGGCCTCATTACCAGGATTATCAGTTGTCTGCTCCTATCTTGTCAGTGGAGGAAGCAGTAATGGCCTGTTACTGGAGACAAAGGTCTTATCTGAGAGCTCTAGGTTTATAGGTCATGCTCATTTTTATTTACAACCCTGTGTTAAGATGGATACAGTAAGAGGCTGTTAAAATAACTAAATGTCAAGCCATTTCCTTTAATAAATTAAGACATTTTATTTCAGAAATATATAAATTAAATTAATTCGATATTTTATCCAAAATTCTGGAGACTTAAGCCAAATGCTATAGATTTTATCGGGTTTCTTGAATTTATTGAACCTTAATATCCCATATGTACTTTTTAAGAAAATTTGTTACATAAATACTTATAGATTGCATTCATTGTGATTTAAGTAGTGCAGTGTTTAGTAGTAACAACTTATTTAATAACAATGAAGAAAATAAAATTACCTAAATTATTGAATCGTTATGTTGGCCGCTTACAAATTCCATCTCATACATATCTAATAGAATACACAACTATAAGAATCATGCCTACCTATATAAATTTTCTAATTAAACGCACCAATAATGCACACTTCAGCTGCTAAACCAATGGTTAAAGTATAAAATACGCGTTTTGCCATTTGTTTTCCTAATTTGTATAAGAAGTTACTAAGGTTTTATTTGTGAACATAACTGCTTTAATTTTGCAAAGTTATACTGGTACAAGGTACCTACTTGATCACTGACCGCTAAACAGAAATGAACGATGGAAGATGCTGGGAGTTAATAGTTCTGACTTTAATTTACCTGCACTTATCATTATACGCACTAATTAACTAACTAGACGTCTGTGAGCGCGCATATACAGTGTATTGTAATTTTTTATTTGAGGAAAGGGAACACCTAATTGCGGAATAATGAATGAATATTGTTGATAAAGATGAAGCTTCGATCAACAATGTTGATCGAAGAGATAAAGATATAGATATTTTATTTGCAGAGAGAGTTGATTTTATAGACAGAAGTTTTCTTTGAAATGTATGAATGTTTCAAAATTCGTTTCAAGGATTTTTTTATTGTTGTGTTAAATACGAAATTAATTAGGTTTTCTAAATACCGCGTTGTGAAAAAAAATAGTAATGAAGTTTATGCGAGTTTTGATACTCGTATTAACTAAAAATTTAACTACAATTCTGCAACCCATGTATATCATACAAAGAAACTAACATTTTTAAGACATTGTATATGAAATGAATAAAATAGTGCATGAATGTTATATTTCGCGCGGACGGCATTGAGTCAAACGAGTATATTCGGGACCTTGATATATTAGTCATCCATACAAGTGGGAGTCAATGACTTATCACGATCATTGCACGCAAACTCTTCTATCAAAATGATAACTGGAAAATCTGACGTCAAAATTTTCCATACAGCTATCTGGGCCTCTGAGATTTTTTGTTTTTACGGATCGCGGAAATTGGTGTCAGTATTGATTACAAAAACAACTGTGTTACCACAAGTTTAAACACGTTAGTCTTTAAAACCTACATAGAAGAAACACATAATCAGCCTAGGTATATACAGCTATGATAATTTTTAGCTAATACTTAATATAGTTTTTGAAGACATGAATCACTCAACCCATTACAGGTTCATTAAAACCGTAATAGCACTCTGTCGTCAATGATTTACATAAAATACGTTACTAAGCAACCTTCCGAATCAATAACCGTAATTTAAAAAAGTTGTGATCCACGAGGCCAGTGATGCATCCTTGTATGCGACTTTGACCTTTAAGGCGCGGAGATAAGGAGCAGAGGTATGATTCATCTGGCTGGATCGTAGTTAGGCAAGCGCGGGCGCGGAACTGCGGACGAATGTGGCTGGATGTGGGTCACTAATCGTGCGCCAAGTTTTAGGTTAAGGTGCCGGTTCAGGTTTAGAGGTTTAGTTTGTTGCTATTTGTAATGTAGGAGATGAGACGAATAATTAAAAAAGATAATACAAAGAAGCTGAATATCATGCCAGCATTGATTTAACCAGATGCAAATATTCTGTCTTAACAAGTTCAGTGTTACTACCATTTTAGCGGAATTGAGAAAGAAACATTAAAATAGATTTATTTGATTAGAATTTCTTTGGAAAAATCTCAACCCTGAAAATGCTTCTTTCAAGACTTACATATAAAAGATAACTGCAATGATGGATAACACACGAATGAAAACATGTTCTTTTTATTGAAAGCGCTTATTAATACCTATGTTGATTCATACAGTTGGTTAATGTAATTAACGCGCTTAACGCTCAAGTATAGTCAGTTTATATAGAAAAAAAAGTGCATAAGTAGTTGTATCTACGTTCCGGAAATCGAACCCAGGGCAGATCCAATAGAATTTAAATTCATATTCAAAGAAAGCGCTAGGATGATATAGATTTCTCAAACAAAGCCAATAATTATAATATAATATTTACCGTTTAAGTAAAATGATTAACGAAATATTTTAAAAATTAGATACGTTTAAAACAAACAATTATAAGAGGCTACACAAAAACAATTATCTTTATACACACAGTCACAAAATTTATCTGCATTCAGTGCTAAAATATCTCGAATCGACAATAAAGTAATCATTTTATGTGTAACAGTCGAAGCCATAATTGGGTAAAAAAAATGTTACGATACCTATTAAAATAACGAAATCAAATCTAAAACTACAATTGCAAATACTCACCGGGCGATTCTGTAGCAAGAACGAGAAGTGATCGTGTATTGTCAAATCCGAAACATTATAATATTGGTCCACTTTCTACCGCCTTTGTATACTTTGATAACTATTTCGTCAACTTTAACTTTTTGTCAACACTGGGATGCCTTCAACAGTGCACAGAGGAGTACCCTGGGTTCGATTAAAGCAAGAATACGGGACGGGGGACTAGAAAACAAGAAAGAAGTCAGTTTGCAGCCAATAGAAGATCTAATTATGTTAGTCTACTCGCCTTTACGATGTGTCTTTAAATAATAAATTTTGTAATGTCCTACTTTGTGATCACTTTAAACAATTATTGTATTGACACCGTCAAATTGTGATTGATCACTGAGAAATTAGTTTTTGCGAAATATTTTGCAATATCTTAATAAGGTCTGTTACAGCTAGCTGCTATTTTAATTATGTATTTTCTCTGCAATATTTCAATTATTTAGCCTTCTTTATGTTAAGTATATTGCAGTATTTTATCTTGTTCCTATGAACTTGATAAATTTTACTCGTGCTAGTGGTTTGACATGATTCAGTTCTAAATTTGCATAAATTAGCAAGAATTAGTTTATAGTGAGTATAATTATATAACAGATAAAGTCATTAGTTAAGGACATCTCCAAATGAGTCTTTACTAATATTCAGCATGATGCCCTATATTGCGTTTTAATGACGTCATCATTAATTATGAATATCATTAATATTTTTTACTTTTAATTAAAGCACTGCTGGAGTTCAAAAATGTGAAAAACAAAGAAATGGGCATTAATTCGTGTCGTTGCGGTAAGTGGGCGCCGTTAAAACTGTAAAAAAACCAGTTGGACGACCTTCGAGTTATCAGCCGAAAACCGAACTCACGCGCATACTGATATACTGGGAAGACCCAGTTTTCCGATTAAATCTACAATAAACATATCGGTAGTTCTAGACACCGGTACTTTGACATTGTTTGTTTATTTTATCTTTCTAAAAGTAAGAAGTTAGCATGCGGTTAGTAATTAAAGTTGCGGTTGTTAGTAAAATAATGCTAAAGAGAGAAAAAGAAAAAGGAAAAGATGTGATTGGCATAAATAAAGTTTTTTTTAAATTGGTCGGAAAAAATATTCTTTCGAATATTTACAAAGAGGGTAGGTACTAGAAAGAATTGTCAAAAAAACATTGATATAAGAAAAAAAACAAAAAAAGAAAAATAAACTGGCTTCCGTAGTGCTTCCACTGCGTCCACAAATCACTGTCACGTCACTTTAAAATGCCAATTACAAACATTTCCCAAAAACACCGAGTATGCTCCGATTATCTGTTTTGTGAAAATGGAACAACGTCGTGTTTTTTTCTTTTTAAAATTTGGAACGTACACTGTTTTTGTCCGAGCGTCACTGTGATCTCAACAGTCCGAGGTATGTTAGGGCGGTCACACACTGCACTCCCGAGCGGGCGGCGGCCGCGCGTTGCGTGGACTGACTGCGGCGCCCGCGCACCCCACTCACTTCCCACCAAATTTTCTACCACCACCGTAGGGCAGGGCGCGCCAACCGCGGCCCGCTACGAGCGCGCGCGCCGTAGTAGGTAGTCTACGGAGAACGGGTGGGTACAAAATCACAACACTGCCCAGTCCAATACAGTTTGTCACATTTGTGTTATGAATGTGGTTTAAATGTGTCGTTGTCGGTGGTAATAAGAATATTATAAGGTCGCTTTTTTCAAAAAAAAAAATCTTTTCTTATTGATCGTATTTGACTATGAATATTAGAAATATGACCGTTATCAGTGCGGTCAATGTCAAGTAAATTATTCATTTGTTGTCATCTATCGTAATATATTTTGTAGTAACCTAATTTTCCATTAATGTTAATGAGCAAGTTATTTTAATATACACTACGTGAAAAATTAGGCGCTATCAACTAAATTACAATATCGAGTTCAAATTATTCATAAACAATGTAGCAATATTATGTATTTAAAGTAGTTACGGCATAACCTTGTTTTTATATTAACATACAAATTAGGTGCTTCAAATATAGGTGTAATGTGTCAGGTTTATCCTCTGTTTAAAACTGTTATTACATTCCAATAATTCAGACAAGTTAATCTGAGCTAAAAAAAGTATTAAAAAAATTAGTTGTTAGCGCTGCGGCGCATTTCTCTTGAAGTTGAGTGCCCCTGCCGCCTGCTATCTCCGGCCTGCGTGTACGCACACAGGCGCGCGCGCCCACACAACCGCGCCAGGCCTACAGACCTACAAACGGCACTTTCCCGCAAACAACGTCCTACCTCTTTCACTTAAGCTCGGTTTTCGCTTGACGCCACTCTCCTCGGAATTTGCCTCTACTCCATAAGTAGGTCAGGCAATGATTTTCTTTATAGTCCCTACTGTGGTCCTCGTTATAAAGCCGATAATGTTAAGGTCACTGGTAGTGTTAGATTCATTGAGTTTGGAGTTATGATGCTGACCTGTGAATGGCAGGAATTATGTGGGCTTTGTAACAGATATTTTTGCAGTTACACGCGGTGACTATCAAGGTCGACATCAAAGCGTAATTATGCTCCAGTTGTCAATTTGACAATTTTATTATTCTCTTTTTGAGTTTTAAACTAGATACTAGCTTACAACTGTCCTAAAACTAGAGACCAACAGCAGCTGTACACAGATGTCATCACATCCGTACAAATAAATAAAATTGGTCACCTCACCTAATGAGATAAGTTCGGAAAAAAACAGCGAAAGATGAAGAACTAAGCTACCACATATTACCAAAAACTGCTTGTTACTTGCAAAATATTGCTTGATTAAGATTGACTAGTCATAACAAAAGGAAAAATAATTGCGTCTAATAATAGCACAATTCAGAAAAAGAGTAGTGATGCGTAAATCAAAATCCTGTTATTTTTTTAAAATTTAGTAAGGATTTCCTCATTAAAAGAATTACTGCATGATGCATTATCGCAAGCGACGCACTTTTTCATTCTTTTTCCGAGCAATTTAAAACCAATCTAGTCAAGGTCCGCTTGCATCATTCATTATCCAGGGTTTGGCAAATCCAGTTAGTACGGTCAACAGCACATCACGGTAAACACTTGCAGTTCAACAATAACACTTATGCCCCCGACATAAGAGTGGTACAAAGTCCAAAGTGTAAAGTCTGACGTGCTTTTGACTGTACATAAGAGTGACTGCCATCTGACTTATAAACCAGTTGGATCAATGGCTATACAGCCATTCTTCACTTTGTTTTCCGTCACTGCTGACCTAGTGGTAAATACGCAAATAGAAAAACCTTTAGGTGAACGCCTCGATGGTCTAGTAGTATAAGTGCCGGGCCGAGATCTCGGGGTACTGGGTTTAATTCCCGGGCCGAGCCAACTTTGTGTCGGTTTTTCGGACGCTGCTCGGGTCTGTTATACTGATCACCAATTTCTCATTTGGCAAGCGTGGTGATTAAGCCAGTACCCATCGTTGTACCGATAACTTGATTTCAAGGATGGAGCCTTTGCCCTGCAGTGGAAAATAGGCTGATACTTTACTTTACTATAGGTATGCTCACTGAGATTAGATCTGATGTCGTTATTAAATATATATTTAAGCATCTTTAAAAACACCAGGTGTCCATAAAATCTACGACTAGTATCCAACCTGCTACTAACTCAATGTTTTCGAATCTGTGTGAGCATGACAGTTTAAAATCTAAATTATTCCACCGTTAGACAAATTAATGCGAATTCGATTTAAATCAAACTGATAGTAAGTATTACTGTTATTCAAAAATGCTTAAATTAGTATTCAGAGTCTGAACTAAAACTTCGCACGGAATGATTTACGGAAGCATCGTAAATAAAATTATTATAATATATTTCTAAAGTAGGTGGCATAATTTATGGGTTTTATTTGACTGCATAAACGCTTGAAATATATCTGCTCGGATAAGATAATTGAATCATCTCAGAGTTTGCAGGCGATGTCTACATAATTGGGCTTTTTTAAGGCCAAGCCATTTTTGATTTTACGAGAGTACAGTTTTTAATTTACTCAAACTCAATGCTCAAGGTAAAGGCAGGATTTTAAATGTCGAAAAAGTATTAAACAAATAATTAAATTGACCATAAAGCTAAAATTAATAGTACCATATATTATAGTTATATTGCTTTAAATCGCTGCAAAAGTCGATGTATTTTATGTACGAACGGAACTAAAATACATAATAAATATCGACACACAAAAAACAAATACGCGCACAATCTTATTTTATGACATGCCTAAAACATATATATTCCTAAAACACACATTTTTGTGTATTTGTAAGTGCATTCTTTACGTGGCAACAAACACATTTTTGGTTATAAACATAAATCTAAACAGAAAATTCCTCACATTAAGAATCGCAATTATGAAAAGCAAATAATATGTGTAACGAAAAAAGCTGTACAGCATCGCCTTAACATAGGTTCTCGCCTCGCAACAAAATCGTGTTATGATAATTCGGTGGCTAATTATAAAGGTGCTAATTGCGTTCGTACACAGTACAGCCTCGTATTGTCTTGTACCGTACGGGCCAGCAACTGTACTGTGCAGGAATATGTGATACACCTATTTGAATATCATAACTGTCCATTTGTTTTATTATTATTAAACATCTATTTTTTATACCACAAATGCGCTCATGCCTACTACCCGCCTGATGGTAAGCGGTGTTCATCTTAACGTCACCTGTGGACGCTTGTAACACCAGAGGCATAGCTGATCCCGTAATTTGAAGAAAAACTTGACGTTGGCAGAAAAAATAAGTTCTTCCCGCTGCCATTTTTTTAAAAAACTTAATTGGAGGGCGGGCATGCGTCTATTTATTTGCTTGAAAAAAATCTTGACATTCGATTCTATTACAGTAATAGGGATCACAGAATAACATCGCCTTAATGTAGATGTCTCGTTAGTGTAGTCGCTAAGGTGAAGGTCTAGGGTTCAAACCTCGGGTCGAGCAGAGAATGTATCGGCTCTTGCAAACATAGCTCGGGTTTGTTTGTAAAATGCAAGCAAGTTCAGAGTAATTAAAAAACATGCAGACCAAGACAAGAAGACATGTTCATGCGCATTCAATGTTTGTGGGGCTTGTACACACGACTTCTGATGAACCGAAACGAATAAATATATAAATGTTGTTTGACAATTCCATGTAGGAACCGGCTTCAACATCACGCTTGCCAAATGCGGATAGTGGGCACAAACACTAGCTGTCTTCGATAAATCTGACATAAATTTTGCCTGACCCGGGAATAGAACCTAAGATCCCGAGATCATGGCCTTATACCACTAGACTCTACTTGATTTCATTGATGGAGGCATTTGCTCTGCAGTGTGACGTTAAACATGCTGATGTGGATGAAAAACTCTTTGAATAAAGGGCACCAAAGCGACCAATCGGTTGACATTGTTTTGGAAAAGTGTCTATTGTATTTTCGTTTTAGATTACAGATACCTAGTGGTATTGGTTAGGATTCGAACCCACGGCCGATAGCAAATGGCCGATGCACCAAGCCAGTTGTGATGGTCACAATGGCCAAGTACCATAACCCCGGATCTCTTCATTAACCGAACATGCATAAGTACACTTAACCCGCGCAGTAGGTAATCTATGAGACCTTAATCAAAACGCTAACAAGGAACGAGCGAGAGGCTTAGCGGACGCGAGCGAGACAGCGCATCTGTGTCAGTGTGCCGCGTCATTAGATCCAGCCGAATTCATTGGAGCTGGTTGGAGAGAGGCATGGGGACACTGTCACAGGCGGTAGCGGATGGTTAGAGAGGCGGTAGCGGAGGGTTGGACGAATAGGCAAAATAGCGTACGATGTTAAAATGGAGGTACTCGTATATAAAATATACGATCATAAACGGAGTCGAATGTACATATAACCTTTGGCGACTCAAAAAGATTACACTACTGAGTTACTTGCCAAAACATCATTCCCAGGCTAGCGAAAGAATCTTGTTTTGTGACTATTTATAAATATTCTGTTGTAGCCGAGATCAATAAAGAAATTTTGACTTTGACTTGACTTTGAAAAATTAGGGTATTAGAAAGATCCATGTGGGTTTCATCCATCTCAAAAAAAAGTGAAGGCCTTTTACAGTGTAGGAAGAGTACTGGTCCTTCGCTTTCGTAATAAAAATTTTAATGACCTCATGCTTCAATAATAACAAAAAACTGATGATCGATCTAACCTAACACGCCCGCTAACCGCCACACAAAGTCCTCTCCCAAAAACTCTATAACATGCCATCGATTCGCAAGCCATCCATCTTAGTAATGACCGGCTACCACACAATGCTAGGCTTGATGTATGGGACCATACAACGGGCCCGATAATTATTGGCGAAATATTACAAGTGGATAATTCTTATTGTCGAATAGCGGCATTGGCGTGTAATTTTATTTGATGAATTGTTTTTTTTCGCAGGTAATATACGCAAAGGGGCCGTTCGAAATTTTTATCTCATTATGATATTTCATTTGTAGGGGCCCGTTTTTAGAAAGAAATATTCAAGTCTTTCTATGCGTACTTTGTAGTTCTCTCATTTAGCTATTTCCTCGACAAAACCCTGCTATACGAATAGGTAATTAAATATTTGATGATTAAAATTGCACAAAATCACATTACATTTATCTGACCCCTGTTTTAGGGTATCAGATGTAAGGAAGGTACCGCAAATATATTAAAATTAAACATTTATGAACAAATACAATTTTTCACCTGAATTGGCTTTGATCCCACGCCTCTTGGCGCGTAGGACAGAGTCACTTTTTATACTCATCTTTGTAACGATGTATTATAATATCGTTTACAAAGTTGAAAATACTAAGTCACTACGCTTACAAAATTGGCAGATTGAAATATTACCAAAAACATTTTGTAGGTATATTTCGGGCGTTGAACTCAAAAGGGTCATAGAAAACTTTTGTACTGAACCCTGAATATGTGAGTTCCAGTCACTTTTATCGGTATTTTTTGGCACACCGTTTATTTGGAACTTTGCGATGCTAATATTGGAGATGCTCACTTGTTCATTTTATCAATAAATAAAATAAAACGCGTAACTCATGGAGAAACGTGTAGCGGGTGTTTGTTTTAGCTATGATTATTTCCAATAATCTTATAATTTTTCCTAGTAGCTTATAATATTATTGCTGCAAGAAACTGTGTTTAAAGTATGTTTTTTAATAATGCTATAAGATATTACCAGAATTGATATGTGATTTTCTGGATACTATTGCATTTAGTTCTCGTCTAATTTGTTTCGTAGCCAATCTTAACGTCGTACCAAGTTTTGTTTTACTTTAAAGGAATTTGGTTTATCCAAATATTCAAAAACTTAACCAGCTACTGTCGCCTATCGTAGACATCAAATGAACCCCTAGAATTTATAAAATTTAACTTTAGGCATAGTTTTTAAGAGAGGTGAACTATATAGGTATAGTGGATCTTTAAAAATCCCCGTCTGAGGAAGTACCTTACAGAAGACCATGTTTTAATAATAATAATAACATTAATTTATTTCCTCACCATAATACATAATTTACAGTTCAAAATAGTCTTACATAGGTACACTTATATAGTATGGTGGGCTGACTCCTAAACTAGGACTGGTCCTGTGTCTTAGGTAGTCAACCCTCCACTCCAACAAAACTAGAACAGGTTAATAGTTATTTATATTAATTTAAAATCTATGCGCAAGACATCGCAGTATAAAGTTATGACGGACAATAGAGCGGTAAGTAGCGCGTTGAAGTCTTCGCGAGACCGGAGCTGCGCAGGCGATGGTATCGCGCTGCTATCCAGCGGCCATCTTTTATTTCATTTAGCGCGCTGTGATTTATCATATTGTAAATTATCCTTTATTGTCATACTAGGCAGATTTAATTAATAATGTGATAGAAGTATTGTTTTGACTGCCTCATTCATTTAGTAGTGGTGATACATTATATGATAGACTTAAATGCTATTTAACAAGCACTATACGAGAAGTCGTGGGTTCAAAAGCTACTTTACATTATTTACACAGTTCCATCTAGCCACAAATTAAGCTAAGTTGAAGCGTTAAAAGGGTGGTCTAGGTTTAAGTTATGAGTTGATAAGAGGCTCGCTTAGCCCAGATTGTACGACGTAATCCTGCAGGAATATGTTATTTTTTTGGGATAATTATGAAAAAAGCATACGTCTCCAGCTGCCACAAGCTATCCATACTAAAAATGACGATCCGTTGCTTTGTTGTGACGTGAAAAAAGACAACACCTTTATTTTTTAGTCTGATTTCTTACGACATGTGTTGTTAAATAATGAGAGAACTTCTTTACAACCAAAATTACCATCAAAGCAGTTAATATTTAATATAATTTTATGAAGACAAGCAAGTGGGTCTGATGACGGTGTGTTGTGCAATCGAGATGACAGCGCGTCATCGTCATCAGTGGTCCCGTTATGCCCCATCAGCGGCCGAAGTCGCGAAGACGACCTCGTTTATATACTTTCGCCCTTGATTTGACTTTGGTCATCAGGTGGATCAAATATTTTATCGTTATTTGCTGAGTTCTGAAAGTATTAATCAAAATTAATCGTAAAATGTGGATTTTCAGTGCAAAGCTTAGAACAGCTCAGCTCGTCCTTATACAGAAATTCCGTGGAAAAAATTAAAATAACTTATTGCTCATATTACTCATTATTATTCCTTAAAAAACGTGATGTAAATTAAAAAAACACAACTTTCTTTTGGTTAACTTTTGACAGAACAGTATTTTCCTATATTTCTTATCCTATAAAAAATATATTTATTGTTTTTGGTACTGTCAGAACAAGCAAAGAATTTTCAGGACATAACTTTTTTTAGAAAACACATTTTTCGAAAAATACTCATTCTTAATTTATCCGTATTTGCTTAGTTTCTCAATACAACATGTAGATTGATATTAGTGAATTCAAGCCACAAAGACAGTTTTCATATAAGTATAAATATAAGTATGTATTTTTTTTTCATCAAATTCCTTGCGTTACTTTAACAATTTGCGATTGAACAAGTTGCGACTTGCTCCGTGTGTCTCGGGTCCCGCAACGCGTGACTCAGCCGCTGAAACCGTGCAAGTGGGTGAGCTGACCCACTGCGGGAAACAATGTAGTCACATCTTTACCACGGTAATGCTTTACACCCACCACTGATCAAGATCACTATTAACTTATTACTTTGTCAGTTAGTAGTCTAGTATGTTAACGTTAGTGGATTATTCGATATGGGAATTAGATAAAAGAACAACCATAATTTTGCACATGACAGACGCTATAAGGAATTCAACATTTGAGTAACAAATAAAGTAGGATAATCATTAACAGGGCAAAGGCTTTCATCATAGAAATCAAATCATCGTCCCAATAATTCATACCGGCTTAATTACTACGCTTGCCAAATGAAAATAGGTGATCACTGATCACCCCGAGCTTTGTCAGAAAAAAACCAACAAAATTTTACTCGACCTGAAAATTGAACTCTGGGTCATAAGATCACGGCCAGGTACGTAAACCACTAAACCAACGAGACGCTGGCTAGGAAAACATACATTTTATAGATCGGTAGGATCTATAAAATCCAAGTTACGTATAAAGGCTCGTAAAAAGAGCCTAAATTGAATAAATGATTTTAATTATTGATTCAAGGATATTCTTTCTTGTTCTTCTTGCTTGGATATACTCGTCTCTTAAATCGTTAAAAAAGATCTATTTATACTGTTGATACTTTACTTACTTATTTGTTCTCAAAGATCACGCGATGTTCAGTGGCGTGCGCGTGCGCACTGCGCATCCCTTCGTTACGTAACTCAGACGCGCTCGCCAATTAGCTAATACGCTTCCTCGGCTAGCCCTTGAGCAAATTAAATTATTGATCGATACGATGCCAGTGAATTATTAAACGTTAATTTGCGTGATTAAATTAACACAAGACATACTCGCGTAGAAGTATCCGCCTATTAATATCACATTGCAGGGAAATACCGTTAAATTCACTGTTTTTTGTTGGATTTGGCACAGTTTTAAGAAGCCACTTGATAACCTCTGCTATTAGCAGTTATAGTCATTCGCATTTTTATTTTGTGTAATCTTATTGATTTGGAAATTTTGACAAATTCGTAATGTACAAATTATCTTTTTGAATAAAATTATGCATTATTTTTTAATAGAAAGACAATGAAATGATCGATACCACTATAATTATAACAAAAGGGGCAAAAATTACAAATTAATAATTATATTTTTATGTGCATTTCTGTACTTTAAAATTTTAGTATTTTAGGCGGTTTTTTCTTGAGACAGAGATAAGTCTCGGCGCACCCCACTCCTATGGAGTTTTCAATGTGCTTATTTACCACAGTTTGACGGGGAGAAAAACACCGTAAAGAATGAGTTTGGGTTGCATCAATGTAATAACTGAACTTGCTTGGATCATGGTAAAAGAGTAGCCGACCAGATCAGAACAAAACTTTTGGAGAAATGAAGACGGCCTTTTCATAACGAATGCCATACCTCAAATATTAATATAACCTTATAAATATCAAAGTGCCGACATTTTACTGGTCAATAAACACATAACAATAGACTTGGGAATGAAACAAACAACTTACAATTACCGTTAACTTTCTTTTTAAAGAATATATGGAAAAGCAAATACAGGTAGGAAGATATTGCTCGACTTTATTGCAGCCATAGTGTTTACAGTTTGTTTGGCAGCATTTGTTATTTTAATGAGAAGGAAAAAAATAATTAGGCTCTGAATACCTAACCCTCCCCGCTTCCCATCTCATCGCAACGCATTTGAACAATCAGGACAAAAGGGGAAACTGGAGGACTTTTTCTTATTTTTTATTTTGGCAACACTTAAATACAGATGGTAAAAATGCTATGTAGTGAATAATAAAACAAGCAATAGTTTATAGTCGGTGGTCGCGCGTGCGCTCCTCGGTCGGCGGCGCGCGCGGTATGGCCGGCGCGCATGCGCATAATCACACGTACGCAAATACTGCCGCGGCTCATTTATACGGCTTATTCCACAAATCCCCTATACATCAAGAGTTGAGATCTCAATCCAGTAGCGAATTAGCGATTATACATCCTGGCAAGGCAGTTTGTGTTTTTAATATTCATAGTATGCTTAATACTTATTTAATTGTTTGAGGAGGTTGGTGAGACAGCGATCGGCATTTTTGAAGATATTGTAACAAAATCTTAGTATCTGTCTGTACAGTTAGTGTCGAGATGGGTAACTAAAATAGGAATAATAATGTAAAAAAGAGTTGTTTGTGCTGCACTAGACAAGATAAGCTATTGGTCTCGGAAAACAAGTTCTATCGGAGGCCTATGCCCATGTACTGTATGTAGGTACGATGTGGGAAAACACTGAAACCAAATTAACCAACATTTTTTCAGAAAGATAAATATTATGCAAGTCTACAATTAACGGGTTTTTCCTAATCATGCGCTCCATCGTAGTCCGCATATTTGTTTTTCTTGTAGTGGGTGGCCGAGTGTGGAATAAATAATAACAAGATGATAATAGGTTATAATATAATTATACAGAATTTGATTTTTTTTACAAAATATTGATTTAGTGAATAGGAACATACGAGTTGGTACCGTAGGAAACGCTGTCAGGCCCAGAGTACCTCAATATTTTAACATGAAGTTAGACTGTGGTCATAGAGATCTAAGTTTCTGTTATCTATGACTGTGGTCAAACATTGGCTTAAAGTAAATAAATAAAATGTTCATATAAAAAAATATCATTAGGTTTACATTTGAACTGAACTTCCCAGCACATGTAGGTCCATGCAATAAAAGAAAAGTCATAAACGACTCTTTAACTATTTTGTTTTTAATATTGGCACAAAAGGTGATTACTTTTGTTAACACATTTCTTCTTATTACGAGCAGATGTCGGCAGTTTTGAAAAGAATACCCTCTTTCACCAAACCAGATGAAAGATAAACACAATAATTAGCTTTCTTTGTAACAAAACATACGCAATTATTACGTGTTCTTTACGTTTGTTGGACAACACTGGACAACATTATGGTTACTTTTTGCTGTTAAACGGTTTGATTAAAAACACGTGTGTTTAGATTTTTACCAATGAGTAATTGTCTTTTCATGCTTTTTAACAAAACTTTCGTCACAATTAGTTTTGTATTGTGTTTTTGAAAACGTTGACAGCATTTCATTGAATGTGTTTTGGAATTATTTTCGACGCCTTAAAGACGCCTGGCTGATGCGGAATTAAAGTGTTCTTTAGGACATCTGTCACAGATCTATATCGTGCAACAAACCCCAGGAAAATGTAGATATGAAGACTAATTGTAAAACTTGTTGGGGATGAGTTACAGAAAGCAGGATGGATAAATTGTACATATTTTTTAACAATACTCAATCCAATAAATTGTTGATCGGCATGATACCGACATGACCGGTCCCGTACATAGCTCCTCACTTCCATCCTCTTAGCTCGGGCACAGAATATATTATAAGATCAGGGTAGAACTATCATGTATTCTGTGCTCGGGGGAAGACCTTACCTTTTTTTTATTGACATCATGACCTTCATGCGTCACAAAACCAACCAAAATTGTCCTATATTATAGAACAGATGTGTAGTGATACTTCCTGAGGCGGCCACGAAGTGTGACAAGTCGTGTCCGCACATAATGGATGCCGCGCTCTGCTTTGTCGCCGTGGTCTGTGACCAATCATCGCGCTCTCGTTTTCGGCAAACTGGCAGGTCTGGGGCACACTGGGTGGAAGTGAGGCTAGTACGATCGCGGGACTCCTCAAAAGCAAATAATTCCGTGACATCTCAAACAAGGCATTTGAATGCACCGTTTTATTCACTGTTGCAGTACTTTATTCTCTCATTCAATTAAGATCATGTATTAACACTTTTGGACCTAATTTCAAACCCTAAAATATTCGTGGCAACCTTTTGTCTTACCACAGAATATTATATAATTAGTCTTACTCACATATCTTTTTAGCCATGTCAGTAGTTATACTTTTTAAATCGTTATTGCAACCGTGGTGCAGGGTACTTCAAAACGGTTTTAAAAAGCGAAAGGTTTGAGTTGTAAACCAATTTGAAAAATAAATACTCTGACTTTGACTGTAACGGGAAAGCTGCGCCAGAGGTTTGTAACAGATCAACCTCATTGGAACAAATGATTCAATCGTTATAATTTAATTTAAATTGTACTTGATTACGATGTGATAATAGACGAGACAAAAAGATAGGGCACGGAGACTAGTTAAGATTGTTGCGATTACCTTTGAGTTGTCCATATTCCTTGTAGATATCCTTGGGAAATTGGTAGTACATCCTAATGCCTTCGAATCAATGGTTTTCACTTCAAACAAATTTATTTTCAAAGAAAGTTGTTGTTGTAATTAAAATAGAATACCTTTCAAAGTGTCACATTGACATTTGACTTTATTTTTTTATAATTTTGGAGCATCGTATGAAGCAAAGACTAACAATCGGTGATGCCATAGATAAAATAATAGTGTTACCAAGATCACTTGTAAATAAATTAATTTTATTCATAAAAAAGTCCTGAATAATTTAGTAAATAATGTATTTGATAAAATAAACACTTAAGAGGTATAGGCGGGGAGGATCCATAGACAATTATAGAGTAATTTTGTTATTGGTATCTCTCGACTTAGCACAAAAAAATCTAAAATTAGTGTACATACATGTCATTGGTTATAAATATGAAAATACATTACCTATGATGTCGAATAGACTGAGAACTTAGGATAAAGAATTACTTTCATAATAAGGGTACTACGAAAGACCAGTGCGTTCATCAAAAATCAATACCTAAATATTATGTTAACTTGTCATAGATAGAATATCATTGGGATTAAATTAAATTCCTAGACAAAAGGGAACGGACTTGATGTGGTTTATGTATCTCTATGAAGTTTGCTAGGTAGGTTATTTTCATCACTATACAGAGTTGCCAAATAACAATAAAAATAATAACCGGCTAATTTTCAAGTAACATAAATTTAAGAAACTAATGACCATAATAATAAATATATTACAGGCTAACATACATACAGATAGATAAATATACGAAGACAAAGGGCCTATTTTGTTTACAAACAAGTAAAAAATGGTTTTATTGTTCATCTTAACACTTGTGACTAAACACCAAAGTATTATGTTTGCTGACGACCTTTCCATTATAATTAAATCTAATTGTGACAATTTAAATTTTTATGAATATGACATCAATAATACTATTAATAATGTAATACAGTGGCTTGACATAAATAAATTAAGAGTGAACCTATCTAAGACAAAATACATGCAATTTACTGTAAAAGGACGTAAAGAAATTAAAATGGACATAAAATATAAAGAAACAACTTTGGATTGCGCCAACAACGTGTCATTCTTGGGCATAATATTAAACAAGCATTTGAATTTCACTTGTCATGTCAACAGCGTATGTAATAGAATAAATAGATTTGTTTACGTCCTTCGAAGATTAACTAGAATCACCTCATTGAGTGTATCGCTCAGTTCATATTATGGTTATGTTGCTTCTGTTATAAACTATGGTCTGATACTTTGGGGCAATAGCAAAGATATACAGAGAGTCTTCATAGCTCAGAAGAAATGTGTTCGAGCCTTATGTTGCAAAGGGCCATATGAATCATGTAAACCTCTCTTTGTTAAGCTTGGCATACTTACTGTTCCTGGAATGTATATATTAGAAATTTATAAATTTGTTAGACAGCATCGTGATTTGTTTGTGACTGCCGCTGATGTATACCCAAGAAATACAAGGTCACCAGATAGACTAGTGTTGCATTTTAGACCTAACACAACTCTATGCCAGAAGAGCTGTTACTGCATGTGTGTTAAAATATTTAACAAAATTCCAAACAGGTTTAAAACAGGGCCAATAAAGTTAATGACCAGCAAATTGCGAGAATGGCTGACAGCTTCTTGCTTCTATAGTGTCCAAGAATTCCTCAATACTAACTTTGCATGTTAATGTATTTTAGCAGAATAGAGAACGACCATTATTTGTAACACCCTGTACTGTAACACCTATTCTATGCAAAAATAAATCTTTGAATCTTTGAATCCTTTGAATCTTTGAATCATCACGGATATTCGCATTTACTAAGAAAATAAAGGAGATTCTTAAATCTTTCATAAATAGATAAATAGTTCTAATGTTTATCATCCGACTGCCTACTAGTGTTGCCGTAAAATTGATTGTGCATCGATTATTAATCGATGGTACAAATGGAGCTCAAATATTGACAACCGTTATGATAATCGAGAGTGTAAAACGACGCTGATGTAATCCTACTTTATCCAATATAATTGATTATAATCGAATTAATCGATAGTATTCTATTTAAATAGAAATAAATGTTATTATTATTGTTATTATTATTATTAAGATAAAACGCATCATAGTGACGAGCAAATCGATCGAATTTAGTATTCTTTAATACACTATAGATAGGTGTAAGTACTTATCAATAGAATTGTTTTGTATCCATAAGATTTCAGGATATAGGAAGGAATATGAAAGAACCTTGAAATTGTAGACTCTCCACGATTTTTCATAAATCTCTATCACAGCCTTATAGAACTTGAGTTACTACTGCGTCAAATAACAACGTAGGATATAGACGAGTATCTAATGGCCTAACAAGAATAAAAATCAGAGTAGGTAGGAGCGTTCGTTACAGGTTCCAAGTTCAAATCCAAGGTTGGACCGATAAATTATGATAAGGCTTTACTGTTCGCAGTTAACTAAATTTCTATTGCCACAGAATAAATAATAGTACTAACTTAGTACGTTCCTGAAGCGCTCTCGGTGTGTGCGCGGGCGCACTGCCGTGTCAGGCGAATGTCAGTTAACTTAAGATACATGAGTTACGCGTAACAAGTGGTTTTCGTGGTTTTTATGGGTCTTCTATCCCGTGTATAAAATATTATTTTATTATCTCTTACCGTTATCCCAAAAAATGCTCTAGAATAAATTACGATTGACTACGATATTATGGTTAAATACTGTATCTTAAGTTACAGACAACGCTTGACGAGTCGACAAGACGCGATTATGGCAAACTCAGTTAAGTATCTACTAAAATACATGACTTAGCCACGATAGAAGGTCATGTTTACTTATATTTATACTGTTATGGGGTTTTTACTAAGACTTATGCAACTACATAATATTTAGACTGATTTAGTAGACCGGTAGGTAATGTTTTTGTTGATAAATGAGAAAGAAATACATTTTAGTTTATTTGAATACCATTTCCAGTCTTTTCATAATATACTTGTTATTTGATTACACCTATGTTCCAAATTAAAATATGACTGATTAAAATTAAGATTCTTATTAAAACCTACTTTTATTCTACCTCTTTAAACAAAATAATGCAGAAATGCATGTTTATCAAAATAATTTTTACTCAAATTGTCACGGCTAAGTCATGTATCTTAAGATACGGCCCTTCGCGTAACAAGATTTGTATGAAATTCCTATCACGCCTATCTCCGTTTTTGGAAAAAACATAGAAAATAAAGATTAATGAAAAAAAATTACATCACAATATTATGTACATCTTTACAATTCTTATGATATGAAATAAGTTTGGAAAAATCTTTTGAAACATAGATATAATGGCAATAAATGCAAAAAAAACTTTAGGAGTCGTTTACTCAAAACTAGGTTTTTTGAGATAACGGAGATAGGCCTGACACGGCAGCGCAGGCTGCGGCGTCGCCGGCGGCGCGCTCCACTTGCCGTCCGGGTTAGCGACGCGCGCTGATTGACGCGCCGCCCGCGCTGGTTCAACACTATTTATATACCTACTTATATTATTCACTATTTATTTGGTCTAGTGTGTAAACATGAACGTGATCTCAGAGTTTTGCGGTTCGATTCCTGGGTCGAGAAAAAATTGTGTCAGTTTTTTTTATTAAGGACGCAAACATGCAGTAGGAACTCCCGAAGGCAGGTGAAGGAGGTGATCACCAGGGTCTCAGAATATGGCTTTTAGGAAAATATATGCGGAAAATATAATTATAATGCTATAAAGATAGTTGTAAGTTTGGATGAAAAATATATAAAAATAAAATGCTTGCTTATTGAAGAGTAAAGTAATGGAAAGAGCCGGTCTGTAGTTACAAAATGGGCCTCGAGTTGTCCCTCTTCGTGTCAGAAGGGGAAACTGGAGGAGTATAGTGTAGATAATGGGATCATAATGTTCCGATTCCAACAGATGGAAGCAGGTTTTTCTACCCTATGGTAGTAGTGGTTGAACGCATTATACTCCGAAAAATAAAGGTTAATATGTAGCTGTTTAATATTAATGAAATATACGTGCTGTTATTTGTTTTAAGCTTGGCGACTGTAACTGAAAAACGGATAGGAAAGCATTTTCCCTGACTGTGACAAAACATAACTTTGCTTAAGTATATATATGGTAAGTAAAATTAATACTTCTGGTCAGTGTGCAGGAAGGGCCGGTGTAACGCGAACAGCTCATAACGGCGCTTGCGCAGCGAGAACAATGGCAGGGTGTTTCCGACCCATTGTCGACTGTCGCTGCTCCGACATTATACTTACTTGGAGATAGTGAAAAAGGTGAATGCTTGTTGGGGTTACAGTCGATTGAGCTGAGCCGACTTTGAAATGAAAATGAAAAAAAATGAAAATGTTTGATTCTTAAAATTAAGGTGATTTTTATAGCCACTTCATTTGTATCACCTGAACTATATGTTATGTTCCAATTTTTAGAGCACCTATCTTTGGTTTTGAAATCTAAATATTCACCACTATTCGGGCACAGATGGTGAAGATCATAAAGAAACTTGCACAGATAAAATTAACATTCATTTCTGTAACATAGAGCCATGCTGCTGCTAGTCAAAGGACAGCGCGACGGAGGAAGCATCACCTTTTTACAGAAGACCAACATGAGTGTGAGTTGGAATACTTAATTTGCCGCTTACAAGGCGGTGTTAAATCTTCTTACTTCAAAGTATTTGACTTAACTTCACTTTTATTGTTCACTGAACGTCGTAATAAGTCGCGGTGTTTTTGCCTCAATAAAAATTCCCGAACATTTCAATGTCACGTAGGCTGTATTGGTACTCTGGATTGTTCCTGTTTCGTTCCCAGAAGCAAGGTGTCCTGCTCCTCATTGTTCTAACAAGGGTTGTACAAAACAAGTGTATTGTCGTGATATACTCGTAGAGACAACAGGTATTGTCGTAAGGTGAATGTTGTAGGGTTGTCTCGTTTCGTTTGAGGTGATGTTAATTTCATGTTTATTTTGTTTCATGTCATTTCAGTTACATAATATACGCTGTCTTCCTAAAGATAAGCGTAAGATCAGAACATCGCTCAATGGTACTGCAGTGTCCTCTGATCTGCGAGCTTTCAATTTTAGTGGCTCTCACATTAATTAATGCCGGAACACAGCCAAAGCTATCAAGGCCGCAGATGTTACATGTGGGGATAGTTGCTAGCCAGTTAGACCCAAAAAAGTGCTCCACCTACCAGACCTAATGCGGAAATGTGATGTAGTCCGTTTAGTTCTACCGCTCAGTCCTACTAGTAGGAATAAACGGAGAAAATAAGCCTTTTAGTCCTACTATCTGCTGTGTGAATTTTAATCGAACAAAACGTACCATAAACGGCCCAAAATATAATGAGGAGCTACAATTTTTTTTATGTATCCATGAAATGACAAAAATTACGGTTTGAACATGGATTACATGTTACCATTGCGATAAAATTTAAATTAACTTTTCTCCTTTATTTAAGGCGTTACGAGTAGTTTAGTAATGTTTTACGATTATGATACGTTGGTTATCGATAACGTCAAAAAAGTTAAAAATCAAACCTTAACTAAAAGCGACACCTGAATAAAATTTTTGCTTTTTCTTAAGCTGTAGAAGTAGATATTTCATCTACTTCTAAATTGTAATTTTCGATTTAGCCCTTGGGATTTTCTCACTTTAAAATTGAGAACTGTCGGTCAGTGGGTGTGTGGACAGCCCTAACACCCGCCACAGGATCGCAGGTACAGTCATAAACACGACAATTGGCAGTAAACCCGCCGGCGAGCGCGGACACCGGACAATGCCACAGAAGCTCAGAGGTAAATATTTTGGTGACGATTGACAGGCCTCATTCAACCATTCAAACACGGATTTATTGCGCTCACTGCTTGCTGTTAAGGGGATGCTGTGATATATTTTTTTTTTCGAATAAATATGTATACTCGTATTTATTTGAACGATATTACTGAACACTTTACAACATAGTTATCACGTTATCCTTCTACTATAAGTTAGTCAATTGTATTATGTTCATTTCCGAACACAGTAATAGTTTAAAGCTACCGTATTAATGATTAAATTGAAGATTCTCTTAACCAAATGTCATAACGTATTAGCCTAATTAGTAGATAGTCAATATACTCGTTGATCAACAACATGGTTGTTTTATGTGCAAATGTAAATATGAAAAAAAACAGAACGGGAATACCTACCTTTAGCAAAATGTGTGTAGTGGTCTATCTCAATCGTCATTAAAACAAACACAAAATCAGCTATATTTATCTATCATTAAGGTAATCTATTACTAAGGTATATTATCATTCAATTTACTATTCACGAATCTACGTAAAGACTTAATGGTTTCATTTCAATTGAGTAGAAAAAATTGTGTGACGCCTTCCCCTTAAACAGCCCTCCGCAGAGTAATTGGTTCCACCTTGCACTATTGCAGTGCAGTAGCGAGTCAAATGCACCAGGTGTGACTAATACACCCCCGCGGTGCGGTGCTAGCTGCTACTGTTCTGTAGTGGTGGGTTCATCTGTACTTTGTCGATAAGAATCGATAAATATATCTATACTTCTATACTAATCGAATAGTCTCCGAAACTACTGAACCGATTTGAAATTTTCTTCACTGTTGGAAAGCTACACTATCCCCGGGTGACATTATAGTACTTTTTATGGGAAAAACCTCAATTATTGAAATCAAGAAAGTGAAAAAAAAAAGAAAGAATTACAGTGATGGGTACGGAATTAAACACCACGCTAACCTAACTGCAGATTGGTGATAACAAACCTGAGCTGTGTTTGCAAACTATGACGATTTTTTGCCCGGTCTAAGAATTGAAACAATTAAATGTAAGTGCAGTAAAATTGTTTATTCTACGTCTAGTAATATTTAATATTTTTTGTAAATTAACAACACTATCTAAAGTCACAAAAAATATTGTAAAAATTATCACGGTAAATACCTCGACTGTAAAATTACATGTTAAAATGATAAATGCTTTAGCCTACGCCTTTTCTATTTTTATTACAACCTGAAATAGTTTTCTGTTTATTATACCGCGTTTACATTCAGCCCATTGCCGCGGCAACATGGGGAATAAACTGGGAAACGCGAGAATGTAAACAGGTCATTTCCATTGCCTTGACGTTGCCGTTCGCATTGCCGGGCTATCCCCCATTTGGCGGTTTTTCTAGCGGACATCAAAGCGCGGCAATGCTAGCGGCAACGTGTGTTTACATGTTGCTCTCTCGTTCAGTCGTTTAATATCTTTAAAAATACTTACATTGTTCTATTACGATGAATTGCTATCATCCACCATCTCCTCTGACGACGACGTCTCTTTTGAATTCTATTTTTTTTTAAACATTTAAATAATTAATAAAACTTAAAACGCAGAGCGCCTACGCTGCGACAATTTCGACGTTATCCATGGCCCAGAGTCGAATTTAAAATACATATGAAGCGGCAATGTAAACACTCATTTTCGCTGACGTTGCCACATCAATATACGGGGAAATATGTACGGCAAGGCAAGCAGCAACGGAAATGGCTGAATGTAAACGCGGTATTATACTCTCCAAAAAGAAAAATTGAGATTTGAAGTAATGTTTGTAAAAATAAGGAATTAATTTCTTTAAAACAAAATAATCGATTTATACCTGATTTACTACAACACTATATCCCAAATATGCAACTTGCGCAAAGAGGTGACGAAGAGATGATACAAAAGGCACTTTTCACATAAAGAATTGTTACAATGCTACTGGTTGTAAATAACTATTGTATTGATTGAAGCTCTATTGTTAAGTGACTAATTGGGTGATCTTTAAATTGGCTGTGAAGCATTCATCTTCAAAACGATATTCGGTTAAAAAGATTTTTCCACGATTGAGACTGGTGAGTATTATTTTGTTATTTAGTATAGAAACCAGGAAGTTACAGATTTTTATATAGCAGAAGAGTCGCTCAATGCCGACTATGTTCCAAGTAGGTCTGGTTTCCCTTGTAAGGGTTACGGAGGTCAGATGGCAATCGCTCCATTGTGATAACCAGGCTTGTCAAATCTAGGATCATAGTCGAAGCGGACCCTGAGCTCCATACTGTATGCAATCGGGAATACGCTGGGATGATGATGGAGAAGAGTCGCTCAATGTGCTGCCACACTGAGGCTCCTCTAGCTGTAGACCTACGCAAGTGTTCATGGGCAGGAGTGACTAGTGATGACTTAACGTCAGGTAATTGAATTGCTCGTTTGCCCTCTTTTCCATTGCTAATTTTATTGGTCAGATATTTAAAAATTAAATTTTGTAGATGTTTGAAATAACCTATTTTTTATTCCCGTAGACATTATGTTACAATGATTTGTTTTTAAAAACGTTTTTGTTTGTAATAGATTTTTCGAAACTTGTAAATGATTGGTTTGTCCAGCCCTATGCTCTTAATTTAAATACACAATATTAATGACTCGATTTAACAAATGAGCGCGCATACTAATTAAAACACCTCGCCGCTACCAAATTGGGAGAACTCATCTTCATAACTTAATTAATGGACAAACAAAAAAGTTGGAATTGGCCGGCGTCAAGCAATCGATCTCACGTCAGGGCCTGTTAGCAGAATGAGGGCATCAGTGCTAGTAACTGGGGCGCTAATGGTCACTTCTCAATTAAGCTCTGAGACCTCCTGCGAGGTCTTAATATTGTAGACTATTCGTGGGCAGTCATTCGAAAAATTATCTCTTTACGACTTGGAAAATATGTTTTTTATTCGCGAGTTGTTTTTGTATTTTTTTGCATGCGTTCTTAAGTGTTGAACACGTTAGACAATAGACTTGATTGAACTAGTTAAGATGTAGGGTAAACTTTGAAAAATTATATGTTCTTCAAAAATATACAGGGTGGAAAGTTTCAATGGGGCAGCCAAGGGAGGTACCTTAATCGTTGCAGCTACAAGAAATTGGTCTTAGGAGACTATCCATAATTTTTCAAAAAAATTACATTCCCATTCACAGATTTAAAAAAAAATGTACGGTTAGCAAGAAAATTACCATTTTTCACAAAAAAACTTTTTGATGCTAATCGGTCCAATTTTGTACGCTGATCAAAATCTTGTATGGGACCAACTGAGGTTTTAGTACTAGAAAAGTCACAAATCAAAAAAAACTTTTCCCATACATCAGTCAATTAATTTTGTTTCACTTGAAACTTACGTAACCTCGATAGTTTTCTGAAAAGAGATTAAGTTACCTACCTAGTTCAAATTCAAATAAGATTTAAATTTCGAACTTTGTTTTCTTTTTATAATGCGTAGGTACAGTCAAAAGCACGTCAGACGTAACACTTTGGACTTTGTACCGCTCTTAATGTCGGGGGCATAAGTGCTATTATCGAACTGCAAGTGTTAACCGTGATGTGCTGTTGACCGTACTTTCTTTTGTTGCTTATGTCAAAATCTGATTGCGTGTGGTGTGCTTTTGCGAGTAGATGCTTTTAGTTATTCTTTTTTTGCAAAAATGAGCTTGATTTCTTTCTGTGGGGCTATTTAAAAAATGAAATTTATGAAAAGAAATATGACAGTGTCGAAGAATTAAAAAACTCGCTCTGTACAATTTTATATGGAATTCATCCAAATAACTAATTATTGGCCGCCACGCGGTCAGTACGAAAACGAATACATTTATGCATTAATCAAAATGGAGAACATTTTGATCAGTAAAATTACTTAATAAAAATAATTATTATTTTTTAAATAATTTTATTGTTTGATTGCATATGCATCTTCTTAATTATTTTTTTGTAGCTACAACAAAAAGTTACCTCTTCTTATGGCCTCACAAAAAATCTAAATAGGATAAAATGTATGGGAAAAGTTTTTTTTGATTTGTGACTTTTCTAGTACTGAAACCTCAGTTGGTCCCATAGAAGATTTTGATCAGCGTACAAAATTGGACCGATTAGCATTAAAAAGTTTTTTTGTGAAAAATGGTAATTTTCTTGCTAACCGTACATTTTTTTTTTAATCTGTGAGTGGGAATGAAATTTTTTTGAAAAATTATGGATAGTCTCCTAAGACCAATTTCTTGTAGCTGCAACGATGAAGGTACCTCCCTTGGCTGCCCCATTGAAACTTTCCACCCTGTATACGTAGTCTCAAACCAAAACTTTTCAGTTAATCCCTTAGGTCAGGATAGTTTTCTAACTTTAAACCTTAAATTAAACAAATACAAAAAGGCAATTTTTTATTATCCTAATTCTGGATTCCAGTTGCCATATTTGATATAAAATTACGTTTTTTTGTTACAGATGCATCAGACTACAACGGTAAGTGGAAAATAAAACTATCTACAAATAAAAATGACGCCTGCTTATTTTATGTCAGCAAACTTACACGAAGAGGAAAAGTAATTTATATCGCATACTGTAATTTGTCTTTCCAAGCTTTTTCCACGTTTTTCCAAGCTTGTTTTTACTTCTCGATAAACGGGCTGTGGAATAACCACATTTTTTTTTATGAAATTGAGAAAAATAAGAACTAAAAAAATACGTCTTTTTGGAATAGTTAAGGACTTTAACGCCATCTGTGCAAACCAGTAGAAACTAAGTAGTTGAATACTGAGTGCCTATATACTGGTTTTATTTTGTTTTTTAAATGTTAACGAAGAACAGACAATGAATGAATTGTTTTATTTATTTATATTGAAATATATACATACCAATAAAATAAAAAGCACACCACATTTGAAAGTTTTTAACAACAATTAAAAAATATGGAAACTTACAGCGCCATCTATACGATTATACGTGTACGAAACATCACCACTAATAGTAGCATAAACTATCTAGTTCACACAATCGTCCATAGATGGCGGTATATGGATATATTGTATAACAAAATTGTAATGCCTAAACCACAGAATATTAATAGTACTAACGTACCTAAACTTTAGTGATTGTGCCTACTACGAACACAGATAATTATAACACGAATAATAAATGGCGTCGCAGCAATCCTGCATTTATTTAATTTATTTAGACAAAACTTTTTTTTCGGTGGAGAATGCGTTTATATATGCACCATAACCGCAGGCTGAGTGATGCAAAATAATTTGAAGGGAAAACTACCTACCGCTGCCAACATCATTCCCTCTTTAATCGAGCTCTGGAAACCTTACTCAACAACAGAAACAGAGCACTACAGTTATGAAGGTCTTGTTTACGTATCCCGTTAAGGATGTTTATGAAAGCATGTTAAATTTTTTCCTATCTAAATAAGTACTCGTTCTAATTCCATTACGATGTTTTAAACCATAAATACCTTGGTGTGACTAGAGCAAATCATGCGAGACATCACGAAAGAGAATGAGACAGCTGTAATATTCATAAAAAATTGCACATTGAATTAGTATTTTGAGGATAGAATAATTTAAACGAAAATTAGCCATTTTAATTTCAGCGCCCTATTGAGCGAAGCATCGTTCACATTGTAGGATCATCTGATCTTCAAGCATAATTTCAAGAGAACTGATGTCTCTTATACTTTACCAGCTACCATATTTTGGTTTGAGGTTGGTTTTATGTTTTGAAAATTTTGATTGGTGACCATTTCGTTTAGTTTATAATATTTGACAAGTCAATTTAAATAGTCTTGACATTTTATTGTAATTTTGTTTGATTTAAATTTTTATTGATTGTGACAAATGTTATTGCCTATTTAATTGAATTCATTTGTAAAAAAAAATTTGATGTTTGTTTTATTTGTTTGAGAATTTTGATTGGTGACCATTTTGTATTTTAATTTATAAAAATTGACAAGTAAATTTAATTGACATATTATTGTAAATTATTGATTGTGAAAAATGTATTTAATTTAATTCATTTGATTATGATTCATCTACAATTTCGTATGCCTTCTAAGGTGCATCATGGAGACACGCAAACAAAATGTTATAGGTAAAACTCATGTAATTACCTATGATGACGAATAAAGATATTTGATTTGATATTTGATTTTTTTTATTTATTTATTTATTTATTTAATTGACCAACCAACATCTGTTTACACTAATACATGATTAAGATACATTAACATAATTACAATTTCCAAATGCAACAGACAATTACAGGTTAGCTCCACATGCATTATAATCTAACTTTACATTTTACATTTGCTTTGAAATTAATACAGAAGTGGGAAAATTTCAATTTAATTATATTTTTGTTTTAAAAAATTTATAGCAGCCTTGTAAAACTTGCCATATGAGTCAAAATGCAAATCAACCAGATCGCTACACGAATTTAGAGATTTACATAACCTAGAAACAGGGGAATTCGAACCTAACACTGTTCTTCGCAAAGGTGGACATAAAGGAGTTATACTATTACGAGGCATTCTAGATGGTGCCCTAAACCAGAAGCATCGCACCAGCCCGGAGCAATCTATTTTTCCTCTTAACAACTTATAAAGTAAGAGCATGTCCCTCAGTTCTCTCACCAGGGCCAATGGTAGCATCTTGAAGTGTTGCAACCTGGATCTATACGATTTAAGTATCTTAGCTTGTCCAGTAGAGAAAGAGAGATGCCACAAGAAACGTTTTTGTACACGCTCCAGGCGCAAGGTGTGTGTAGCATAGTGCGGTCTCCACACCACGATACAGTACTCTAGAATACTGCGCACTAAACTGTTGTAAATTAAAATTTTAGTTTCTGGTTTGCGGAAATCCTTGACACTCCTTATTACAAATCCTAGGGTTCTAGACGCTTTGCTAACAACATGCTCTATGTGTGGTATAAACGTAACTTTTCTATCAAAAACCACACCCAAATCGCGAACAGTTTCCACCTCTTCCAATAATTCATCATTAATATAGTAATTTGTGTTAACTTGTTGGAGATTTCTTGAGAATTTGAGATGATAACATTTTTTAGGATTTAAATGCATATCGTTGAGACTACACCATTTTATTAATTCATCTAAGTCAGACTGGAGGAGCTCCTCATAATTCTTATCATTAATTGCACGCGCAAACTTTAAATCATCGGCATACATATAGACCTCGGAGAACCGAAAATTGCGAGGAACATCATTTATAAACAGGCTAAATAGGATAGGACCCAGATGTGAGCCCTGGGGGACACCTGATGTAATTACACGACTACCGGATTGAGACCCATTGACTACAACACAGAAAGAACGATCATTCAAGTAAGAGGCAAACCAAGAAAGCAGGGGACCATGAATACCGTATGTTGATAGTTTGTGTATTAATATCTTGTGAGAAACTTTGTCGAAGGCCTTAGAGAAGTCAGTGTAAATTACGTCATACTGTTTTCCGGAATCTATTACCCGTACCAAGGACTCAGTAAAGGACAGTAGATTGGTAGTTGTAGACCTCGACTCAACAAAACCGTGTTGTTCCTCGGAAAGATAGAGCCTGAGGTGCTGCCTTATATATGGACAAAGCAATGATTCAAAAACTTTTGCAAAAGTGCTGAGAATTGAGATGGGTCTATAATTAGATATGAGTTCATCTTTCCCTGATTTGTAAATCGGGACTACTCTAGCTTTCTTCCAAATTGTTGGGAAGACACCAGATAACAGTGATGTGTTGAAAATAATCATCAGTGGATGTGAAAGAACAGATGCGCATGACACAATGAAAATGGGGGGTATACCATCAGGTCCAGAGCCTTTTCTGGGATCTATATTCTTGAGTCTAGCTGCTACAGTGTCTCGGTCGAAAACAGGCGACGTAAGGTGTAAACTATTTATGTGAATGCTCTTCAAAAAACTGTTTGAAGGTTCATAGTTTCTTTGGCTATCAGGTGAGTACATAGAGGAAAAATAGTCTGCGAAAAGATCAGAAATTTCCCGGCTATCCCTTGTTGCTGTCAGTCCGTCAGTCATACAGAGTGGATATGCACTGGTTCCACCACGTTTGTTTTTAATGTGTGTCCAGAGCAATTTAGGATTCCGCTTAATGTTTTCCTCCATCAGTAACATGTGTTTATTGTATAATTCCGTAGCCAGCCTCTTGCACCGTTTATCTAAGAGTTTCAACTGTAGTTCATCCATCGGATTTCTATATATTTTAAAACGACGCCTCAAATTATTTTTTTCTTTTAATGCCTTAATTAATTTATTATTGAACCAGGGTGGGTATCTTGTAGATTTTGGCCTGCGTAGGGGAACATATTGTTCGATAGCATTTTGGAGAGTGTCATAAAATACGCTAATCATATCATCAACATCCCGTTTACCAAGCAGTGAGTCCCAATCTTGCGCACCCAGATATTCACGTATTCGTTCATAATCAGCTTTGTAGAAGTTAGCCCTCAAGTTTTCAGTACAATACGGCAATTTCGCTTCCTTCTTAAAATTAATGTCTATATCTAGAGGTGGGTGTAACTTATCGACCCTGGATAGCGCGCTAATAGACTCGCTTACATTACATGATGGTATAGATGATAATACAAGGTCCAATATACGTCCCGACTTATTTTTAATAGTATTTTGCTGGAACAATCTCTCAACTTCAACAAAATCTAGTAGACTCTGACAGGTTGCTGGCAGATTGCCCCTGGCAGCGTCCATCACACACCAATTTATTTTACTTAAATTAAAATCTCCCATAATAAGTATTTCTGCACCATTACAATTTTCTATTACTAAATTACAATTATTTATAAAATGTTCCAAATTAATAAGGTTTACAGGTGGAGGTATATAGGTGGCACACAGAACTATTCGATGTAAGGTCTGTACATTCCCGAGATCAATTTCAATCCAAATATCCTCACATTTGCTCTCCCAGACATTTAAACGTTTTGACTGAATACTTTTAGTGACCGCTATTAATACCCCTCCTCCCTCCTTTCCATTTACAAATCCCGAAGACTCTCTATCTCTACGATATACAACATACCTGTCATCAAAAAGCTCGCCACTCAACACAGAACTATTTAACCACGTTTCGGTCAATACTATCACATCATAATTACTACAGCAAAGGTTTTTATAAAGATTTGATTTGATCATCGCTGGTTAACTCCAGCTGGGAATCAAACCTTACTAACATGGAGGTCGTCACACCGTGCGAATGGTGTCAACATTTTTTATAAAATCATATTATATTATACATCGAGTTACTCCGTTATATCCCGCCAGATAACGCATCAACATGATCCAAACTTTTTGTGGATTAAAATAATCTCATTATGTTCAAACCGCGTTAATTTGTAAAAACCATCGGCGTGGTTCCGGGCACTCGCAAAAATTGCGTTTTAGCACAGGCAGACATAGAAAAGATAATGTAGATACGCAAAACTGATTAGACGATTTTGTATTTTTTTTTTTTGTTAACAAATCATACAACATTCCTTATAACGACCGGCCGATATAAGGCTAGCATGATTAACTATCTAAAAGTGTTACCGTGAAAATTCAGAGTTCTTGAAATATTCAACAGCTCTGGCTGTGTTCTGGCAATATTAATTTGGGAGCCAGTACATTTAAAAATTAAAAGATCGAAGATCAGAGAAGAATTGAGCAATGCTTTCTTTTAAGGTATCCCTTAACATAGAATAGAGGTCGCAGTGGCCGCTCATCAATTCGGCTGCGTATAACATTAAAAAATCATACCTAAACACATTATGTCATTGTCACAAATAGTTTTTACCATAAGAATTAAGAACCGATATACGATCGACGTAAGTCGTGAGATATTGATACCGTGAGCACAGAATATAGAATAGTACTGCCGTGAGTTAAAGGCCCTCATTTTTGTGGTCAAGTCATCGTTACGACGCTGTTTCTAATATTGAGTTATAACTTGAGGTACCTACCGCATAGGACCATTATTAGGCAAAATATACGAATAAGCAAGTCATCCAATGCTATATACCTAAGTGGTTTGTCCGTGCTGAATTCTGTGTGTCAAAAACTCACAGACCTGTTTTTTGATGTTTTTTGGCATAAATCCATACTAATCACTTAAGAGTGAAAGTATTTTTATTTATATTTCCTTTTTAAACCACCTTAAAAAAGGAGGATTTTCTTTGGCATTAGCTTGATAGCATTTTAAGTTTGATTTAATTAATGAGTACTTAGTAATCGCGCCAATGTCAGAAAACACCTTATCACTAGTAATGTCATCAAAAACGGTTTTGTAGCAAACAAGAGGCGACTTTATGATCATCGATTTGTTAAACGATATCGTGTCAGCGTATTTATTACTATTTATTTTTAGCCTGGTAATTAGGATACCTTTTTAAAAGCAGTTGGTGATCATTTTATCAGAAACTATAATTCATACAACACATTCATTTCTGCTCCCGGAATCGACCCCAGGATACCTAAACCACAGATTTACCTGGTGGTAGGTTCCTGTACTGGACCGTCTAGGTGGGTACCACCGCAGTGGCAGATATTTTCCCGTGAAATAGAAGTGTGTCAAGGTCATGTTTCAGGGAAAGGGCACTGAAGCTAGTAAAATTACTGAATATATGAGACCTAATAACTGTCGTCTCGGTGTAGCAGGCGTAGGGCAGTGCCAGACAGTAAATGCATAGTATTACTGTTTGGCACTGAACTGTCTAAGGGTAGACGAGGCGCTTACTATCAGGTGTACGATCTGCTCGTCTTGATTGCAATAAAGAAAAAGATAATAATAATACTAGTCCTAAGCCATGACATGTTGTTTGTTCCGCTGAATCAGCTAGGCAATTCAAAGCATAATAAAAACGATAGGTACTTGTCATCATTGTACCGAAATAAAAATAAATTGGAACATCTAAATATGAATGACTGAAACGCCTTAATCGATTGGTAAATACGAGCGGCCGGGTCACGACCGGGACTCGAACCGGGTCGTAGCTATGGCGACTGGGGCACAACAATCCAACTGCTACTTGCGAGCCTTCACTTAACGTGTTCCTGTAACTACAGCCATTTTCATTTCCTTGTACGATTTACGATGTTGGTAAAAAGTATTTTAGGCGATTATAATATAAAAAAAATATCCTTGTATAATTAATTTGATCTGAATCCTTTATCTTCTTACCTTTTCAGCTAAAAATATTGTTTGATTTCAGTTTACATCATTAAAACATTACCGAACATTTTTCTAGAAATTAGTTACCAACCAGATTGAATTTAATTAACAGACCTGGTAGGTGGGTGTTAACAATTCGTTTTAATCTTTGTAGCCTGGTATTTTACTTTATTATTGTCACGCGTCAACATAGCAACAGCACCTGGAGATGATTCCCTATCGAACCTTCATTACCCATGTTTTGCGAGCATTCTTCTTATTTTTCGAGAAAGGTTATTGCCATTAAATTTGGGTAAATTTTCTTAGATCGCGCGCTTCTTTTGAAAACTTTTTCTTTTGAGAAAATAATATGAAACGAGACGCTTCGATGGCCCAGTGGTTAAAGACCAGGCCATGATCTTGGGGTCCTGGGTTTAAATCCTGGTTTGGCATAATTTATTTCGCAAGCGTGGTAATTAAATCAATATATTTAGGTACTGACTTAATTTTCCCGCTTGCTTTCAGCGGTTTGGGACATTAAATTCGGTGACTCGTTTCTTTGTCGCACCACCAAAAAATGGAAAAGTCTACCAGCGCATGGTTTCCCTTCCTCCTATGACATAAGGACCTTAAAACGAGGCGTGAAGAGGCACTTTGTGGGCCGGCAGAGTGAGGGTGACTGATGCTGCGTCCCTTACGTTGCACCAGTTGTCCTCGAGTCTGGACTTCACTTCCACTTAACATCACCTGATGTTGTCATTTGCCGGGCTAAGTATAAAAAAAATAAGAGTGATATAACTCTTTTATTTTTCTTGGTTTTCGTCTTATAAAATTCGAGTTTTTATTCTTTCTTCGGCTAAAGCTTTCGAAAGTATTGCTTCTCAAACAATTCTCGAATTTCAATAGGTATTTTTGAAAAGGAATATAATAATGGATTCATTGGACTGAGTTTCGGTACTACTACGGTACGGTACTGTTGATACGGAATACTGTTAACACCAAGTTAAAGCCAAGCGTTAATATAAGGGTTTTTATCTACATCCATACCATAATATGTCTATTTTATAGTCAGGAGCGATGAGCAAACGCCCTACATTTAGATATAAGTATCTGTGGCTGCATCGTAATGTTTACATTTTAGTATCGGTAACCGATACTTTAATTATTAAGTACGTTCAAATTTCGAACGTCTTCTTAAAAAGTAAAAATTAATGGATTTGAAGCTAACATATGTAAGCAAAACATCTTGATATATTTTCAAAGGTACCAGGAGAGCATAACCGCAGCGTAACTATTCATTAAATCAAAGAGTTTGAAAGACGCGAGCTAGCCTAGCTTCTTGTTCTTCTCTGCTCTCCTGGTACTACGGATTATATTCCACGCGGTTTCACATCGGTCCTGACTTTAAAATAGACATTAAGGACCATGCAAAGGCGCGTCCCCACCCACCAACAGATTTCAAACGTATCTCTATTTATACCTCTTGCCATACTGATCTCTTTTTTGTATGACGACATTCCCCGTAGGAATGGGGATTTCACGCAAATCGAATTTGAATGTTGTATTTTTCAAGTATTTTTTTGACACAGTAAATTGTGAAAATAATGTGCAGGTGATCAAGAGTAACCCCCATGGCCTAAATAAAAGTGTTCAATAAAATATAATCTTAAAAAATATTTTACAGTCGAGTCTACTTGAAGCTAGACACTTACAGCGCAATTCTGATTCTTAGGCGTTCGGCATAAGGACGTTTTTACTGTTTTTGAATACCCCGTCATTTTTTGGATTAAAAATGGTTTTTTGTCTTTTTAAGGAATGTCATAATAATATTAAAACTAGTGCCAAGTCTGTTGGTGGGTGGGGACAGAGCCCATACAACTTCTTGCGTTGTTCTTTATCGTATGAATGAAGATAAAGTTATGTATGTGACTGTACATAATTAGGCATTGAAATACTCATGTGATCCTTTTATGAAACTCACTTCGTTCGTTTCATAAAACCACATTCGTATTTTAATGACCCTCATTATGCAACAGTCACATAAATAACTATTTTATACTATGTCAGTTGGCAGACAGGCACGCAGTCCACCTGATGGTAAGCGGTCACTATTCCATAATTAATTCCATTAATTCATCTGGAAGCGTCCCTCAATGTGCTACCAGACTGTGGAATCATCTTATCTTCGAGCCTCTGATTTCAAGTGTACTGGCTCCCAAATAATAATAACCGGAAAACAACGGTTGGTAGCTAGCCAGTCGGACTCTGAAAAAGCCCTACCACCAACTAGACCCAAGGCGGGAATCGAACCCACGACCTCCGTGATTTTTTTATACCCGAGCGGCTTAGCCACTGTTCCACGGAGGCGGTCAAAACTTTGTGTGATAAAACATTTTCTGATAAAACTCTGTTCACTGATTATTTTTTTAACGAACCCAGATACCCTCTGCTTGCCATCAGGGGGCAAGAGT
This sequence comes from Mecyna flavalis, assembly GCA_949319885.1. Taxonomy (NCBI): domain Eukaryota; kingdom Metazoa; phylum Arthropoda; class Insecta; order Lepidoptera; family Crambidae; genus Mecyna; species Mecyna flavalis. The sequence goes on from OX439427.1 coordinate 21,376,198, forward strand.
AACGGGTGATGTGCTTATCACTGTCCCAATGCAGAGATATCATTGAAATTGAGTCATCGTCGCAGTGATGGGTTGACCACATTCGTCAAGTTGGGGTAGTAACCACAATATAGTCTAGCTACAAACGGAAAATTAAAACAAATTTTGCTAATCCGGGATTTGAACCCAGGCTGCTAGATATCTTGACACATCAACGGTGGTATTGAGCCGAGAGTTTCCAAAGTATAAATAAATTTATCTTTCATTAAAGTGCTTCAAATGAATATGATGTGTTAAAATGTAATTGGAATTTCTTATTTTTTAAATGTATTATTAATTTCAAACAATCTTAAGCCAACCAACTCCATGTGCAGTCCCACGCTGGCCCGTCGGTTGATGACGTCACGACCCAGCTAGCCACATGACGTCACGCTTCAGGACACCAGTCCCGCTCTGGCTGACATATGGTGCGACCGTTTTAACATTTAGGGGACTTCATACTTACACGCGTTGCAACGGCTACTAGTTAACTCGTTCATCAAAATAAATCAGTTAACGCCTTGATAATTTAGTTCAGTACTGGGCCGTTATTTTCGGGTCCAGGGTTCGATTTCCGGATCGAAGATTTGTTTTGAATTTTTCGAACGCAGCTCGGGCGTGAAATTACCAACTCCCATTTGGCAAGCGTGGTGATAAAGTTAACAACTGTCACCTTAACCATAACTTATTTTCAAATATTGCCCTTTCCCCAGACGCTATACGCTTGCACCATGGATCCAGGATTTACTAAGTCCAGTTCCTACATTGGAGCAAACTATAGACCTCAGGAATGAGAAGTGACTAGAGATGTCACGAATATTCGGCTACTATTCGGTATTCGGCCTATTCGGCCATTTTTTTAAATATTCGGTATTCGGCCGAATAATACATACTATTCGGCCGAATACCGAATACCAAATCATGAAAAAAAGACACGTCATATTACTCAATATTCTATGTATTTATTAACAAATTGCAATCTCTTAGTAAGTAAAATTGACCATGATGGATGAAAACAAGTTTTCAGCATTTGTTGGTAGCAAACGATTACGATTTTCATCGTAAATGATACCAGCTTCGGAAAATAACTTCTTGTTTGACCGCCTCCGTGGAATAGTGGCTAAGCCGCTCGGGTATAATACCCGGAGGTCGTGGGTTCGATTCCCGCCTTGGGTCTGGTTGGTGGTAGGACTTTTTCAGTGTAAGACTGGCTATCTACCACCCCCACAGGTGGAATCTGCCATCATAACAGCTCTGGCTGTATTCCGGCAGTATTAATGTGGGAGCCAGTACACTTGAAACCAAAGGCTCGAAGACCAGATGAGCCTACAGTCTGGCAGCACATTGAGCGACGCTTCTTAGTATCCCTCAATGGAATAGGCCCCAGTGGCCGCTTACCATTAGGTGGGCTGCGTGTCTGTCTGCCAACTGAATTACTATAAAAAAATGCTGTACACGCTACTCCAAGGAGAAGAAAGATAAACTTTAGCAAATTTCGAGAGATTTGGGTATTGTTTTTCGTTTACTGACCAGTCTGACCACAGTGACCACCACTTGTAAGGATCAGCCTTCCGAATCTTCCGATCTATAGGCGAATAGTTTTCAAAAAACTATCTAACTCATTTGCAGGGAGACAGGTTGCGACAGGTTGGTTCTTGTTTATGCGCTCGACAAACATGTATTTTGTGCCGAATATTCGGCCACCGAATATTCGGCGCTTCGGCCGACAGCGTGGCCGAATATTCGGTATTCGGTATTCGGCCAAATCACTATTCGTGGCAACTCTAGAAGTGACGCTCGAAACCGTTGGGCTACCACATGACAGTCCTACTCGTACAAATAATAGATAATTATTAGTGGTACTCGTAGCGTCTAGACATTGAATAACGTTTGGCCTGGGTGATATTGTATTTTGAATATACGATGTACGATTGTCCTTAACAACAGAGGTCAAAATTTTGGCAAGGCAAAGGCAAATAGCAATTTCTTTTAATCTAGGCGCAAATGCACGCATGTACGCATTCATTGATTATGACAGTGAGAAAATTCAGAAAAGGTAGGAAAATATTCCCTGTCTGCCATTAAAAGTCTATTACTATTCTGTGAATCTACGACTCATCTCTATTACCTACTTTTCTTAAGTAGTCTTAATTGTCTCATTAGTCCTGGACATTCTAGTCGATTCTATCATTGGGATTTGGATATCTGCTACGTAATACCGATTATCTAACGAGTCATTAAGAGAGGTTATTGAATACAGTATTACATTTGTTTATTTTAATGTCTACTAAATGGTGATTATAGTTTATATCAAACAACAACACATGTCTTGTTTTGATCAAAAGTACTTTGATTTCGTACTTGTGCTATGACACTCCATATATTATTTTATACAAATTATACTTTAGATATTAGGTAATATCTTTTGCATTAACATACAGGCATAGATCGGACACACACTTATAATTTTTTAACATAAGTCTGTTTTTCTTGGTTGGAATTCGAACCCTTTTACTTGGCATTGCTATACTAAATAAACGCACCGTATGACTTTCTTTATTGTATTTTTGTCAATTGAGATATTTTTGATAAAATTTTAAGGGATAGGTCACAAGTCACAACTGATGCCAGTAATAATAATATTATCAATAATAAGATTGATTGATAAATCAGTCTGACCTTCTGTTCTTCTGTTGAAAAACAATAGTTTTTCTATTAATAGTACCAGCACAGATTATTAAATAGTTACTACTTAGTACCAGCAGGAAATTAAAATGTCATTACAGGAAAAATTACTCTTTCATCGAGATTAAGTCATCGTAACAATTATGTGTAATTGGATCATTTGTTGTGTTTGCCTAGGCGCTAGAATAACACGAAACATTATTTGCCTCAACAGGAATCGAACCCAGGAAACGGCTGTCCTATAAAGCTTATTATACTTGTGTTTTTAGAAAGTACTTTGTTTTTAATTAGTAGTTTACTTAGTAATTAGAATCATAATGTAAGGAAAAATGAAACAGATTTTATATTTCAGTTTTTATTTTCACCGAAAATATTCCTCTCTAATGAGACTGACGAATGGCCTGATTATGTTACATGGAATGTGTAAGTACCTACAGACCTGTGTGATGACGTCATGAGCTTGAAACCGAGTTAAACAATAAATACGGACGATAAACAACAAACAATAATGGCCGTGATCTGATCTACTGCTGAAACTACATAATATACATCAAACTTTATAATAAAATCTCTAGAAAAATCTTTTAGGTTTAGGTCGACTTACATTACAATATATACAAACATCTAAAAGTAATAATACAATAATCGAATAAAGTACATCTTGTACCCTGTTATTTACAAAACTAAGTCTATAGTTACACATAATCTATGCTACATTATTCATTGTATTCTACGCTAAGTGTGCATTGCTCTGATTACTCCAGTTAATGATCATTCGATTTCTAATAATTCTAGAAGATACTTAAACCATAATAGTGTTGCCGATGATGCTGTCTTTACCGTTGTCGAGGAGTTCTGAGTAGCCAGATTCGTCGCTGCAGGCGCTGTCGTTGTCACCTACGGTCTTGAACACCTCGGTCTCAGTGCTAGAGTTCAGGCTATCGACGTCAGTCAAATTGTCGATGAGCGGCTCGAATTTAGCATCGAAACCGTTGAAATTAGTGGAGTCGGCGCGAAGAGGTGGATAGGTGGACCTTCGACGGAACGTGTTCTTTTCACCGATCGGGACGTGGTTCACTTCCTCGGAGGCGGTCATGCTCGGGCAGTCCCCACCACTCGACACGCTGATAGAATTCGAGTAGCTCCTCATACTGCCTCGGCGATTGAAGTTCCCAAAGACAGGGATTTCTTCCTCGCTTTCAGAATTCTCTTTGGGAATCTCCTCCTGAGGGAAGTTGGAAGGAAGGGACGATGGCTCTGTGTCGGATGAGGTCACCGTGCTCGCGGTCTCGCAGCCTGAAGAAACAGATCCGTCGTCGCTATCCGTGACGAGGAAGTTGCCTTGAGGTAGCAGTTGCAGTTTGCTTTCGCCATCAGACTCGATCTTAATTTCGTTGGATTCCGCGATGGCTTCAAGCGTTTGCAGTCTCGACTCCACGTTCTCTGTTTCGATATGACTAGTTTCGTTTTCTGTGCGTCTTTCGTCGCTCTCTTGGACGAGGAGGTCGATGAATTCGTCAGAGACAGGCTCGTGGCTCGATTCCGAGACGGAACGAGTTCTGCTCATGACGCCTTCAGGACAAGACATTTTGCGTGGAGACTTCATCTCGGGTCGTCGCCTGTCAAGCGTTTGAGAGTTGAAGAAGGTGTCCATGTCTTCTTTGTGATTATTCGTCGCCCAGTTATTGCACATGGTATGTGTCGCGTTCATCTCGGCTTCCTCCTCGTCTTCTTCAGAGCACATTTCTTCAATTGCACCTAATTTTGGCGCAGATTTTGACCTCTCAAGCGGAGGCCGGTAGTTCATAGCTCCAACACTTAGAAGTATCTTCCTTCTGGGCATGCTGGGGTTGTCATATATGCTGTTGGCGAGGCTTAACCTGGCGTTCTGTTTTGAAATCCTATCTTTCTTGAATTCGACTAGGGCCTGTTTAAGTTTGATTTGTAGTTCTTCTGTGATTTTCTTTGATATGGATTCTTTGGTGCATAGGACGGCATGGCATCGTAGCTCGTGCTTAAGTTTCTTGCCCTCGTGGCGGTAGACCCAGCAGAATAGCTTGGGGTAGTGGGGCGGGCTGGCGCAGTAGGTGACGCGGTGGGACCAGTACTCGGTGAGGCCGTGTTCTTTGGTGAACCCTTTGAGGCCGGAGTTGGTGACGGAGAGCTTCATCACGACGTCCGGCTTCGTGGACTGTTGGTAGTTACGCCATAGCGTCGCCAGTGGCTTCTCTATGCAGCTCTCACCTGGAACGAGAAAATTAAATGTTAACATTTTTCTCTCAGTGCATCCAATTTTACAAACTAGATGTGTAGATTGGCATTTACAACCTAAATCGTAGAGGTTAATTCTAATGTCACGGTCTCGTAAAGACGACTGGTGTAATTTTGACATTTACACCTACATGCATACATGTACAAATTATCGATAGCATACAAAAATGCCATCTAAGTTATCAGGAAGCTAGAAATGTTCTAGTATAAAAGCATGTTCATCGTCGCTGGGATTATTATTGATGGGGTCATTAATCTATTCTAAGACCCGTCACACTGGTTCTAATAAATCGTGACTTGTCTAAAACTTGTGCGGGTAATAATCAAGTGTTAGGTGTTTGTTATGCAACAGATAGAGCAGCACATGTTCCTAACTTGGATGATTGTTCCGCTTTACGGAACTAAATTACCTCATATTTACAAATACTCCAATAAGAGCCAATTTCACCAGATCTTGAATGCTTCTTTGAGTTTCAAACTCAGTGAAAAGTTACTTTGAAGCATACATTGAATAAAGTATTAAATATTTAAGATGCTGTAAAGTTTTACATTCAAAAGATCAGCTACGTATTTTACTCGGTATTAAACAATTGCAAATTGGTTAGTAGGCGAAGGAACACTTTTAAAACAAGTGAAATAATTCCTTCGGTAGATTCATCGAAAGCTTACACTCAGAATCTAAATCGTTTAATAATTCTGAATCTAAATTTTCAAAACGCGGGCAACTCTATTATTCATTTATTAAAGCGACAAGTATATGCGTGGAAGAATAAAAAGTAGTTCTCCTACACACTATTGAGACTTGTATTGTTAATCGAGGTAAGCAAGTGAAGATATCCAATGTTATTCGTAACTGGTGCAATGTATTCAGCTGCGCCTTAAAAAGGACATACGCCGTTAGTTTTAGGCCTGTATTTTTATCGGTCGTGTCAGATGACTGTCCCAGTTATTAAAGTTTAAAGTTAGGGATGGGTCGTGCGGCATGTGCTTGCGCACGCACCCGTTTGTGCACAATATTATAAAATGCGTAGATATAAAGATACATTCTTAATTCATCAAAAATATTATATACTTAAAATTATGTTAGACAACAATACAACAGATGCGCTCTTATCGCAAATAGCGATTTCTTCCAGCCAACCTTTTGGTTTTAGAGATATTTTATTTTATTTAATTACACGTTTTCTACAGCTTACGTCGACGACGACGATGTCAACAAATCATAGACTCAACACTTTCCCTTGAACAAAACTTAAGATAGAGGAAAAGGAGAAGTCAATTAATCGAAATATGGGTATTTGTGGTCGAAACCCGACATGGGGGACATGTTTAACGAATTCAGGTTAAAATACATTCGCCTGTGCAGGAATGCTTACAATGTGACCCTCGGTCATGCTTCACTGAACTAGAACGAGGATGTGAAGATCCATCCATTCCTTAAACTTGGATCGTAAATTTTTCGTTAACGTTTTTGTATTACAGTCTGTAGGTACCTCATATTATAAAATTTAATAACAGACTCGCTTGTGTTAACGATGTGTATGTACCTTATATTTATGATAATTTGTAATAAATGAATACCTATCATTATGCAACAGAACCAAAAAACTGAAAAGAAAGGATAAAAAAATAAAAGTTGCCGAGAACTTTGGCAAAGGGTAAACCTAAATCCAAAACCCATAATAACCATAATTGACCCATAATAATCATAAAAGCACTTGTATTGTTGAAGAAGATAGCTCAGTAACTAATGGTAGTTATCAAACCATCTAAGAAAGAGTTTAATACTCGTAGGATCCTTTTACCAGCCTTTAATAAAATGATAACTAAGACTTTACGACTATTCAATAAGGAAGCATTTCTGTCTAGTTGCTATTTAATGACTGGTTATTACTAGTAATTCCGCTGCAAGTCGAATCCACGTTGCGAAAGTAACTGTCATCTATCTATCAGTCCGAGAACAAAATAAAAAATATATACATAAGGGTCCGACCGCTTCCGCCATCATTATATATCTATACTAATATTATAAAGAGGAAAGATTTGATTGTTTGTATGTTTGTTTGTTTGTTTGAATCGAATAGGCTCCGCAACTACTGAACCGATTTGAATAATTCTTTCACTGTTGGATAGCTACACTATCCCCGGTGAACATAGATACTTTTAATCGCGGAAATGTAGGGGAAAGGGGGAAATATTTGAAAAAAGAAGTAACACGCGGGTGAAAGTGACCTAAACTTTCCTTTTTTTGGAGGAGAATGCGTTTATGCACCATAAAAGCAGGCTAGCTAGACCTGCGGCCGTGTGTGGGACTCGAGACTAAAGCGTCCAGATTACCCACTAAACTCCGCCCCCCTTCACACCCAAATTGGGACGAGCTGGTGCCAGCCTTGTGGCTATTGATCAGCCCATCCCCGGGTATACCTAAACTTGCCTGACAAACGGATCTTTTGACTATATAATTTCATTGGCAATAGTTTATTCTTCTTGTCTGTCATAACTTATTTTACTTTTATTTTTACTAAACTTCACACCAAACTAAGAGGGACGATTCGGTTCCCGCTTTGTAGCGATTGACCAGCCCATTTTCTGTATGTCCTGTCACACAATATATTGCGTATTGGTACCGGCAAACTTTTTGACCATCGGTCGACAAAGAGGGGAAAAGTTCGCGATGTGCACTTGCGCGTGACCAATAGCGCGCGCGAATATCCCGAACGCCCGCACGCGCTATTGGTCAGAGGTATGCTTCTGACCAATAACGCGCAGGCATGTCAAAATTCGTGTTCTGCGCAATTCTCGTCCGATAGTCAACAAGTTTGGCGAGGCCTGTAATTGATTAGACGTGGGGATTATCAGTCTCAAGTTCTACTAGACCCACTAATATTAATTAATAAATAGATGATTATTGCAGATTAAATTCTTTATATCCGGCCATCAGTTCGCAAAAAAATAAACTTATCCTCGACACACTTTATGATTGCCGAAGACCAATGTTATTATGTAGTGTTTATTGAGAACGATTAATTTGCCTTAATCACCATTTATAATATTGTGAGCCAATGACGTTCAATTGTTGTGAGCTTAGTAATTTATGTGAACAACTATTGCATAATAATATATTTAAATGGCTAAGATCAAGGAAAGAATTGAATGGCTTCAAATTTTTTAGTGGTTTTGGTTTGTATTCTTTATAGAATTTTATCATTCGGGTGATAACCTATTCTACCTACTATGCCTATTTTGATGACCGACTTCGCGATGGTTAAGAAGTTGGTTATAACACCAGTCGGATTTATTTCCTGCACACGATAAAAAAAACATCTGTGTGCATGAACATACATGTAGATATGTTTGTATCTCTGTGTGTTTAAATTTAAGAAGGTGTGTATTTAGAAAAACGATTTATTTGTATTTATCCTTCGTCTGTCACATATAGCACAAGCTTTGCTTACTTGGGGCTGGATGGCGCTGCTCGTTATGTAAATAATATTGAATGAATTTATTATGAAAAGATGAACATTTTGTGATTGTTCTGAGTCTAGACATTTTATTCTCTGCATTTTAGTTCACTCTTAATCCCAAAGTACTTACTTTTAGATTATTTGTAATTATAGCTAAGTAGCTTTACATAAACAAAACTAGCCTTGATTCAAACCTGCGATCCCTAGCGCATAGGGCAGCTACTTGTACCAGATGGTCCAGATGTGCCATCAGGCTAATAATTTTTTAATTGTAATAGTTTTGAATTTTGATGAAAAAATAATACAGTTCAGAAGTATTTTTTTTGCACGAGTTTTTTAAAGAGATCAATTTCCTTTTTGTCAACGCCAATCGTGCTATAAACTTGTCAGCTTCCATTCCGAGTTGTCTTGTAAGGCGCTATGCTAATTCCAAATCAAACCTACGCAGACAGAGTCATCGCACTGTTTATCGAATACGATTTGAGGCTACTTGCGATTACGTTTAGCCATCATTTGAAGGTGATTCGGCATAAACGTAAATGTTCAATTTCAAAAATTGTTTTACATTTTTGTTTGGATTGAAGAATAATGACGACAGTACCTAGAGTACTTTTTTAAAGACACGACAGGTCGCGTATGCAACTAAATCATTCATTGGTCTTTAAGTTTAAAACTTTCTTGCTTTGGATATTGATTAATACAATCAAACCACAAACCAAAAATATAGAATTTTATCAATAATATTTTCAAAAAATATCGACTATCGACTTGATAAATTGCCAGTACTTGATATTGTTTCAATGAAAAAACTTTATATTATCCTATATTATCAAATCGGAATAGAAATACTACGATATAAGATCAAACTGTAAATAAAATGGTCAGTCCATTATTAGAATATCCATCAACTCGAATAGGCAGAAACAACACTTCGGAATAGAATAGTTTATTATGTCTCTAAGACGACTTAACCTTGAAACGATGCATTTTGCATATAAGAGTATGTAGAAATCATATTATTGTTTACAACAAGGAAAGATCTTCCTTGAGATTTTGTGAGTAATTTAGGACAGCCAAAAAATTCGTTCCATCATACATTTTACACGCATATAAACTACAAGTTGATTAATATGTATAAGACTTCCATTTTTATGGATAAAATAATAGGTATAATACGAGTACTAGCGTCCTCCAGCGGCTAAACCTGTGTATAAATCTGCCCTGCTAATTGCACTTGCAGTAATCGACACTTTTGGGATTTTCACTTTTTTGCAAAAATGGTATCTCATGGGCTTAAGCTTTATATAAAAAAATATTTTACATGTTTTTTTTTATTAATACTATGTTTTTTATTTAACGTAAAACACAGTACTTGCACAAAAGTATTGCTTATGCTAATAAGATCTGCAGCATTCAGCATGTACTAAAAGGTTTTGCAGTACTTGATACGTTTACTGCAGCTTCATCAAGCACATAATTCTTTGCGAGAAATAGAAACTAAAGCCAAACGCAGCATTCCACAGTACTGCATTTGACTGTATGGAGTATAACAAAAAGCTACTATTGCGCTGCTAAGACTAAATGCAGTATTCTACATTGCTGCATTTGCGAGTAGCAAGGTACTATGCTATTACGCACGGACCGAAGCCGCGAGGTACAGTGCCGCGTTTCACGCTAGCAAATCAGTTCCTAAACGTCATTCGCGGACGGAGCACGTGTGTGCCTCGTCGTGGTGGTTTTAATATTCGATATTCAATGTTCGAGTGGTTTTGGTAAGTTTTATTAATTTCTTTACTTAGTATCTAGTTGTGGTGTTGGTCGCGGCGACTGCTTTTTGGCTATATTGTATCGTTATGTTATGTTATGTTTGAATTAACAACAAATAATAGGAAAACTTGCAAGATCACTTTTTTGAACAGCGCGCAGCGTAGTCATTTTAATAGGCCACATTTCGCTGGCTCCGGGCAATAAAGCGGTTATCGGCGGTTACGCCTTTTTTAATGTTATTTCATTTTTGGCTTCCCTGTCCCTCAATCTATACCTCTTATTTTATTTAGATTTTTTTGTCATTATTTAAATATAATAAATGACATTAACAGCTTTATTGTATGGAAATTATTAAACGATTAAGGTATGTGATGTTGTCTTACTTCCTGAAACATAAAATAAAAAATCGGCGAACATCCTTACTCTATTTTCTGTTAAACAAAATTACAATAAAACAGTTAACTGCTTTTCCCAAAATAAATATTTATAAACATGGATATGTAAACACTTAATACGAAGTAATCATTCAATCATTTATTTTGTAAAAGTCTATTACGCCTTTTTTCTCGGAAATTTGTTGTAGCTCTAGCGATGTAAGCCACATTACGCAGAACACCATCTTTTTCACTCCTACGCAAAAGCCACATTACGCAGAACACCATCTCTTTCACTCCTACGCAAAAATTATTATTACCCCTTTCTGGGGGACTTTAATTCCCACCACGATTTCTGGTTGGGTTCCTCCATTACTAAGCATGCCGAAAGGACTGCTCACGCGTTTGCTCTTACCCTTTCCCTGAAACAACTGGTTAACCAGCCCACCAGGATACCTGACAATCCTGACATAGCTGGTCAAACGCCTTCTTTGCTGGACCTTTTGCTGACGACACACCCAACTGGCTACCGGTTTGAGGTCCAGTCCAGGCGCCTTTAGGCTCCTTGGACCACTGCCTAGTGTCTAGCTTAGTGCTAGGCGCAGTACCCCCGCAGCCTGAGGTGATCAAACGCCGGGTTTGGCATTACTCGTCATCAGATTGGGACGGGATGCCTGATTACTCTGCATCCGTTCCTTGGGGTAAGCGTTGTTACAGCGGGAAGGATCTAACGGCAAGAGCCGCGGCTGTTCCTGATGAGATTGGTCTTGGTATGGAATATAATGTTCCCTACTTCGATGTTGTTAGCAGAAGCCGTGGACGCCCTTGGTTTAATCGCGAATGTGCTGATGCTATTAGTAATAAAAAGGCTGCATATCGTGCTTGGATCAGGGGTCGCGCCTGTAGAGATCCTTATATCGTCTCGCTGAAAACTGCGTATAACGCTGCCACAAGGGCCTGCAAAAGGGCGTATGTAAGAGCGGACGCCCAGCGCGTTGCACAAGTAGGCATGGAGTTAGTGTCACACCCTACTGGGTCACGTAGTTTCTGGCATTTGGCCAAACCCGTGGAAGCTAACTTCTGTAAGCCCTTGCAGCCTCCGTTGAGATACCCTGACGGCTCAATTGCTCATCAGCCGCTAGAGAAAGCCGACCTTTTGGCTAAGCTCTTTGCGGCTAACTCCCGAATCGATGAGTGTAGCGCGCCTCCACCAACGATAACGATAACTCGCAATGGGCAGTGCGATGTGTGCTATGAGCTACAGTCACTCGATGTTCGGAAAGCTTGTGGACCTGATGGTATCCCGGCGATTATTCTAAGAGCCCGAGGAGGCAACAAAACCCTTAACCTCTTCAATTGAGAAAAGAGACGTTGGTTCGCTAAGTGTTTTCTACCGCCTGAGGAACTCTTTTCCCTTATTCCTCCCTCTCCGTTTCAGCTTAGAACCACTCGCTCTAGTCAGGGTTGTCATCGCTCCACCGTGGGAAGTATTCCATCACGTACAAAAAAGTTCGATGATTCCTTTCTTTGTTGAACCATAAAGAAGTAGAACTAGAGTATTTTCCCCTTTCACATACGGGTTCCTATAATTAATAATGAAAGTTTAATAATTAATAAGGATTATGATTGTAATTTTAAAAGCGTTTTAATTATAAATAATAATAATTTTAGTTATTGAATAGGCTGATATTTCAGGCAAGAACTTTCACTTTATAAGATTTTAAATATGTGAAATTAAAATTAAATTGGTAGTATTTAAAGAAAATTATAAATGTTATTGGCTTTTCCCAGTTTCAAGGGAATTTTTACCAATCAATATAATTATTTGATCCAAATCATGCTTCCAAAACTAGTACCTAATTATAAAATCATTTATTAGTCGTAATATTATAAAAATAATTATTATTATTATAAAAAACTGCCTAAAATAAGAAAAAATAATAATATATTTAACATTGTGGTCAGTTTGTAAAGATAGTTACATAAAAATATAATTCATTATAAGATTTTAAAATAGCGTTTAGTGGTTATTACTTCTAGGACCGTATTAAAAAAATTCCCTGAAAAAGGAGGTAATAGGCTGATACGCTCATGATTATAAATGGAAATTGCGTTGTATTATTTACTTACGTCCCGGGCTATTACTGGAATATCTATCTATAAAGCAGTTAATGGGGTTACAGTTAGACCGGCAACGTAAATAATTTGTATTATACATTTTTATCATTATCTCTTCCTTTATTTATAAATATATTATATTTTTAGAGGGATTAATAGATAAAAAAAAATACCTTTTGATTGAGATATTAAACGCTTATTTCGAATGACTGTACACTAAAATAGAATTAAATTAGCTTCAATTGCTTCTCCTGAACAATTCGATTTTTGATATAACCGCTTTATTGCCCGGAGCCAGCGATTTGACAGTTCATTTATGCAAAGAAAAGTGGTACTTATGTAAATCAGGAGTAGAGTCTAATTTTCTAAATAAATAATAATTGTATTTATAAGAAATTTTAATGATGTTGTTTTTTTTGAGTTTTTTTCCTTTTCCTATATGTTTCTTTGCATGAATGAACTGTCAAATATGTGACCTATTAAAATTACTAGACCAATGTGTAAGTGTATGTGCTTGCCCTTTAACTGTAGGTAAATATAGAGATCTTCGATCAACAATACCAATAGAGATACTTACTATTACACTCGCACACACATACACACTTACACATACATTCACACTTCACACACATACTCACACACATACTTACACACACACATAAACATATTTATAATCAAAATTTTAGTGTTATAACACTAAAATAAGTTAATTAATTAACTTATGGAAGTTTTTGTACAATAATTATAATATAATAATGGAACTACCTTACCTTGTTGCGTGGAGGTGGGCGTTGCTGTCTGCGACACAGTTTAAAACTACTGCAGACAACATCGTTTAACTTTTGTTTATTGTTCCAAAGAAATTTAATTATTATTATAACTGAGTTAAACTTGCACGATTTACACACATTATTTTACCGAAACAGAACTTAGCCGTGTAAAATACTAAATAATATTTACCTAGACGTTTGGGGCATGTTGCAACGCCTGTGAGCGCTAGTTGACTAAAATCATCTATGTAAATATAGACAAGTATTTTTGGCGATTAAGTACTTTTATGTTAAAATGCCTATTTGTGACTTTAATGTTTTCTTTTCAGATCATTTTGTTTAAAATGCCTTCAAATACCCGGGGGAAAAACATGGTAGAAATGGTGTTTGAGAAATCTAGCCAATCTTCAGATACGCCTCTCTCTTTGAAACCTCAAGCTGAGACGAAGAAGGCTAATAAAGAAATAATAAATGAAACAGACCCACCATGTAATATTCGCGATTTTGGCGGACTTTGGGCACACAAATTTAGCTACGATAACTACAGCCAGATACTTACGCCAGAAGTCGAATATGCTTCGACATTGAATTTAACCCAAACTGATTTGCAGAAACAGCTTGATTTATTACATAAAGCATTTGACTCTCAGGAAAAAGAAGATTCAGAAGGTTTTAAGTTAAGCTTACTGTGTGATGAAACATTACCAAGTTCAGTGATGAACGTGACTTTAGTTAGTAGTTTAACAATGGAACTGGAAGAAATATATCAGGACGAAAACAACGATAATAATGATAAGATAAACAACGTAAATAATGAAAATAAGGATGAGACAAAAAATGTAACTGAAAGAAACAGAGATAAGGTAAAGAATGCAACTGAAGACTACATGGATGAGGCAGAGAATGGATGTGAGAAAATCATGGATGAAGCAAAGAATGGAACCGAGAAAAACATTGATAAAGCAAAGGATGAATCTGAGGAAAACTTGGATGACACAAATAATGGATCTGTAGAAAAGATGGATGAGACGAATGAAAACACAGGAAATACATGTGAAGCTCCTAAGGGAGTAACAAAAAAGGGAAAACCAAGACTAAGACGAAAATATACAGAATCTTTAAAATCAAGAAACGAAAAGAATAAAAAGTTGAAATTAGAGAGAATGAGCGTAAAGCCTGGATGCAAGTCAACTTGCGTGAAAAAATGTTCGTCTTCGTTTACGGAATCGGAACGCCAAGATATAAATAAATTATTTTGGGAACTCGGATATGAAGCTCAAGGAATATATATAAAGTCATTGGTTGTTGATAAAGAAGTAAAAAGACGTATAAGAGAAAGCACTCAGAAGCGCAAACATACATACTCATATTTTTTGGAGATTGAAAATGAAAAGAAAGAAGTTTGTAAGATTTTTTTTCTTACTACTCTCGGATATGATAAAAAGAACGATAGACGTGTATTAGATATTTTAAAAAAGCCTCTATATGCTCAAGCAGACAGACGTAGCAAAGAAGAACATCCAAAGAAAGTAAACAGACAGATGCTTGAAGAACACATTGAGAGTTTTAGACCTGCTATTGCACACTATAGACGAATACATGCACCTAATAGAAGATATCTGCCAAGCGACATAAGTGTTACTATCATGCATAATGATTTCATTATGAAAAACCCAACGGTTAAGGTATCCTATGAACTTTACCGAAAGTTTTTAAAAAAAGACATGAACATATCATTCGCTCAGTTAGGCAACGAAGAATGCGAACTGTGTGAGAGCCACAAATTACATCAGATAACTTGCAAAGACACCGAGCAATGCGTTGAATGTTCGTCATATCGTAACCACTGCAAAAAGTATCAAATGGCACGAAGTCATTACCAACAAGACGCTGAGCAATCACAAAACGGTGAAGATTCTTCCAAAGTTTACTTCTCAGCAGATCTACAAAAAGTTGTCTTACTACCTAGGTTAGACATGTTTAAAGTAGCTATATTCTGCCCAAGAATAATAGCTTTTAATGAAAGTTTTGTTCCTCTGGGCTCGAATAGTAAAGAAAAACCCTGTGCAGTGCTGTGGCATGAAGGGATATCTGGAAGGAAGCAGGAAGATATAATAAGTGCTTATAGAGCATTTTTTGAAAGCAAGCGTGATTGCACTGAAATTACTATTTGGACTGATAATTGTACGGGTCAAAATAAAAACTGGGCATTCTTCTCATTTTTAGTGCAGATTGTAAATAGCTCGGAGATTGCTGCGATAAAAGTAATAATCAAGTACCTCGAACCAGGTCATACCTTCATGTCTGCAGACAGTTTTCACCACCAGGTAGAGAATCAGCTTCAAAAAGCAAAAAAAGTATACGATTTTGCTGATTTTATTGATTGCGTACAATTAGCAAATTCAGGGAAAGTCAATGTGAGGCCAATGGATGTTTCGGATTTTTACAAATATGAAGATCATTCATCTCAATATAAATTAAAGAAACATGATGAAAGGACATACATAAAAGATATTGTTTGTGTTGAGGTACATAGAAAATGTATGTCTATTTTTGTGAAAACTTCTCACGATGGATGTATAAAAGAAATCGACTTTCTCAAAACAAAGCTAGTTAAACAGGGTTTGATACCTTGTGCTGTTCAAAATACTAAGCCTCGTGGGATAACTCAAGAAAGGAAGTCAGGTATATTGAAACAATTAAGTGATATAATACCTCAAAACAGATTGCCATTTTGGGAAAATCTTCCCGTAAACAATAATTCCACTGATCTCGTAGAACAGAGAGAGTTTGAAGAGTGATTTTTTTATTTTATTTTCAAAGTTAATTTTCGAAGAATATTGTTATTTGGTTTTAGAATAATTCTGTTTTGTTACGATGTTAGTAATTAAGAATTTACTGTAGACTTTTTGAAAGTTGGTTTTATTTTAGTATTATTGTTTTTTTTTTGATAAAACATATTATAAGTAAGTATGTAACATTTATGTACGGATGTTCAAGACATTAAGACTATAATTTGAACCATGTGCCTTATACATCCTACTGATCAATGTTTGCTCTACGGCTTTACACTATTAATTTTGTAATTTCGCAGAAGCTAGCAAAGTCGTAGAACAATTAATATTGTTCATTACGATGCGTACAGTTTAAAAGAGAGATGAGTGAAGGTAGACTAATAAAAAATGTTCCTTAAGTGAATTTTATAGACTGATTACAATATTTAATTAAGAAGAATTTCATTTATGATGATTTGTGATATTATATAAAACTACTTTTCTATTAATTATTTGTTTTATTTTGTTTACACAAAACTTTGTTTTATTCTTAGCTATTTAAATATCTGAAGCCAACACTTTTAACTAGTACCATGCATGAAAATAGTACATAATTGCTAGTTAAAAACGCAGTTTTCAACACGTGCTAGATAATTTTGCAGTAATAAACACAGATACTGCATTTGGCCTTAGTGATACTGTAATGCCCACAATCCCAAAAGGGTAGATGAAAATGCAGTATTCCGCATTTTACTTAGATGACACCGTTAAAGTAAAAGAAAATGTATGTCAATAGAAAGCTTGATTTTTTTCTTACTTTTTAAGCTAGAATTTTAATGTATTTAACATAGACTTGTTGCTTAGAAATCAAAAAATATGTTTCCCGCGATTATCTCGAAACCGCCATTTTGCAAGTACTGCGTTTACATTAAGGAGGGCAGAAATTGGAGCCTGCGTTTTTCTGTTGTTAAACATAAAAAGGGGAGGGTGTTTGCTCTACGTAATTATCACTTAACAATCAAAGTGCAATAACAAAGCCACTACTCATAGGTCAGTCTTCTGTGAGAGGTAGTGTTTTTTGACGGACTACTCATAACATTATTTGCCAACACTCAAAAAATATAGGCGTATAAATCGATATAGATCATGACCGGAAGATCGTATCCTTAAATTATTAATTATATATATATTTATAGGCAAAAAATCTACTTGATTTAGTTAGCACATTGCAATTTTATTTGCAACGCACGAATATATTCATTTCGTGACTGAAAGCAAATGGTTAGTGGGTGCCATGTTTGTTTGATTAAGATATATTATTAATATAAATGCGCAATTTTGATGTATCTGTAACTGATAAAACGTGACCGATGTTGGGCAAGTTTAATAGTTAATATTTGTTTTAGTACTTATTATGAAATACCCAAACTGAGCCCACAGCTATAGTGAAGTCATTTTAATAGGTCACATTTGACAGTTCATTTATGCAAAGCAAAGTGCTATGTACATAAGTACATCAGAAGTAGAGTCTAATTTTGCTAAATAAATAATTGTATTAAAAAAACTGATGTTGTTTTCTTAAGTTTTATTCCTTTAGTGTAAGGTATATTTTTCTTTGCATAAATGAACTGTCAAATGTGACCTATTAAAATGACACCACTATAAGTAAGAGACAAGAATTTAACTCTACAATGAGACTGTACTACCGTTACGAGAAATCTGCACTTGATTTTAATTAGGCTATTGTTAAATAAATCAGACCTCTTTATTTAAAAAAACAAAATGTGGATCCGTTTTACTATCAACTCCATGACTACCAGAATACCACGTGACGAAATTATAGCCTCCTTCTAACAGAAAAGTCGGTTCACAAACAAGGTATTTTCCTCAACTTCAGACCTAGACCTTTTTACCCAAATATTATTCGCTAAACTAGAAGTCTAGTCTAGGCGCCCACCGCTCGTCTCGGCCATTACAAACGTTCGCTCGTTCCGCTCGCTCATTTCGCTCGCTCATAACGCTCGGGTAAACGCGACCAAGTAAAGGTTGTAAACGCGCTTTCTCTGTTTAACGACGATGTTTGTAAACAACTGCGGAGTTGTAAACATTGTGATTGTCCGGTTTATTTTACTGCTTAGGTTTTCACCTAGGTCTGATACGGGTAAATACTAGACATTTAATTTATATTACAATTGGCTTTCGAATGTTCGTTTGTGTACAGTTCTATAGAGTCATTTGGCGATGGGATAGACATAAAAAATAACAATAAACCTGAAATTTTATACGTATAAAGTTGATTTATTTTATATTTAGGTAAAGATAAGAGTTTATATGGGACATCATGACATTGATCTAATCCTAAGGTAAGATGCTTGAGCATTTGTCTTTGGTTTCAAAAATAACGAAAATATAGTTAAATACATATAAATATTAGTACACAAAACAAGCGAAAATGTTCATCACATAAAAGTTTGTCCTGAGTGGGATTCGAATTCACGGCCCCGGTCGCATAGGGCAAGGGAACGAAATGAGCACTCAAACCAGTGTAATAAATTCCTATTTAAATTTTACTAAACCACAATTAAATTATGTATGGTTTCATGTTTGATTTTCTGAATAATTATTTGACAAAAGGTTTTTAGCTCTTAGCAATTAGCTCCGAGCTTCTTTTGCAACGACATTGATTGTTTCCTGTGTTATGGGTGTTAAATTGTACATCCTACACAGCACGAGTAATGGCTGTAATTATTATTTGTTATCTTTTACCTCACTTGTCTATTGCAACATATCCTTAATCCGGTTTTGCAATTTCCTCGGACATCGTTCTTTAGAAGATTTGCAGGAAATAAAACCCTATAATGAACAAGATCCTTTGATAAGTAACTGTTTTTAATTACCGCACGATAGAACTTAGAATTACATCGATATTTCTCATCAGGATTTTTTTTACTTCGACTGATGACTTTAGAAAAGCTAGCCTTTATGTGTTATCAAAAAAGAAATGCTATCTATTTAAGTAATCTATACAAATAAAAATGAAATGCTGTTCGTTATTCTCGCTAAAACTCGAGAACGGCTGAACCGATTTGACTAATTTAAGGCTTGAAATATTCGTGGAAGGGAAGGTTTAAACGATGAGAAAATTTGGAAAAATTGCTAGGAAAATACTAAAGTAAGTAATACAAAGCTCACCGGGTCAGCTAGTCTTAAAATAAATATTTAGTATTAGCTTTAGCTCACTGAAACATCTAGTATTTAATGTTTTAATTCGGGTTATAAATTATGTCCCCCCTGAGAGGGGGGCGAGTGGGCCCGTGTACGTTGGGCAGTTGCCGATGGGTTCGTGGCTGTTCATGGGGTTAAGAGTCCCACGTCACGGAACCACCACTTACTTGTAGTATCGCGCATAAGCACCGCCGCCATTTCATCATTCGGAGAAGCCTTTTTTTTAAGTAAGACATTCTGTAAGTGTAAAAAGGTCTATAAATTAGTGTTCAAAATTTTCTGAATATCTCCTTCCATTCTTACATGCCTTTGCTTTATAACATCTATAGGTTTTAAATATTTGTTTACAAACGATATAAATGGTAAATTTTTTATCAGTTTAGCTGTCTCTACCATATCGTTACCCTAGATCTACAAGAAATACTTTAGAAAATCTAGAACTATTCTGATCTGCAGTCACCGATACAGAATCCACAAAACACTCGATATTATCAAAACAAGATACGAGATCCATTGTCTACGATAAATATGCGAGATTGAAATGAGAGATACTGTATGTAATTCATGTTTACTAAGAGCGTCACCTAAAGGAAGAAACGATTCTATCTGTATTACTGAGAGATATTTTAACATGTTTCGATGACCTTAATAGAAAATTGGCATTGGACTTTTTTGTTATTTCCGTCCATTTTTTTAGAATAAATGGAGACAAACAGGCAAGTTTGACACTTGATGGTCGTGATGACTACTGCATATGGTCAAACTTATTCAAACCCACCAGCATCATTCAGTAGAAAAAAGTTGAATCATGGTCATAGATGTTTCCGGAAGCCATGTAATAATGTTAGAATGTTTTAAAAGAAAATTCTATTTGCGGACAAAGTCGAGTGTTGTTCATTAACAACTACCTATACACTATTACGTAGCGACCGCCAAATTGATTATCACGTCCACTTTTTGCCACAATAAAAGCATCACCCGTAAGACATTTTATTACTGGGCTTCTCATTAAATCACGCCTGACTCGAGACTTCAATCCAATTTAGTTCGACTTTAACCGATGGCCTTATTTGTCAGTGCCTATGTAGGTACCATATATGGCCAAGCGGGTGGACGGGTCTGATTTCAGTTTTTTAACCGGACCATTACGTAACTTTCAATAATCGTAAATCTGATGTTTATTATACATGAAGGACTTATTTATGAACCTGTTTGGGATTTTTAGTATTCCGCTTAAAACATTATGAAACAGAGCACTTAAATACATCGACTTCTGGAAGTTTGCTTTGTGGTTTATTCATCTAAATAATTATTGAAGGAGGTGTCGGTATTGGCCATCTTGGGTCGGTCAATTGTCACAAGGCGGGCACCGACTTGCCCCTCTTCAGTTGTGAAAGAAAACCAAGAAAAGTTGAGTAGGTAGTAGGAAGAAATTTCCAAGTTTTACATAGGTATAAATTATAATCTTCTGCATACGGTTATCTATACTATTATAAAGAAGAAGAAGAATAAAGAAGATTTGATTGCTTGTTTGTATTGAATAGGCTCCGAAACTACTGAACCAATTTGAATAAATCTTTCACTATAGGAAAGCTACACTATCACCGGTGAACATAGGTTACTTTGATCCCAGAAAAGTGGGGAGAAAGGAAGGGGATATTTAAAAAAAATATGCGCGAGTTAAACCGCGGGCGGAAGGCTAGTGCCGAATAAAATCATTCTTCTCCGCAGTCAGGAAACTAGCATAATGTTAAATGTACATACTGAATCCAACTCCGTCTTGTCTGTTTTTCTAATAATTTTAAACGACGTGTGTGTTTTTATACTAGTTCATTTGCGGCAATTATCGTCATATTTTAAGCTAAGAGCAATAAATGTCGTACTCTTAACTGCTATAGCTAATCTGCGATCATAAACTGATGGTATGGGATAACGATTTGTATTTCTACGATGTGGTTTTAGCATTATTGAAAAACCTTTTTTAGACAAGTTCTTTCGTCGTTTGAATCGTTTGTAAATAGTAACTTCCTTTTGGTTATTGAGTCCACTCGCTTTTAACATTAGGTTGCGAGTTCTAACCTGCTCAGCACTTTGAATGCTAGGTCGTTGACTCATGCAAAAAAAAATATTTGAAGGCATACGAATGCAATAAACATAAGAGGACACATGCACAGTGAAATGACTGTGTAATCATGATCCTATTAGTCTAGTTTCCTTTGTAAGGGTTACGGAGGTCAGATGGGTCGCTCCAATGTATCTGGACTATCCAAATCCTGGATCAAACGTACCCTGGCTAAATCGGGACTAAGACGAAAGATTGTTTAGGTAAGTTTTGAGCTCTACATCACCGATAAAACTAGGTACACTACGATTCATTTAGTTCTAGTCCTTTCCCCCCAAGCCACTTAAGGCCATCACCGGGCCGCGCGTACGCAGCTAGCATCGTTACGTCATAGCGTTGCTCAACGGACTGAGTATGTTACAACGCATGTTCCACATTGACACAATCGGACGCGGTCGCCAACTCAATAGGGACTCTGTAAAGTATTGCACTGCGACACTCCTCAATGCTAGTTTAAATTGTACTATTTTGCAATTGTAATGTTGCTGAATGTGCCTACGGACATTTACAAACACTAACTAAATTAGGCGTCACCTTTTTGCAAGTGTTTCGGATGAAATAGTCAAAAATTTAATTTGCTGCATTAAACTCATTGCAGTTATATGCTAATGGATTGATAAGACTTTACGTTGCACTTTCTAGAACCATCTTTATGAGACTTGAGCATATACTTGAGATATGTAGAGGTGACTCATTTTATCTTAAAACATTGTTCCACTGTGGCGGTCAAATTTAAAATGACAAACCGGCAGATACCTAAGGCTTTTGAGGAAATGTAGTATTGTATGCCACTTAAAATGCTTCACGACTGATACCGAAGATCAGATATGTCGTGATTTAGATGTGAATGATTGACTAAAACAATAAAATTCACGCCTAATGAAGCAACTAGGAAACGGCGATTATATGTATCTCCGGTTTTAACGACCTTGTCATATATTAATGTATTCACATTTCGTCCGGCTGTCCGACTTCCCGATTTGGTATCGAATCGGTTCGTGATTGTGTGTTCAATTGGATCAGAGTTAACGAAATGTGTGGGAGAAACAGAGAGAATATTATTATCTTATCTTAGCCAGCTTTTTTATTAATAAGTTTTTCTATTTTGTTATTTTTTGCTCACTTTTTTTTAACTTGTTAATAATATGTATCATCTTATTTTAATCCATGTAACTTATTTCTTTTATTCATTATTTCAGAGACGTTGAAATATCAAATTACCAAACAATAATACATATAAAAATTACATGGTACATATAAAACAAAAATGTAGGAAGACAATTTTTTTTTTGATCATCCTTTGAAAATTATATGACTCGATGTTCAAGACGACAGTACCAATGAAGCATTCACTTAAATTGGAAGAGCCGATAAACACACTGCTTATTTTAATATCAAATGCTTCTAAGAAGAATGCTAATAGCACAGTCAATTATGCACATATTAATAGGTAAAGTACTTTCATCCAGACTTGTAAAAGTTGCAAACATTATAACTAACCCAGGAATATTTAATATAGTTGGAATTGGAGAAGTCTTTCCAAGCAACAGTTTTCCAACAAGTGAAGTAAAACAAACAAGTAACAAAAGTCTCGCACGTAACCTCATATTGAGTTTCTCGAGTCGTCAGAATTTGGAGTTCAGAACAATTTTGATAAGCATTGTGAAGAGTTTGGTAGGTGAAAAGTACTCCAAATGAATTTCGCAGGAAATCAAAATTAGCATAAGGATTATACTGCCATTAGAGGTTTGGTTTTGTTAGGGCAGGAAAACACTCAGGTTCTCAACTACTTATGGTTTTTTTTTTTATATGAAAGCAATTAGGATGACCTCACTCCACCTGATGGTAGGCGGGTGTAAGGTCCAAATATAAAGTTGACTGGCTCAATAGAACAAAGTACCCATTGAGCCAGTCACCCTCACCCTGAAGGCCTGCTGAGATGCCGCTTCACGCCCCGCCTAAAAAGCCCAAAAAAGGTTTAATTTTCTTGAGAGAAGTGAAGGCGAGTTTTCTCTCTGAATAAGCGTGGACTTTCCCAGTGATGTTTTCGTCAATAGAAGCTTCTTCATATACGATATTTTATCTATTAACTGAAGTAGCATTTTGGTTAGTAACATTCTAATAGCTTTATTGTTGCATAATCGAAAACCCTACACACCTGTACTCTTGCTGCAAACGTATGATCTCTCATACGCAATTTGTTAGATGCACAAATAAGTATGGGAAGTACATATGGCGCATCAAAATCGTATTAGCAACATGCAAACACAGCTGGTCGTACACTTTCCACCAGTCGCCCAAACCGAACGTATATCGCCGACAACATATAAATACTGGTCCATGTACCTGTCATTATGTTGTCATTTCCTATTGCATTTGACAGTCGCTAAAATGATTATATATTATAGACTCTTTCTTGCAATCTACTATGATTTATAGTCATTATTTTATCGTAGTTGGAAACACGTTGATCTATTTACTTGTTTGTGTAATTTTAACTACAATTCGTTTCAATAACTTTAGCTTTATTTAAGAATGAAAACACTATTGAAGAACAAAGTTTGTGCTATATTTTTTATTATAAAGTTCATAAAATCATCAATGCTTATAAAGAAAATGCAAAGATTGGCATTTTGTTTTTATAAAACGCAAAATAATTAAGTGAAAAGTCAGATTAAACAATAACAGTTATCTTGTAAAGTAAGTACAATAAGTAAAAGTTCTAATGCAAAGCGAAAGCAAAGATAACGCCACACTCGTGTTTCAGAATAAAAAAGAAAATAAAATTGATTCAATAGTTGTTTAGTTAAGAAACACGTCCATTACTTAAATTAATCTGATGCTGATAATACAAAAGTCATTTCATTTACGCCAATATAATCTCAAAGCTTCTTTAGAAGAACGTAACTCATGTAAACTCAATTCGCTTGTACTATGGGTGCCCGATAACGAATAAATACATAGGTATTACTTAAGTATATCTGGTTTTGTTTACATTTCTGTTTACAACAAACAGAAATGTTTATACTGTGCGGGGATCGAACCCACTACTACTTTCTAGTGTAATAGCCGACTTTTCAACCACGTCATGCATTAATGATAATGACGATATTGTAATAAAAACACCGAAATCTATATATATAAAACTCAAAGGTGACTGACTGACTGACTGACTGACTTAGATATCTATCAACGCACAGCCCAAACCACTGCTGGACGGATCGGGCTGAAATTTGGATGTTATGACGTAGGCATCCGCTAAGAAAGGATTTCGATCAATTCCCACGGGAACGGGAACCACACGGGTGAAATTCTTTATAAGACTGTAACAATAATTTTATAAGACAGTTGTCGGGAAGCGTTGTTGTTAAATTATTTTATAGGACAATGATCCTAAAATAATGGTCGATATTGGTGCGGGTAATTGTAGAGAAAATGCTTCAACATAATATCTTTAAGCATGCGGGTTAAATCTGTCTATCGGTAAAGTTTTAATACAAAAATTTCAAATTGTTTGTGACGTTTTCTTGCTGCTCAATATAAAGTAAAATTAAAGCGTAAGAACAAAATTAAGAAAATTTGTCGAAACAATTTGATATTCCTGGCAAAAATCTTTTCTTCATTCGAAAGTATTCAGTTAATCTTAATCTTACTTTAGTGAAACACAGACTAAAATTGACAATAAGGCAAAATGTTAGTAACTGTGCCAAACAAGACATGAAGATCCGTACTCTAAGAAGACGGCAATCCATCAGTCCTAGTTCCAAAAGCTGTTTCCTCATCGATTACGGACTCAACAAACACGACCTGGCAGATATTCAATGACATAACATGAGGACTAAGTCTTAACGCAGAAGTTTCCTCGCGAAGCGGACAATTACATAATGCCGCGAGAGGTTTACGCGATGAAAGCGCGAGTGATCGATAACCGACACGTCCGATTGGGACAATGTGATTCGACACGGTTTTTGTTACATTGAGCTTAAATAAACAAGTTTGTTTTCACGACGGGTCAGATGGAAACGAATACGGGATTGCAAAGAAAGTGCCGGCCTTTATATGTTCGTTGTAGTCGAAATCGAAAAGAATGTTCATGATGATGAAGACGTCTGAATGCAGAGCTAAGACTTCTAACAAATTCAAGTCATCACAATTATATAAATATCACAAACATGAAAGTTTGTAAGAACTGATGGCTCGCCAAGGATTCCCTCAAGCCAAAATTACTGAAAGAGTTGATTAAACTTTAACTAATGTAGTTTTTGCATTTGAATACAATATAAGCTAAGAACATAGTTTGTAAGGTAGTTTTATATGGATTGTTTTTATCGTTTTAGTAACAGAATAAGTCGCTGATGTTAGCCAGTATTATGATATAATTGCAGGGGTAATTCAAAACAATTCCGACTTATGTAAACTTATTTCAACATAATTTAAGAAGTTCAATCCAGAAACTAATTTTGGGTGAATAGAATTATTTGACGATTGGTAGAATGAATCTCTTTATCGTAATTCCGCAGTGAAGCAATCGCGTAAACATCAAGAAAATCTCTTACTTGAGAGATGTACAATTGCTGAGATTCGCTAAATCTGTGGTCGGTTACGAAACTTCAATAATAGAGATATAAAAAGCGACTAGAAGAGCGACAGGGCAACCCTCGGTCCAATCACGTAAGTGCGGCGGGCAGGTAAGTGACCGCGGCACTTTCACCGGGTGCAATCGGTGATAGGTCGGTGACCGCCGCGCGGGCTCACCACCTGACACGATCGCTTTGTTTCATTCCGACCCTCACGCCACCGGATTTGTTCTAGCTTTGAGCGAGGTAAGTTTGTAGGAAATCTGGATTTGTATTGACGGTGTCATATTGAATGTCCCTGGACTTTAGAGGCTGTAGTGTCGAACAGCTTACATTACGTTTTAGCAAAATCGTGCGTTATTTAAGACATCTACCAGATTTCACACGACAGCAACTACTTATTAAAAAGGGTTTTAGTATCGAAATAATAAGGAAATTTTCGAAATATGACTTAAAATAGCTCGAGAGTTTGTGCAAAACGCGTAATGTTTGACGTTAAACGAACTTGGTTTATAAATTAGAATTAATGGGTTTCTTCCCCTAAAAGAGTGAATAAAAGACGACAAAATCTATTTGGCTGAGCTAAATTCGAATTTTTCTTAGAATTTTACAGTAAAAACCTATTCAACGTTGCAATCATCATATCCATACATTGTTTCACTTTGAACAATAGTCCAATTTGCCAAGCAATCCCATGAAGCCAATACATTTATTGTACGTTGAACATTATTCATCTTTTAATCGTTTTAATATTTACTGCAAACTACCGTAATAAAACTCGCGAAATTAATTAAAAAGTACAATGTAATGGGAGGTTCATAAATGGTGATAAAAATAATTGCTTGTTACATAAAATTTACGCTAAGTGCGTTCGCGCGCATTGTAGCAGGCCCGCGGATGGGACGCGCGGCTGTGTCGTGTGAAATTGTCTTAATTGACGCATGACTTTGCTGAAAATTCTAATCCAATTAATTGGATTACGGCGGTCTTGCCGATTTATTAACATAAACGTGAAAATTAATACGAGAAAGACGTCTTTTGTTTGAAATCAACGGTCTCAAAATTATAACGTTGAGTTTTTCTTTTCGTCTTAGGTATAATGAAACAAATAAATTATTAATATAGAAATTCATCATAATCTTCACTTAAGTCGTAAACGTTTATAATTTTGATTAATATTTAACAATTTTAAAGTCAAAAGCCTGCAAACCACTGATCAAACTATGTAGAGTGTATACTATGTAGTTACCTCTACTTAAAAACCAAGTTAATAGTAATATGAATGTGGTAATATTACCTTTGTGTAATGGATGTTGATTCAATGATTACTTTCACTAGTAATCGGGCGATTTAGATCTATTACAATTATATCGCATTCTACCTGGAGTTAGAACTTCAATTTCGCTTACGAGTAGAGCTAAATTGTACTCCATAAATATTCTCGATAAATAATGTATTTAAAATAATAAAAAAGTTACATCACATTTGCAGGCATTAGGTAAACAGTATCATGAATATCGAAGACTCCAGACAATACTTTAGTATTCATTGCTCGTCCGCCTTCTAGGGAGTTGCATTCGAGACGACAAGAGGAAGCAACGTACGTGCGGCACGATTACATTATTTTTATAACTAAGCTACGCGGAACTAATGAGAAGGAGTATTTATGGCAAAGGTGTTTAATAAAATATTTAAAGGATATTTATACAACATATATGGATCGTAAACGCAGTAATGTTTCCTGTTTGAAGAAAACTAGGTTGTATAATGCGGGGCAATGTCAAGGTTTTACAGTTATATGGGTCGGTCAAACGCCACAAGGCGGGCATCGGCTGGGTTCTCTTTGGGTGTAAAGGGTAACTGGGGGAGTTTAGTGGGGCGAACTTCGGGTGCTTAAAATCATTCTTCACCGATAAAATGAGATGTGTGAGAATTTGGTAAATTAAATTATGCTGACTTATCATGAAACTATATCTCATATTGTTTAAAAAAAAAGTATAGCCACGATATGAGTTCGATTCCCTGTTAGGGCCGCCTCGTAGACCTTTAGCCGTGACGTTGACTGGGCTCCTAGGTTCAATCAATATCTGGGTGACGGTTTTTCTTTATTTACTGATTTTTTTCAAACACAGTTTCAGTTGGAGCTTACACACCCGCATTTTGCAAGTGTGATAATTTAATCACAGATTCTATAAAAGATAACTTGATCAGTGATAGCTTCTTTTGCTCTGCAGTTATATTCAAAGGCTGATATTGTACCAGTTATACGTTGTAATATAGCACTAAGTCTCGACCACAGCCTAAGACGATAACACAATACAACACAATGCAACAACACAATACAAAGTTAGCGGCAACACTCATGCATACGCATGACCGTCTGTTTCCTGCTCTGCGCGAGCGCAGACAGCATTACGCACAGGAAATGTGCATTATTACAATTTGTGTTGGAGGCTTTATCTGTTATCATATTTATACATTTTATTTGACCATTAATGTATAATATTATAATAAAAAGACAAAAATGTTATCAATGTAGAAACTTGAAAACAGGCAAACTATTAGCCTATTATTGTCTTTTCATTCTATGCACGTAGACAGACAAATTTGACCAATCACAGCTATATCATATAGCTGTGATTGGTAAAATTTTAAATCTAGCTGGCTATAATATCATTCTCTTGGGCAATGTCTACTATTTGTCACTCTACTCATTAGTGTAACAAATGAACAATTGTGAATCCTTGTGCTAAGATCGCTACAGCCCACGCACACCTGCGTCTAGGTTCCCAGACGCTTTTAACCCGCCTTTGAAAAATCAATGTTTTTAACATCATTTTTATAATCATCATTTTATTGTCTAAAATTGCTTTTGCATTAAGTAATTATTCAATGTTAAAATTTAATATATTATTTATGATGGATAGGTGATCAATTCGATTACGAGTTGCAAGTTCCGTTCGATATGCTGTGTTAATTTTGTGTCGAAACTAACTTCAATTAGCTTCTATGATTGTTAGATAAACTCGCTAATAATGTTATTCGTGTTGTGAATATTATTCTGTGCATTAGACTTTGTCACAGGAAAATAGGTCACTGAGTCATTTTGACCCATAATATAATCTTTCTGAAGTGTTTCATAATAACACTATAATTAATATGTCCTTGAACACATACGCTTATTCACTAACCAACATAAAAGTGACAAATTCTATTTAAATAATATTTTGTAAACAAATTGAGAGACTATTCTGAAAGACACATAATTTGGAAGCATCTCTAAGTGCTACAATTTAAATCTTAAAATTAAAAATTTTCTTCTCAAGTAGAGGTTTTGTATCCTCTAAGTAATAAGTTAGTGTTCGCACTATTTTACACGAGATAGAAAGGGTTTGTCACTGTTTGCGACAGTCCAAGTTTATACTTAAAGTGGAAAACAGTTCAAGTATAAGTCGCGAGACAAGTGCACCATTTCCTAAATATAACTGGCATTGTGTTCCCCGTTCGGACTCTTCAAGACGTTCAGTGCGAAGCCGCCCGTAGTGTTTGCCGAGCTGTAGGCTTTAGACCTGGCAAGCTTATCGATATCGATAAACTTATCATGTCGATAATATAGGCGTGAAGAAGATATTTTATTATCGACAATTATGGCGGGTTGTGGTTGCGGACAAGTTTTTTTTTGCTATTTATGTAACAGAATTTAGCAGACAGGTTTAAAGCCTGATGGTAAGCGGCTGATCTTACCTATTCCATTGAAAGAAACTTCGAGAAATGTTTAGAATGCGTTTGTGAACTGCGGGCCTTTATGCTTATATTTATAGGCTGCTGCATTAATGCTTCTAGAATAAATGCAAAATTATTAAGGTAACAATTTTTACCTCTACCTTTTGGTGAGCCCCCAAGTGCATGGTACTCGTATAATAAAGGTTCGGGTTTGGACATTCGGCACTATTTTTTGGGCGTCAGAACACTAGAGTCCCAGATAGACTAATCTGCAACAACTGTACACGTTGTGTTTGAGTCGACGAAAGCAAATTCAATACTTTCTGAACTTAAGATATAGCTGCCTCTATTAGCATGCAATTTTAATTGTCCTTATCCTGAACCTACTACAATTTTAGAATTCGAACAAACGCGTTTGCTTAGTATTTAATTTGCATATCGGTAATTCCCTAAACACATTCAGATAACGTTGCTTCCGCTTGCAACATCGTTGTACAAATTACACGAGCGTGCAAGTAATTCAGCTAGTTGCTAGGCCAACGCAGCCTTTGATCAGGCTTTCAATAAATGGCATTGGCTTTCCCTTCACGTGATACGTTCTTTATTATATACCAAGTTTCGAAAATAAATACTTTAAAACTTCTGTTAGAAATGTTAGGTATGCGCTAATTAATGCATTATGATTTGGTAAACAGTAGAGTTTTGTCAGAAGCAAGGGTCTCGTCACTCGGGCTGGTCAATAGCCACAAGGCTGGCACCGGCTCGTCCTAATCGGGTGTGAAGGGGAAACCGGGGGAGTTTAGTACTCCGGTTTAGTAACCGGGGTAGTGGACGCTTCAGTTTCGAGTCCCACACATGGCCGCGAGTCTAGCTAGCCTGCGGTTATGATGCATAAACGCATTCTCCTCCAAGGAAAAAAAAGGGTCTCGTCACTATAAATTCTGTCAGAGTGCGCTGGCACCATGGCCCAAGGATTTGGCTTGTTCAGTTATATTGGAGCTACTGCCATCCGACCTCCGTAATCCTTGACAGGGGAACTACACTGATTGGATCATGCTTACACAGCCATTCGCCTGTGCAGGGTTCCTTACGATGTTTTCCGTCACCGCTAAGAAAGTGGTGAATACGCACTCAAAAAAATTCATAACTGCGCCCGGAGATTCGAACCGGCGATCAAACGCGTTTAAAGCGACGTTTCTTAAATTGATGAGTTTCTTGCGGCACTTCTTTCCTCAACATGCCATTGACGTCGAAGTGCTGGTAGGGAAAAAAGATTGACGTGCATAAGTGTTAAAAAAAAATCCATTTGCAGAATAAATTATTTCATTTCATTTCTAGCTACTCGGCTACCACAGTTAATTCACGAGAAATATTCGTTTCGTCTATCGATAACTCAGTCCCAGAGACAGCACTGGCGCAAATCTCGGAGAAAGCCGGTTGGCATCTCGTCGCGTACTCGCGTTTGGCAGACGGAGCTGCCGAGAACTCTCCACATTGTCACAGGCAGCGCCACCTAGCTTCAGCTCGGATTAACGACGGATTAACCAATTCCTATTATTCGATTATTAAAGAACCCTTTACATTAATGATTTTGAATATAGTAATGGGTCCTTGGAGAGGTCTGATAGCAGTGGCTAATCTAAACGATTTTTAATAATGCTGGGGATACAATAATTGTAAATACACATTCGAAGTACTATTGCACTCCCTGTCTACTCCAACTCGTGACTCGCATCTTCCTTAATTCGAGCACCAGTCTCCGCTGTTACGGTTTATCTGAAGTGCTTGTTATATGAATTTTAAGAGCAACATTGTGAAAACCAAAAAATGCTTCATTTACTATTAAATAAGAACTTAAAAGGCAAAATCCCGACAGCCAGGAAGAGATCGGGCGCTGGAATAAAAGTTTATAGGTTTTCCGAGGCATAGATGTGACAATAATGATGGTGGTAAAGATGGTGTTGAACTCCTCAAATAGCAGACTCCAGATAGTAACTGATCATTTCCTATCACTTCATTTATTTGTATAAAAAGGCCTGAGTACAGGGAGGCACTACTCGGCACTTACTATGTAATTCTGGAATTATTTTCATTTAAACAAAACACACCTCCACCAACCCGCACTGGGCCAGCGTGGTGGAGTATGGCCCGCACTATCTCATGAGATAAGGCCTGTGTCCTAGCAGTGGTGACGTATATTATAGGCTGATGATGATGAAACAAAACACTGCAATTATAGATTGTAAAGTCCCTACTCACAAAATACAAAAAGTATGTTGAATCGAGTTATTCACAAATGGGTACATCGGTTTTCGTTTGTGCCATTAAGGTACTATTTCTCGTGTATCTGACAATAAAAAGGTCAACATTTTCCACCGCATTGACACCTAAATCTCAATATCAGATTAGGAATCAAAATTAACAGACTTTAAATTGTCGACCTTAATGTCTTTGATGATATTATCATCAAAAAACAATAGGAATTACTTGACTATTACAGCTTGTATGTCAAAGGAAGCGACGAAATAAAGACGTGCGAAATATGGCAGAAACAATGATGGCTGCCATTATGGCTGGTAACGGCTGTTAATCATATTTTGACGAACAATGGCGTCTAAGGTTCGATGTCTATTTTGGCACGCGCGAGGCGGTGTATGTGCTTGCAGTTTGTTGGTTTTCGTTAAGTTTTTTACAGTAATGCAGTTGTAGCCAAGGCAACAAGGCTGGCACCAAAAAAAGGGGTTAAGTGTTATATCCAGTAAACACATATTATACATATTATCCAGTACACCTAAACAAATATTGGTAGTTAAGCTTAGTTGGAATCGTTTAGACAACTAGCATGATAGCCAAATGCTAGTTATCTGTAAAGATTACGTAATAGACAGTTGTCCTAAGAAATTCGAATGCAGCTGTTAGCCGACCTCAGCGCTACTCTGACACAGAAAACTGTAATTATCAAAGTGATACTAGATACACGCACCTACTAACTAAATGTTTCTCGATGCTGCATAGAACAATGATCGCAAAATTAGGACGACTAAAATGATGAAAATTATTTTTTCATTGTAATTTAAAATTTGTTTATGTATGTTTGTTATTTAGAACTAAAATTGATAGCAGTATCTTACCCATTTCTGATTATTTTGTACTAGTTCAGATTGGTATTATTGGTTATCGTCAATGTTGTTCTAGGCATAGGTACTAATGTTTTTTTAGGACACGCTTTCTTTTTATTTTCTTGCCAACTAAGCAATGACACGTAGATACAGGATGTTTATATTTTGAATATTACAGAAACCAATTAAATCTGATCATAAATGTTATATTTTACTATAATTATTAATATAACATAACATGTTGAATATTCGCAATAAATGCGGAAGTGTTATTTGTCATAGATTGCTAGTTATTTTATGGCCTACGCATAGCCCACACACGAAGTGATGTAAAAACTGACTGCGCCAGACTTCCTCATGACTCCTGGAACTATTCACCGTACACATAGGCTATATAATTAAAGTAATAAATCGGTATGATATAATCTTATACTGTAAATTATTGGTCTTTATATGGAAATGTATACAATTATGTAACAGCTGCATTCATTCAAAGATTTATAGTCTGCAATATGGAATAACTGAGATAGATGCTTAAAGTAACATAATATGTATTGTATTCTACTAGAGTATAAGTAGGATGTCAATGTCAAATTTAGTTCAGATCAAATTGTTTTTTTTTTGCAAATAGTGCACTCCGCAACTCGTGCACTATACTCAGTTAGAAAGTGTTCATTTTGAGTGTACTATTTAAACATGGCGTTTAAGTTGCTATGTGCACATAAAGTTAACAATCACTGCAGCACAGAAGTAAATAAACAAATTATGTTAACGCGTATGACGCAACGGACAATGGAAACTCCACGGTAGGATATTGTATCTTTATTAGCGCTTGTGCAATCTTACGAACTTTATGTAACGCTATAAGACATTTTTATGCGCCAGTCTGCTTCGGCCATTGACCGCGAGACGGCTGATCAACTTGTAACAATGGTTATAATATGACGGAAATGTTAAACTAGAGAGAAGTCCCATTAGTGGACTTTCATTAAGACGTCATGTTACGTGTTGTGTTTACTTAGTCTGGTAGGTTTTAACAGCACTTGCTATGTAACGAAATAGTGAATGCAAAATAAACTGTTAATTTCTTTACTTAAATAGTTTATTCTGATTGGCGCTCTAATCTTCTAAAGCGTTGTAGATTTTGTTACCTTTAATTTTAGTCTGTATACCTACCGCGTGTTATTTTAGTCGTGGTTTTTCCGCAGCAAAACGCTTCACCTTTAGTAGTATCTACTATCGATTTCCGCAAGCAATTTTTTTAATGATAAGATTTACTTAAGTAATAAAACAAGTCCATAATTAAAAGAAGTAAATATTCCCCCTATCTAATCAAATAGAAAGCAGATGAAGTGAATGTCCAATCAGCGATATGTATTCTGTATATTGCCCTTCGGAGCAGAAACCTAGGTAATCGAATATGTGCATCCTGTCAACTAATCGCCCGTAATGTATTTGCGTAAACAACACACAAACGCGACCCGGCTTTGCTTAAACAATAAACAGCCAGCGCAAACAACACTAGACTTATGGATGGAAATAAAAACATCTAGGGATATCTTTTTTATTAGTTTGCTGAAGAAACAATTTTTAGGTAATTGTTTTGGCACCAGTTTCAGCTTTTCCTCTAAAATGGCAAAGTTAGAGCTTCGTTGACTGGACTAATTCTCAAAGAGTTTAAACATTTTATTCATCTACAACATTATTGATTGGAGATTCTGTTTTAATTATCAGATATTTTTTTAAATAGTTCCAAATTGCATTGACTCTACTACTAAAATATGTTTTACTGAGGGTTAAAACATGTATACCTATTAGCATTATAAAATTGATAATTCAATTATTTTGTACTGGTTTATTTGCACTGTATTGTCTCCTTAGAAGCAAGGTGGAAAAACCAACATTTTCACTTTAAGTATTCTTAGTACTGTATACGACTTCTATAATAAGTAAATAGCACCTTCCTTAAAAGTACCAACTTATAATTAGCATGTTACTCGTACATACTTTGTTAAGTGTTTTTTCCTGTTTCTTTAAAATAATAAATTGTATTTTCTTTGCTCCCTTCTTAATTTTAAAACATAAAAATTATAGGTAATATGAAGGTGATAATCTTTATCAAGATTTAAAACTATTTTGCCCAGTGTGACGTAGAGCTACCGATTACAAAGCATTATCTATGCAAAGTATTATTATCATATCGATCATTCAATATAGTTTAACAATGGTAATTAGTAGGCGATAGTTGTATACTGATTAGAAAACTAATTAATTACTACATGCCAGTGGGAAATACTAATATCGGATTATTAATGATGAATTGGTGTCAATGTACCTAGAACAATAAAACTTCACAAATCTACCTGTAATCAATGATAAACAAATTAGCACAAACTTATACAGAATACCTACTTTTGAACCTGATGTTATGAATACATAAAAGTAGTCGCGATCACACAAAAACTGAAAATTATGTCTTAATAGGATGGAGTTTCATGTAACTTTTTTATTGATGAATATTGACCGCTAAAAGTAAGTTGAAACAGGGCTTTTTAGTAATAATTATTTAAGTCACCCCTACTGCGATTATGACTTAATCATGATCGATTACTAATGAATGGAATAAATGCTAAACTATGCGATTAAATAGTTTTTACATCAAATGATTCAATCAATTATTGGTAAAAAAACACACGTAACAAATTGATCACGTTACATAGAATTACGCTGTAGCCTGTGAGTAAACCAGTTCTCGTGATACAAGAAACTTGATTTAACTTTTGATATCGACATCCTAAACCTTTCTTGTAACACATACCTGTTTTTTTAGGAGATTGCGTTTAACTAATACCTAGCTTGTGAGGCCTGCGGCCGTGTATGGGACTCGTGATTTAAGTCGTTTGTCTATCCACTAATTTTTTTCCATCACATCCAAATAGGACAAGCCGGTGCCCGCCTTATGGCAATTGACTGACCTATCTTCGAGTATCCCGCCCTGATGCAATTGAATATGGTGTCTTGAGAGACTCACCCGAGGAACCAGGTGATTACCATACATAGTCTCCTCTCCTTAAGTCGGTCCCTCAGTGCTGAGGATCGTGGCTACGTTGCAATATACTTCTCCATTTACTACGGTCTTCAGCTTGATGGAGAGCCTGACCAGACATAGTATAGGACATGAATTTTGTGCATTACGTATAGATTGGGAGGCTACCCCTGTACGAGGGTCCCGTTCTTGAACATATTCATAATCTTCGTGATTACTCTACTTCAATCAATCTCTTAGTTACCATTTTTAGATGGTGCCTTGTTTAGTAATTTAAATTAATTATATTTTACATTCGATTCACGTGTTTTGCTTAAAATTCTCGCTTAGCTATTTTCTTTCATATTTTAAGCTTCTTATTTTATATCCGTTTCCATCGTTGCTTAGCAAACAGATTTCAAAGGATTTAAAAATCAAGATTGAATATGAGAAGCAAACAGATTGAACGCCTGTTTTTTGCGCACATGCCGAATAGATCGGGTTCTGAATGTATAATCAGATCGGGCGTGTTGATAGACAAAGGTTAGTGTCTCACGCAGGCCGGCGCCCGCGCAAGCGCCATGTATGGTAACGCGTAGCGTGTGGTAGGCTGACTACAGATTTGCGATGAATACTGTGCTGACATAGTATTGCTATCGTTTGCATATAGTGAAATTACTGGGTATATGAGACCTAATAACTGTTGTCTCGGTGTAGCGGGCGCAGGGCAGTGCCAGACAGTAACTGTTTAGTTACTGTTTGGCACTGAACTGTCTAAGGGCAGACGTGGTGCTTACCATCAGGTGTACGATCTGCTCGTCTTGTTACACATTGCAATAAAAAAATACCGTTAGTTATAATCGTATGTAATCAATACTTATAACTTCTATGATACTCGTATATACAAATTGGCAACTTTTTTAGAGTTTAAAATCTTATCCAGAACAACTAGTTTAGCACTTTCTGGATAAGGCTTAACTCCTGGAACCGACTAACCACAGAATCAAAATTAAATAATCGGGTATTAAAATGGCAAACTTACATACGTACATGAAGATGGTGGCCTTTTTTTTATTTTTCCATCTGAAGTGTACTGTTGTACATGTGACGACTTTTAAGTGTGTCATTATAGATCTTTATTTATACGTCCAATATACGATCGCGTGTAAACCGCCTAATCTATTCCGAACAAAGTTAACGCGCTCTAATTGATTGCACGCTAAAGCTTATTTTCGCCTATCACCCCTGTTTGAAGACATATTTCTTAATGCTTTGTAAATAAGATTGATTTTGGCGTGAGAACAAGGGCTATCGACCATACACGGCAGATTGCTCGAGTTTGTTTACCTTGGAATCAACACGTGATTGATCATTAGGCCCTGTTATGTTGGACGGTAGGTGTATAACGTATATTAAATAACTCTAATGGACCAACAAACGATTATTTCATTACCATAGAAAAAAATGATAGCTCATATTCTTATATAAATACACACAGCATGATCTACATTCATTGTAAGGCTGTGACCAAACCTCACATTAATGCATTCGACCAAGGGTTTTAGGAGGTACGCTAACTTGCCGTTCAGGCAAGTCAGTAGTGCCTTAATCCACTCCTAACACAGAAAATGAAATACGAACAGAGATTGAGGTACGAAAGCATTTCTCTGGACAAAAAAATAGAATTAAAGCCTTACTAAGGTAAGTGTACCCAATATTACCCTTACTTTACTCGTATTTTAATGTAGGATTTTTCTGTTTTGCGCATAGTTTATTTTATATTTATAAGATATATGGGGATTTTACGTTGCTGATATTTGTCGTCAGACGTAACACTCTGGACTTTGTACCACTCTTATATCGGGGGCATAAGTGCTATTATCGAACTGCAAGTGTTAACCGTGATGTGCTGTTGACCATACATGAAAGGGATGATCACTGGAGTAGTCTCTAAAGCTCGCAAGGTTGATTCTTAGGATACAGAGGGTTCACTTACTTACTAAAAACCTCATTAAGAAAACTTTCATTTTATTTTTGGAATACTGCAAGAGTTAACTAAAAACGCAATTGCTTTTCATAAAGCAAACATATGGTTTAATCATTGTAATTAATAGCAAAAGCGGCAATCAAGATTAATCACGATAACAGATAATATTTAATCTTTTAATACAAAATTAATGCTAAACGCTGAGAGAGAATTTTAAAGTTATCGAGTTGTAGCTAGAGAAATTGCAAGAAAATCTGAGCTTGTAGGTATTTAATTAAAAACGGACAACTGCGGGACCGAGAAATGCATTTAAGATGCAGTTTGCCGCAATATTACTGCATACTTAATATTAAATCTTTTGCTTGCATAACGAATCCAATTATAAGTCGTACTCAGATATTCTAAACTTTGTTTGTAATTTAAAGACTGATGTAAAGACAAGGTTTTGCAAATGGACTTAACAGAACTTATAAAATTTGTTAAAACCAAATTTTAACTATGAAAGTTTATTTAATTATTTTAAGTAATGTTTTTATCAAAGGTTTTATAATATAAATTACTTTAAAATCATGATGAAATTCGTCACGAATTAAACTATTATTTAAATGTTTTTTTAGTTCCAAAAATATATTTACAATACCTACTTTTTACTATTAATTTAGACTTTTTCTCTACCTAAACTTGATTGACTGGAAGACATCGCTATTAGCGATAAGTCCGCCTACATTGTACCATTTAATTATGTAACATATTTTTCTTTTATAATATTATTGTGCAATAAAGAGTATATCTATCTATCTATCTGTATTTTACATAATTATAAAGACCTTTTTTACTACATTCCATTTTTCCTTACAAATATAATGAATTCAGTACTCGGTCTTGCAAACCTGCCTACGCAACGTAAGGTAAGTTAATATAACACGAAATTATACCCGTGTCAAAATAAATTGTCGGCAAAAACAGGTACACTGCTCCCTGACCCCATCGTACAATACACCTCATTACCCTGGAGCGGTTAACAGTGGTTCTTACCTGAAACAAACAATGAGACATATAAATAAACGTATAAATACTCCACATAATAAAGGTGTGGGTTCAACGCTTTAAAACATACGTTTTATATGTTCGCTACATAATTCTTTTGTTAGGAGCTTACTAAGAATTGAAATTAAAAAAATATATTTCAGGCACATTAAGAAAGAACTTTTAACATTTTAAACTGTAGCTAAATAATAAGAGTAGATTTGCTGCCGTTAAGAAAGTTGATTCTACTCAAAAAGAAAAATGATTTTTCTTCTCTAGACAGGTTTAATAGAGTCCAATTCGAGTCCATTAGAATCCAAAGACTTAGTTGTAAGTTAAATGGACGAGAACTGGTCAGCTTAACCTATTTATTGATAGAATGAATAAACCACAAAATAGCAAGATTACTGATACGAATTAAGTCGTATCATCATACATACAGAATATTTGATGGTAGATTTTCCAAGCCATCGGGTCTCTTAATGGCTTTAGAATACGTGAGAGATGGTTTGACGTATAATTGGAAGCTCAGAGTGAAGCCACTTATAAACAAACAAAGCCAATTAACAAGCGGTCTTGGGGTCTTGCACTTGAAAATAATCAGTTTGTTTTAGAGTACGATGAACTTATTAATGTAATACGAGCGTGTTATAATTTCATAGCGTTTAATCAGTAATATTTGAACAAACAAAACAGACCTTGTGCTTTATGCCCAGTGAATCAAAGCGATGTATGCGTTTACGTAATTATTGTTATCATTGTTTGCTACCGTTTTTAACAATTACTTATATATTATTCATAAATCAGTGCATATTAAGTAGAAGTACACCTATCTAGCTTATAGGGATTCGAATAACACCATATTATAGTTACACCATTAATGGAGGAGCAGAGCCACTACCAAAATATAACACTATCGATTCAGTAATATTATTTTTAAATAATGAAATAGGTTCTTCAAAAAATGAGAAAGATAACGCAGAATTAGTTGACGTTATATACGGGTAAACTTATTAATTATTACATCCCTTTAATTTATGCTAAAACCACTAGAGCTGTGGTGTGTTAAGTGAAAACGTCATAATTAACGCATTTCGCTCTGTGTTAGTAGAGCTATCTTGTTTAGGAACATGAGTAGAAGTGATAATGATATAATGATACATACGTTCAACGTTTCTGGGCAATCATAATACTTGATGATTAGCAGGTTTTTTAACAACAGTGTGATTTGATTGATTAGCAAATAATGTGCTTTTTTTGTTTATAAAGGTGGTCATACTGAGAAGGGAATAAAAAACAATGACAGTTTTTGTTGGGATTGCCTGTAAAAAATATTTTTTTTAATTCTAAAATTGCAATAGGTAATCGAACGGTCCAAGTTCAAAATCCTTAATGGAATTTGTGTATTAGGTAGAGTTTATAAAGACCTATCAGCAACACCAAAGCAATCGTTGTTGCAACGATGTTATATAGATATTATTTTACGTATAATTATTTGTGATACATTCAAGCACAAAGTCCTTTTGGTATTTAAATTGCATATTTTCCGCAAGAATGCCCAATCGTAAATGTAATCCTCATTCGTCAGTTTCACGGATGCTGGTTGCACGCGCGCTAAATATTAATTGCATTGCACTTGTTGCAACACCACTGCATCGGTGAAGTAACAGTAACGGGGTTACGGCATTGCTCATCTGCATACCGATCCTGATTTACGATTCTAGTATTGTCGGACTTAATGTGTATTTTTTAACCAACTCCATCCAAGTTGGTAGTGCTGTCAAAGAAAAAAACGCTCATACCTAAAAATATGATTTATCTCGTGAAGAAAAACTTTTATGTTGGACATAAGTAGGGCCGGTAGCACCACCATCTAATAGATGTTATAATATCCGTTGCGATTTTTTAAAATAAGAAGATACCGTCCGTCACTCTTGCCTGACGTAAAGCAATTATCACAAACTTATCTGCCAGTGGTGAAAACTTTAACAACAATCAAAGTCCTTTCATATTTGGGCTATACTACTACTTTCATCAATCAAGCCTTTAATTTGTTTTTTTTTTAACTTTAGGTTCAAAATGATACCCGACACATTGTTCTATTATTTGATTAATTGGTTTTTGTACTATAACTGAACTGTTTATTTATATTCTACAATTTCCTGTTGACTAAGTGGTTTCAACGACTTTATTTTGTTCTGTTTAATTGGTTTCATTGTTATTGATATTTATGTCGTTTCATAATGGCAAAATGAGATTAAATGTATAACGGCAATCATCATTGATACAGCTAAGCTGTTAGGTACTTTAAAGAAGCAACAGTTTTTTGTTTTATACCACGGGTTTGGCTCTCAACCCCTTTTTTATGTCAGAGGCGGCAAACGAGCCAGCGGGTCGCCTGATGGTAAGCAATCACCGCCGCCCATGGACATCTGCAACACCAGAGGGATCGCTGATGCGTTGCCGGCCTTTTAAGGGAGGGTGTGGGCCTCCGACATGGTAAGAGGTTACCCTCGTCTACGGCTGATCCTATAATTTGTAGGTACAGTACAAACAAGTGATTGCAATGCAGTTGTATAGTTTGTTTTTGCTAGTTAATACTGTTTCGAGTTTCATAAATGTGCTCTTGTTTATTCTAGTATTCGACTACAAAGTCTGTGTTTCCCACAAGTGCTGCAATTGTGTACTTGGAGATAACAAAGTTTGCTCGAGCTTAGTGAGTCAGAACACTGTTTGCTAATTGAGTAATGCCCTTCCAGGTTGTTCCAATAACTCTTGAATTACTGGGAATTGTGTCTGGCGGACATTTTTAAGTAATGTTGACGTGATGTACAAATTCGTACTCAGGGGCACACCAAGAACTGTTATAGTTTTCTTAATTCTAAGAAAAGTTTGTAGGGAAGGCGCTCACAAATGATATATTAAGTATTTTGATGGTTGAACAAAATTGAAATCCATAGATGGACGATAGTAAATAGCTTATAAGAATTGCGAGATAATTCTTAATCTATTAAATACCTATTTGGTTACAGGACATGAATATATTCTACTCCCGTTTAAGAAATAATTATTTCATAATACCTACTTACACGAAATAGGCATTAGGCGTTCATTAATTTAAGTTAGGTATTTGTAAGTTGAATAAATCGCATACATTTCTCGCTCCATTTAAATTCAGAAGTGGCCATTAGTTGTGGCCCAGCTTCTAAATATGTCTGCCGATTCGAATTGGGAATGTCAATGACTTTTCTTATATGGAAAACGGTGCGAAATCTGAAAGTTACGCAATAGAGGCGCAGTAAAGACCATAATAGACCCACTTAATCTTGAGATAGTCAATTTTGATTTCGTGGATTGAAAATGGTATTTTACCTTCTGATTGAATGCCACTTTCCAAAAATGGTTGGCAGGTCAATGAAATTAAAAAGGAAATTAACAAAATGTTAAATAGTGAAGAGACGTCACTAATAATTATTGTGTGTATACCAAGATGATAACGTGAACAGAATAGTAATGAGTGGAAATTATTCCTAAAAGATGTACATACATTTTTTTACTTTGAATACCTACTTCAGGATTTACTCAGTTGGTATTCGATAGTTTTGTATCAACTCATTTGGAAAATGGGCACACAGTCCACCTGATGGTAAATACGTACGGTTGATGGTAATTTGTCTCACTTATCCAAATCTTATTGTCACCCTATTAGAAAGGGACAAGCTCCCCCGTCCGACTATCTCGCTTGGCTCGTTTTTTAGCCACGAGAGCACAGTCTAATGTTGACGATTCTATTTTATGACAACCTTTTGTTTTATTATCATGTTTCTTTTTATTGTTAGAATCATACTTTGTTGTAGTCTCTAAAGATAATCTTTATTACACCTTTTATATTGAGGTTAGAAATGAAGATTTTTGAATATTATATTTATTTATGAAAGAAGCAAACGGGATGCTCTGCCTGCCGCCTGATTGTATTGTAAGAGAGATCATTATTGCCCATGTGCAATAAGAAAACGCACACACATATTTTTTTTTATTCCGGTTTGCCGTTAAACCGTGGGGGCATACCGGCCGGGGGCAACCCGGAATGGGGGCATAACGGCTGGACCACTAACTCCAACACTCTTACTCACCGAACGAGTCACTAACTAGTACATCGGTACTACTCCCGGAAACTCTAGTACCAACATACCCCGTCTTTAATTGCCGTCTGCTAGTTCACCATCGTTCTAATCATTCATGCAGATTGAACGTTACAATTTACGTCATTGCTCATAAAAAAATCGGCACGTTAATTAAAAACGAGAAAAACACATATATCCTAAAACTGCGTGTGTTACGTTCCAGGCGTCGTAAAGTATGGGATTATAGTACGTTTTGCTGGTGGTAATGAAAGTTTACTGCGCGTCTCGGATTTACGCCGGCTATAAGCGGGGGTAAACATCACGCGGATTATATCCTTCACAAGTAATAACATCATTTTAATTAACACGTGTTTGAACGTTCGAGAGGGAAGGGGGGGGGGGGGATTGCACATGTGAGGTCTGATGATTGTTATGAAACAGGTGGCTATTCAGTATGTCGAAAAGAAAAGATAGCTAAAGGCATAAGACATGGATTTGATGACCGATTTGGTATAATGGTTTAGAAGTCGACTATTACTGCAGAGGTCGAGGTTCTGATCCCCGCACGGTATATGATGTAGATATACATATTATATTCATAGGAAACACCCTATCAAGCACAAACAGACATCTAAATTAAACTGATGAAGGTTCTTCTTAATTATTTTATCTAATTTGAAATTTGTTAATAGTATTTTTTTGCAATTGCATAAAAAGTATTAAATGCTTCATAAATTAATAAATTAGACCGAAACTTATCAAAGTCGTGATTAAGAAATTAATGCACTAGGTTCTTCCTTATAAGAGCCGATCAACTTTATTAGAAAACAACGTCAGCTATTTTTAATTCATTGCCATTAAAGAATTAATAAGTCATTTTAATAAGCAACTAAACATGCACTTCGCATGCTTTCATAAACTACTAATATGTAAGCATCATTGGAATATTCATAATTAACAAAATAAATGTTGTTTATGTAGAGCCATACTGCAGACATTTCTTGTCTGCAGCATAGCTCTACGACTGTTGAAGTACCAAACTCTAACA
This sequence comes from Mecyna flavalis, assembly GCA_949319885.1. Taxonomy (NCBI): domain Eukaryota; kingdom Metazoa; phylum Arthropoda; class Insecta; order Lepidoptera; family Crambidae; genus Mecyna; species Mecyna flavalis. The sequence continues at coordinate 21,420,415 of OX439427.1, forward strand.
GAAGACCGACGTGTCACTATCACTATCATCACTACATAGTATAAAACAAAGTCGCTTTTTCTGTCCCTATGTATGTATGCTTAAATCTTTAAAACTACGCAACGGATTTTGATGCGGTTTTTTTTAATAGATAGACTGATTCAAGAGGAAGGTTTAATTATGTATAATACATGCATATTCCCGCGGGATAACGTTCTATAGTTCACGCGGGCGAAGCCGCGGGCGGGCCGCTAGTCAGTAATAATTTTACTATTACTTCATGTTTTGGTGAGTGAGAGCGCTGGAAATCTTGCCATCGCCTTCCTATTCCCCTTTCTCCTCCGTCCATATTCTTTTCTTTATCTAGTTACTTCTAGTCACAGGTGTCTATGGTTGGTAGTCACAATTAAAAGTCATGTTTGCAAACCTCTTAAAAAAAACATTATTTCTATAACCAGTAACACCTGGTACTAATTATTATTATTTGTTAACAAAATGCTACTGGGTATTTCAGCTACTGACTAATCTGAGCCCGTAATGACACTGAGATAAGATTAGCAGAAACAATCTGTTTAATTATTAATTTTAGTGACGCTCAGGTCAGATAAAAAGATTCGCATATTATTTCATGCTTATCAAGATATATTATTCCATTTCAGGTATTGTTAATATTATAAATAATACAAAGTCTTGAGGGAAAAACTGCTAAATTATTACCGAAGACGGATATGGAATCAAGGAAACGTTGGGACTTTAATATTCTTTATATGGCTCTTAAAAGAATACAATACATACTTAAGAAAATACAAAAATTATCTGTGCTATTATTCTCATAATAAATATAATTTTTTTATGTTTCTGGTTATGAACCGACTTTTTATGTGTGTTATAATTATGTTTATAAAAAGATAAAACCAATAATATAAATGGGATGGTTTGAGATCGCTGCTGAGATTTATATGCTTGCATTGAAAACGTTGGACAATCTGGGGCATTTATGCATTTTTCAATATTTAATTTAATTTATATTCAATAACATGGTTTTATGCATATCGACTAAATGGCTACTTAGTCGAGAAAGTGGCACAGATAATAGATACACTTTCTTTGGACCATTGCCCATGGAACAGTCGACCTGTTGGCGTTTACTTAATCTAACGTTTCGAGTGCCGCCCTGGTTCCGATTCTCAAGTATTGCAAATATTTGCTTTTGATTATACCCAGTTTCCTCACTTAGGTTAATTTTTGAAGCAGCTGCTCGTATAAAATTATTACTTTTGAATTTGTTTCTTGGAAGTCAAAAACAACGATGACTAATTTTATACTGTATTACAATGTTATTATAATTTTGTGTGTAATAAACTATCTCATTTAATAGTCAATGAAATCCAAAAGATAGAAATATGTAATTTCTTTAATCGTCCGTAAGAAAATGGCATTGCAGACACATGACATTAATATTTACTGGTTTTATCCTACTTCTAAAGTAAACTCATCTTATTGTATGGTTGTGACCGACTAATAATTCTTGAATGTTTAATCTCGAAATGTGTTTTGATGTGTACAAATACGTAATTTCTTTTATAATTACTAATCAATTAACAAGCTCGTACAATAATCAAATCAATCATAAATATCAATACAACAACGATTACTCATCACTTCAAGTAATAAAACCTAACAGCCAAATACTCTTTTTCTGCTGCTGGTGAAAATATTGTTTAAAATCTTTAGATGAAAAAAACGTTTCTTAATACTCTTGGAATAAAACAGAAAATCTTTTTAATGAGTTTTATGTTATTACAAAAAAAAAACTAGACGTAGAACAGAGCCATTCAACTTTTAATGTCGTTTAATAATAACAATTTTCAGCTTTGTGCACGTACGCAACACTTGCGTTTCCCGACAGATGTTATCGAAAGTTAACGCATGAAGTCGCGGCTTGGAATTGTAAATGGCGACATCGCAACAGGATGCGCCTGGTCGGATTTGCCTCGCAAATACCGCGCAACCTGCCGCAAAATGCTAAGCGTTTGGGGAATTTCGCTTGGAGTTATGTTAATAGTTGGTTTAGATGTGATATTCAAATCCAGTTGCCCTGATAATCTACATCGTCTGTGGCTTTGGATAATGTGTTTGTACAGGTTTCTTGCATAAATTATCTTTAATTCTCCTGCCATTATGCCATTTATTGGAGTACTTCAAGGAGCAATATTGGCTCCTATGCTTTTCATTGTACATGTATGTACGTTTTCTTGCTTCATAAAAGCCTTTGAAATTATTGACTTTTGTAAGTATTACTTCTCTATCTTTTATAAAGGAAGACATCGATTTACAACTAATCATACATTATGACATAATGCTTATATAACTACTAGGTTATATCGCGTCGTCAGGAGAACTACGTATGTACGTCCTAACTATGTTCATTGCTTACGTTGAAATCTTCTTGTAATAAGTCAATGTCAACGAGCAAAACCTGCGTCATCAGTAACTTACTGTTTTAATTGACTTAATACAGTAGCTTTGTTACATGTATATGCAGTTGTTGTAAAAAAATGTTTGTCATTATCAAGTATATTGTATGGTTTTATAAATTGCTCCTTTGTATTAATAATTTTATCTACGAGGAGAATATTAACCGCGCAATAAATATGTAGATAAATAACTATATTTGATTGTGTGACAGCCCAATTGCTCATCAAATAAAATTTTATAAATAGTTATAGTCACAAATCGTATAATTCGCAATAGCAATGTCTTCACCGCCTTTTAATATTTTGGCAGTTCTTCAAAGTTACGTAACCATTTTTACGACCTCGTGATAATGTTGTTTTAAAGACATGTAATATTCCCACCTATTTGTTATATTTAAGCCATTACGATATGACAAATTGTTCACATTAACACGATCACGTCTCAGAGCATCGATCTATCTCCACTCATTAAGCTATGTCGTTTTCCTTCACCGAGTTTTAACATAATGGTTATTACAATGAACTACTCCGGAGTCTCGAATCGTAAATTTAATTCATTTCGTTTGTGTCGTGATCTTGTAAAGATTCATCTTCGTTAAAATGTTATATTAACTTGTTTAGAAGAAATTAAAACATCTGTAAGAAAATAATTAAAAGAATTTAAAACTTTCTTACCATGAAACTTTTCGATCTTGTAATTATTAATTATGTTGTTCGGTTTGGGCTCGCTTTTAATCGATTTGATTGTAACAACTTGAGTTTTAAGTTGAGAAATGAGAGAGAATAAACTCTCGAAAAGATTACTTTACGTAAAAAAAGAGGCCGGGTTATTTAAGTTGGGCATTTAATATAAAATGGTTTTCTTATTTAAAAGTAATGTTCTTAAGATGCCAACTGCTAAATGTTTTTTTAATATACAAGTAAATATATGTTTTTATAACCCTTTAACTTAAACACTAAATTAACCGAAATCCTCATGTGTACTAAAATTTCCATATTTTACCTCACTATTGTTACCTATAGTTTCTAAGTAAATGTTTTCCCTTCAAAATTATTATTAAAGACAATGTTATTTTTGCTAACTTTAAGTTTATAGCCTCCAAAGCTAAAACAATCTTCAACAAATTGCCTTAGTCCCTCGACGGTCTAGTTTCTGTTTTTGTAACGTGAATTTGCTTGTGGTTTAGGGCCGTAGTATTCAGATATTTCCCGAGGGGACCTTTAAAGAAATAAAATGTTACCTCAGAAACGCGTCTTCATATTATTGTTTTCCTTGACTCTTTATATCGGAATACTATAGGATCTTCGCTAGTTTCGCTACGAGCATTTTTGCGAAGTCACCATTTCACCGTGGGTAATCTTCTAGGAAACACCAGTGGTTGCTCTTTTCTTTATGGAAAAATTAAAGCTACTTCCACTTTTGGTTCTCAGAATAAACGTACTTTTTAACATAAGTCACACACACACACTCACTTAGGCCGACATCACGATGTTTATATTAAGGAAAATTTTGTGACTTGACTTAATGTCCCATGACCCCGGAAAATTTCGTGCACTGAGTTAGTAACATTAGATAATAATGTTGTAAACATGGTCTATTGTATAATATTGTGTTTGATTCTTGTTAGATTTAGCGAGTTAAGCAGTCCTAGTTAAGGTGAACAAGTAGAAAATCATATTTTGATTATGGTTGAGACTCGCATCACTCGCATCAGTCACAATAAAATGATAATAATTATCGGCATATTTATTTATAATGATGTGGTTTTACACGCTGTAGTGATAAAATGTATTATTAGGTTCTAAATACAATCTACATAAATATTAATGAATTGGCGAAAGTTTATGCGCGCATCACTTATCAACAACTGCACTAAATTAGATAATTTATATTATTTGATCAAGGCCAAGGTTTGTAAGTAATTATTTCCACCCGTGTAAAGTATAATGAAAATCGTTTTCCAACCAATACTACGGAATAACGTTTATTTAGTCTTATTTGTAGTCTTCTTTCCTTGCGTTTAGAAACTAACAGAATGTACTATCCGGTTCAGATGCTAAGGATAATACCTTTTGGAGTTGCATTACGCGACAGTGATGACTGAGGCTTCTTGTACACGCTGAGAAATTTCACCGTGTCTACCGCTTCGTCTTGTCTAGCGCAGACAAGAATTATTTCTTGGTCAGCGCCGGAGCAATGTACACGGTTCGTGTGTAGAAACGACAGGAATTCTTGCGTAGGCCCGGCAACTTTTCTTAGCATGTACAGTACAAGCGGACTTGCCAACACAGAACAGTCTGTTGCCAACGTTACGGACAGGCGCAGTAGACATCGTTTGTCGCTCAATTCCAATAGAAATTATCCTAATAGCATTTGAATCTGATAGTCTAATAACCGAGTTAGTGCCTTGTATCCTAGGGCTTAATTCATGTAAATATCTACATTCACACCGTTGGCTATTAGTACAGCATAGAACCAATTTGCCGAGCAGTAAACCGTCGTATTTGCCAGTCTCGCAACTCCCGCGCATATGTACGTACACAATGGCACCGCGGTCACGTGCAGCTTTGCCAGAAGGTTACTTTTGTAACCTTTTAGGTGTTTTTTGACTCCTTAAGGTTACTTTTAGGTTACACGACTCAAAAGGTTACTTTTAGGTGATTTTTCGGAATTTGCGTGCGGAAAGCATTTTTCAAATTGAACCGACCGTCTCGGTCGCCCGGTCAATCGTATTTGTTTGTCTCTTGTTCGTATCTTGTAGACTTTTTTTATTTGCTCACCAAAAAAATTGGTGAAATGTTACTTTTCTTACAAAAAGGTTACTTTTTTGTCCATCTCAGGTGACTTTTGACAAGACCTCGCTGGCAACACTGGTCACGTGTGCGGCACGTTGCTAATGCTATGGCCAGCTTCCTATTCAGCTTATTACATTACACATCATTCCTCAGAGTGACGCATGAACATCTTAATCTTTTTCTCAGGGCTGAGGTATTATGTCCATCATACTAACTCCTGAATGCTATGCATTGTCATCCTAACATTGCAATCAAGTTATCGTTCAATGATTGGTATTGATTGGGTCACCAGGCTTACCAATAACGGATTGATAATCATAAGCTGAAAGTAATATTGCTCGAACTGGGGATCAAGGCGGTAATGGCCAGGTCCATAATACGACTAGACCAATAAAGTTTTTAATAGTTTTTAACGATTTCAAATTGTCTCTTGTTAATATTTTGATAGTCTCATTTCAAAGGAACAAGGAATAAAATTAAATAACATCCAGTAAAGTTAACACTCAGGTCGATGACCTAGATTGGAATTAGACGGCCGCGTGGGCTATACGAAGCTATCCCGCAGGAATATGATATGAAATATTATTCCTATACTAAAATCCACGTTGGCCCATTCCGAATCCGATGTGGGACGTAAAAGAAGACATAAAAAATCACGTGTAATTTTGTTACCCCATGGGAACTGGGCATTTTATCGGAATATGTTATGTCCTTTCCCAAAGTCTACGCTCCTGTTTGTAGTTTTCATCAAAATCAATGCAGTGTTAATTTTGCGACAGAATCCTATTTGAAGAAACCTGAAACGCTAAAAAGGCACTGTATACATGTTGAATAAATTGCACTATCAATGTAATATCTTATTAATTCAATTATATTGAACATAAAATCAATTTTGATCGAATGAGTGGTCGTGGGAATGTTTACTTGTATAACAATCACCGATTCCCAAGCTAAGTAAATACGGAAAACTTGATTAAGTTAACCATAAATATGTGTTAAAAATATGTATTCAGAAGTTATGACATTCGCAGGAGTTCAATGAATACAATAATAATAAATAAAATAAACGACTATTAAGTATGAAAGAATGTCACGTGTTATAAAAGTTTTTATTGCTTTCAAGGTAAACAGCTTAAACAAATTGTATTGTCGAAATCAGACTTGAAGAAGACACCTTAACTTAATGAATAGATGCGGAAGAAATAATAATATAAATATTAATCAAGCACTTTTTGTCTTTTGTGAAGTTTGAACTAACGACCCTTGACATAGCAATGTTTATACATACATAACTGCATCAATAACTAGATTATTCTATAAATTGTCATTAAATAAGCAGAAGTAAATTATTTGTTCTTCTAATACATATATCTATATTTTATGTTACAACTTAGCTTACATTTCTAATTATCACATAAATACAAACATAACATGATATTTACTTTTTGGTTAGTCTCGGATAACTTGGGTTTGAGATCATTTGGCAAACATGATAGTTACACTATCTGACATTGAAACAGTAACTTAATTCCAGTGCAATGGGAATGGGGCATAATTTAGAGTAACTAGTACGAGTAGCTAGTACTTAATGCTTTTTCTCGTCAAATTAGTATGGCTTGACTTTAACAACGACAAGCTTGTTGGGCAGCCTTTAATCTAAAAAGAGACTAAAATGTTTTCTTCTATGCTGTCACTTTTGTCATTCATCTAATCTTGTCTGTCGTTTGTGTGTTGAGGATCTATAAGTTTTTTTAAATTTAATTTTAAACTTGAGGTTTCAACCACATGTTACAGCCCTGTACATAGGCGCGTGCGCAAGTCGAATGACTAATGTGACCCGCACCTTGCGCTGTTCTCCATTTTGCAAACAAGGTCTCAATTAAGAGGTTAGGCTCAATGAAGCCGAATTGACTTGTTACGAAATTCGGCCAGTTGTATTTAACATCGTAAGTTCCTTAATGGATCATCAGCCAGTGAAGTTTCGGCACAGATCGATAGATAGGAAAATATACAAGCAAAAGCCAGTGAAGTAAAAAGTGATTTTAATTAACCCTTTAATTTAACAGGTGGGTCAAGGTTGTCTTAATAGAAAACTGTGTACTTGTATGTATAGGATACAGATAGAACAACCCAGAACAATCACAATTAACACTTAATATACGTTTTTTTGGGGGTTATTCCCAGTTGCCCCCTTAGGCATCGCCCCCTCTGGGGAAATCGTAAAAAAATATGTCCCAGTTGCCCCCAGTGCCTCTTTTGAAGGAGCAACTGGGAGTATAATTTTTTAATTTTGAAAGAAAGAAAGAAGAAGAAAGAAAACGTCTAGATATTTTTACTTAGATATTTTTTTTTCCATCCAGATCCAATTTTGGACGTCATTCCACGCATTTATACAAAGTGACAAAACTCTACTACAAGGCCAAAACATTTGTCAATTGGAAATACTTTGAGAAGAATAATCAAGAGTTCAAACACGATCGATGCGACTTCTACTATTCAAATTAATGATTTACTCGTACTGTGCCTAGTTTTTGTAATGCATTCCGCAAATGAGATGTAAGAAGCCTGTGAAAGAGTCCGCTCAGAGGTCGTGTCGCGGGCGTCACGACATCCACTAATCGATGGAACGTCTTGGAAAGCGAATTGTGTCGCGATCACGACGTGGTCACATTGTCTTCACATGCTTGCTAAGTGAGGGTTACCGCGTTTGAAGTACGCTAGAGGCGCTGGAGTGTAAGGCCAATATCACTTGTCAATGTTCTTAACTCTCCAGTTCCCAAACTACGTTGAGCGTGACCATAGGCTACTTTTTATTCTGAAAAATATCAATTTTCTGAGGAATAACGTCGTCAGCGAAAGCAAAGCCGTCGGTGAAATGCTATTATTATAACGTAGTCGTCGTGGGTTCTAATTATAGCTACAATCATTGAAGTAAATAATACAAGTAATAAATAACTGACACAGTTGGTTGCAAGCTGTGAAATCGAATCTCAAAACCACGTATACGTTTTTGAAATAATGCATATTATAAAATCTTGATGCAAAAATAAATCTACATTGTTGCATTTCAAACGAAAACCGAAATGTTTGCGTGTAGAAAACGAATATGACGGTGAAATATCATTCTCTAGTTCTTCGAATTATTTTGACTATAGCAAGTACCTACTCTTTAATGCAAAATACGTGTGGCATTTATAGGGCAAGTAAAAGATCATTCCTTATTCCCTTAATAATACACACAAACAACTGGAGAGTTACCACATTCATAATAATATAATCATTATCACATTCATAAAATAGTAAACACCTTACAGTAAATAACATTGACCTAATTTTAAGCACTTTTTGTCTATCATATTCAACAAAAATACAAAACAATACAACAAAATCAACATCTATGACATTAGTTCGTCCGAAGAGTTCCAAACTGGATACAAAATATATTCATGAGGATTACCATTTAAAATAATAAAAATTAGATATGATAATGAGGCAGACATTTCTAGAGACGACAATAAGAGACATGCATAATTATATTATATGTACTCGTATAACTTCTGTGTTATGTTGCACCGGATCTAACACCAAATATAGGAAATATTTCGTTGACATGAGGTGAAATGACGGTTTTTTTTTTCTATACTGCATGTTATCGCATTAATTTGTAATTATCTAAAAAAAGTAAAACTATTACCTTCAGTTTTATACGGTGCATTTTCGGTAGCTTCAATAAACTTTTTGATACACTTGAATAATGTTTAGGTATAATATAAATCTTAAAGAATAGCTAATCAAAAGCTCTTTAATTATAAAAGGATAGTTTTACAATTCGTGTAACGATAAACCTTTGAAGCACGTGTCCGTATTATAAAAAAGCTACGATGCACCGATAACAGTATCGCCAAGTGCAGCAGGTTTTAATATTCATAACACTCATAACAATAGTTATCAGCCGGCGACCACGTGACCTCGATCGGCGCACGCGCTCCGACTTTCTACGGCGGCCGCGCGGCCAACATTCGTCGATTCGCCACACATTACGACACTGTATCGATTATGACCTTTTTTTTGCAAATTAATAACTCTTGCGCAAATTCGCAACATCGGCGCGCCGATCCGGGCTATCTTCGTGTCAAGTGGATTTATGTATTATGTAATTAAGTCATCGATTGTAAATCACATGGTTCTATGCCACATGGTTTTTTGAACTTATGTAAGGCGTTCTTAAAGTGCTGGGATCATGTCAGCTAGAGTTGAAAAACAAATTAGTCATATTTATGTAAGAACTGAAGTATGCCGTTTATGGCAAGAATGAAGAATACCAAAGTTGTATCTGCAATCAGGGGCCGTTCAAATATTACGTAAGCAGATTTATTGCAATTATTTACCCCCCCCCACCCCCCTTGTCAGCAAAAGTAAGCAAAGCTCTTACCCCCTCCCCCTATGCTTACGTAAACATTTTTTAATTATAATTTTTTTTATACTAAAATTATAATGTTATAATTATAATTTTATAAATATTTAGGAGATTTAGGATAGAGATTAGATTTTACTGATACAGTATTCAACATAGAGTAAGGGACAAAAATATTATAATCTTACGAACATAACAAACTTATTTTATCTACATCCATACCATAATATGTCTATTTTATATTCAGGAGCGATGAGCAAACGCCCTACATTTAGATATAAGTATCTGTGGCTGCATTGAAATGTTTACATTTTAGTGTCGGTAACCGACACTTTAATTACGTTCAAATTTCGAACGTCTTCTTTAAAAGTAAAAATTAATAGGTTTTTTCGATTATCGAATTAGTCGATTAGTAATTTTATGTTCCATTCCTATAAATTTAATTCGATGCTGAAATTATAACAATCGATTTGAGAATCGAAATCAACTTGAGTCTAGATTGTTTATGGATTTTAAAAACTACAAACGTCATTTATTCAAATTGACCTACAAATTAAGACATGATTTTGTACTAATTTGCTCATCGATCCTGACTATAAAATAGACATATTATCGTATGAATGAAGATAAAGTTATGTATGTGACTGTACATAATTAGTCATTAAAATACTCATGTGATTCTTTTATGAAACTCACTTCGTTCGTTTCATAAAACCACATTCGTATTTTAATGACCCTCATTATGCAGCAGTCACATAAATAACTATTAAAGTTTTGGTACACACATCATCATCATCATCATCATCAGCCTGTGATAGTCCACTGCTGGACATAGGCCTCTCCAAATGCTCGCCACGCTGATCGATACTCGGCCACTCGCATCCAGCTCCTGCCAGCCATCTTGCGCAGATCATCGCTCCACTTGGCCTGAGGGCGTCCTACACTATTTACCGAGACGCGGTCTCCACTCTAGAACCCGTTTACCTCAACGGCTATCGGTTCTGCGGCTGATATGGCCAGCCCACTGTCACTTCTATAGACGTGGCTTAGAAGGGAAATGGGTCCATAGTTCTTCAACAGGCTTTTGTCACCCTTTTTAAAGAACAGGACGACCACGCTCCTACTCGCGTGGAGTAGGAGCGTGGTCGAAGGGAAATGGGTCGATAGTTCTTCAACAGGCTTTTGTCACCCTTTTTAAAGAACAGGACGACCACGCTCCTACTCCACGCCTTTGTAGTTCTCCCTTCGAACAGGACAGCGATAAAAAGCTTTTGGAGCTCCCTCAGTACGGGTTTACCTCCAGCCTTTAGCAGCTCTGTAGTAACGCCGTCCTCTCCAGGGGCTTTTCCATTTTTAAGCTGCCCAAGAGCAATCTCGATTTTGCCAACGCTCACTTCTGGCAGGTCGTCAGTGTAATGGCGATTTAACGTGGCTCTAGAGTCCTAATTTTTGGGATCAGGTCAACATGCATGCGAAGCGTATAACCGGCCATAGAAGTCCTCTATCTCCGACCGGACTGCCGGCTTTGAGGCAACAACTTCTCCACTTGCTGTGGTCAGCTTCGTCAGGTGGCTTCTTCCGAGAGATTGTAAGAACACCTTAGACCCCCGATGTTGCTCTATAGCTCTTTCGATCGAAAGAGTATTAAAGCACCGGACCGGACCGGACATATTAAACATTGATACCACAGAAATCGGAATAATTATTCAGATTTCTGTGATTGGTACACATATTAAATTTAAATTAACAGTCTTCAGTCCATGAAACCCGAATCCATGATTCTAAGTTTTCGATGACATTGGATTGCTCAGATTGCTGCTTAGTGCTAACTTTCATCCGATTTTGGAATTTCTACGTCTTCTCACATCATGGTGCTCTAACTAAAATTTAATGTAAACTTGCTTTGCTATGCTTACAATACGTCTACTCGCTATAGTATGCAAACGAAACAATACACTGATACTACTGATAGAAGAAATTTAGACAACAGAGTAGCGCACGGTAATTCCCCTAATCGGTTCTAAAGCGAGTGCCTAAACGTATGCATTATTTGCCGGAATCCCCGAAAATGGGTTTCGTTTTCAAGCATAGGCAATGTGAGGGTTGCCATTGGTGTAAAAAAGTAAATAACTACCGATGACGTAATCATCATCTAGACCCCCCTGCCCCCCATGTCATCCAAAATAAGCAAAACAAAGACCCCCCCACCCCCCCATAGTGCTTACGTAATACTTGAACGGCCCCTCAGTTAACGCGTTTCATTGATCTTCTATCGGTGATTAAGTCTCATAAGCTGCCAATCCAGGTTTTAGACATGTCTTTTGTTCACAAATGCGATAGCATCCTGTTTTAGTTTTTCAAAGCACAAGATATAAGTAGGTCAGTCAAAAGTTTCTTAGCGTTTATGTTTGTTGTTTACAAGAGATGACCACAACGCGCAACGCGACCGAGCGGTCTGTTTTTAACTTAAATTAAAGTAAGATTTTTATTAAGATATGACTTTGAACATTTGTGTCTTAATTGTAAATCTCGGTCCCTCAAAATTAGACAAAACTATAATAACATCACTTGAACAGACAAAACATAAAATCAGGCTGAACAGATAATTACTAACTTTTATTTCCTACAATAAATATTTTGAGGACAATAAACTTGTCCTCTAGTATCTGCCTTATTAATGTCTTAGTGAAATTAAGTCATCATCATATCGCTTGCTAAATGCGGAATGGTGATCACATCCCGAGCCGTGTTCGAAAAATCCAATACAAATTTTTCCCGACCTGTAAATTATTCCCAGGACCCCGAGAACTTATTATTATGTAGCTCGGTACTTAAACCTCTAGCAAAGCGTGTATCTTTCAGACTGAATCATTATTATAAGATGTCCTAGTTTAGTAGGTAACAATGTGTGTATGTTTTATACTATTTTTACAACAATTGTCTCCGTGGGGCATACTTTGGTTAGAGAGTGACCTTAATGAGAATTCAGTGGGCAAGCAGAGTCACGCCTGGGGAAACTTAACGCACGTGTCCGAAGACGTAATAGATTATGCAGAATTAAGCAGCTTAGTTATAAAAATATGTAATTATCCTAAAGAATTTGCAGGTAATAAAATGCATGAGAACATAACTAAGTTGGCATTGTTAGATTTACATAATTTAAATTAATTACGTAACCAACCTACTTAGCGTGCGGAATATTATATTAAGAAGACAGATTTGATTAGGTGACCAAGGCTTGTGTCGTAATCTAGTTGTAAAATAACTTCTTCCGAATGTTTTATTTTAAATTTTGCACGCATTACATTCTAACATTAGAAATACGATCGTAACCTAGGCATAATCAGTCATTATAATTGAAATTCTGACCTATTTATAACCCAGCACAGAGCAAAGACCTTTATAAATGAAATTCTTGTTACAATGATATTGGACTAATTACAATATGACTCATATCACACATCTTTAAACTTAGACATTTGAATGTAGACTATAAACTTTGAATATTTTATTTCCTGTGGCATCATCTTACTAATTGTTTCGAATGGTATAAGTCTCAGGACGTTTACTGGATTTGTATCCTACCTGAGGATAAGAAGCCGTTACTGCCTGTCATCTGTTATTTTACTTTATCACACCCATACCCCGCTTATGGTCAAATAGTTCCCATTGAAGAGAAACTAGAACAAAACCAAAGATGCGGGGCGATGATATTTATTTTATTTTAGTCTGTCTACTAAAATCAACGCCCTATTGTACCTGAAGTCATATTCTGAAAAATCCTGCAATTTATTTCTTGTTAAACTATTTTAAATGCAATGCTAGTTTTACCGCTCGTGCTTTTGCTTTCTTGTACTGTATAGTAAAAGCCTAAAAGGACTGTAAAAATGATTTACAGATTCTAAACTCCTTTTTTACCTGTTTCTCATCTTGATATTGCCTTATGGTGAAACACTGTATAACATTTAACATTCTTTATTCCAGATGTTTGGGCTATGTTGGTGATCATTAGAGAGTTCAATGTTGTAATCTTCGTATTCCATTTGTCATCAACAAGATATTATCTCAGAAGCCATAATGACCTGTCACACTTTCAAGTACATGGCATAACTGCCGTCATTTCATTCTCTTGATTATTTGTGAATTAACAAAAGTAGATTATAGAAAGGCTCCGGAAATCACGTGGGGACAAGATGGCGCCGCACACTTCCGGTCATGCGCGTGATTGGTCGAACACGATTCTTTAAATTGATCTATTCTAGCTGCAATAAATCAGTCGATTATGGTTGCATTAACACTTATATCGATCGGATGTACTTTTATTGCGACTGGTGAAAGATTGAGATTGAAGAATTTATTTCTTGCAACAACTTTTAGTAAGTAATATAATTTACTAGTCCATTCAAAATAACATTAATGTAATAGAAATTCTTGATTATGCCTTAGATTGTGGAAGCCACTTAAACTTGAAATAAAAGTTAAGAGCCGGGTTATGGCCGCTTTTCCTCAGAAGGGTCAATCTGCCAAGTGTATTAATAATATTCCATCACATATAAAGTTAGCTCTTGCTGTCTACATAAATATTACCAAAATATGCGTTAGACACAAATACTTTTAAAACTAAATTATTCATTCGATGTAATTTGAATGTCAGAATTGATCCCTGCGTCCACTTGGATCTATTGAGTACGTTCAAATTCTTAAATATTGACATTACATAAAGGATTTTATTTAGGTCGATCTAGATTGGTCAAGGGATTAGTTTAATGTGTTATTCTATTAAAATACTATCAGCTGATTGCTCATATGACGTAACTTGAAGATTTGTTGTTTGTTTGGCATTTGAATTTTAAATATTTCCAGTTCAATATACGAATGATTGGATGCATCATTATTGTTTAAGATAAGCAAATGAGAATTATGGAGCTTAGGCAAAGAATACAATGTTAATTACATATCTCTCAATCATTTCCAAATAACTTAAGATAAATAAAATGAGTAAATACGTGCATATAAACAGACAGACAGATGATCTCACCTATCTTCCGCCCACAAACAAAAACTGTATACCTACTTTGTACAGTATATTTTGTGTATGACTATTGTTTACACTGGTCATCTAAGCTATCTTAAGGTCATTTACACCAAGCTCGGTACAAATATGCTTAACAATCTTCCAAATTAGGACTTAAGGTTTTTTGTTTGAAAAATGTATACTATTCGAATAAAGCCAAATGTCAGCTTCAAGGTTTGTCCCCACATCTCATCGGAAAAGATATCTCGATAAGGAAACTTTTGTCTTAAGTTGAAATGTGACAGAGCAACTTCCTTATTAAGAGGGTCTTTTATACTTTGGTTTATAGTAATCATAGATGACATTTCCCAATCTTTTACTTTTTAATAAAATATAATCTATTTCTTGTCTTAAATTGTCTGTGTTCTGCATCGACGTACAGAATTTTCTCACCGAAAATCACTGATTTAGAAATTTATATATTTTTTGACTTCGCAAAGTGTAAGTTAGACTAGAGATTTAGTGAAGCGTATATTCGATTTAATTTAAAGTTCTTTAGAATTAAAGTTGTAGCGTAGTTAATATTAAGATGCAGCATCAGCGTCCTTTTTACATAAGTATTGAAACTGAACCTTGTTAGGTATATAAGAATGCTTCGCAAAGCGGTAGACATTAAAGATTAAAAACAAGACAGTCTTTTTATCATAATTTATAACCAAAGGATGTTTAAATAAAATATTTTGTAGTAGGTAAATTGCGTCGGAAGTAGGTACGTATATACATGTGTTGTACAACAGCAGAGGATTTTCGAATGCAAAAACACGTATGTCAATAGTGCCGGTCTGTTTGCGCAATTCTCGATGAGCAGATGTGAGCAAACGGATCAACAGAACAACACTCGGTATAACTCGCAAGAATTATAAAAAAATAAATAATAATAAATAAATAAATAAATATTTTCGGACATTATTCACACAGCGCCATCTAGCCCCAAACTAAGCATTAGCTTGTGCTATGGGTGCCAGACAACGGATAAACATTACTTATATACTTTTTTTTTGTAAATACATACATATTATACATAGAAACACCCAGACCGATACAAACAGACATGTTCATGCACACAAATGTTTGTACCGTGCGGGGATCGAACCCGCGACCTTTGGTGTAATAGCCGACTTCTCGACCATTACACCAAATGGCTCGTCAATTATGCAATATTGCAAAATAATGTATTGCAAAATATATAAATATTTTGCAATCTCGTATTAGAAGGCTTTAACTGCTTTTCTACCATGTTTGCAAAGAATTTAGGGTAACTGATAGATACTGTACACACAAATAATATTTGGTTTCGGAATTTTAGTCGTCTTCTCCATATTTCAAAGTTTTTCTCACACCATTAAAATTTTGTGACCATGTGATCTTGTAAATGGAAAAAACAAAATATACCTGTACGGTACCACCATGTCCCCAAGAAAAGAAAGTTCGATTGATGTCGTGGTAATTACTTACATCCCAGGTATTTCCGTAGAATTTATCCACACAAAACGAGACGTATTGACACAAGCAAGCCACTGTTTATTGAAATAATGCTAAGACGCGCACATCGGCTCGTTGTATGCTAATTGGCACGAGTGAGAGCTAGTTATCTTGTTAGAAGTAGACAATCGCGTAGCAAAAACTGATGAAAACTAGACGGCATCATTCAGAAGTGCTTCGTTTGTGATCGGATTCAATGACTTATTGTTTTCTCACTTGATTTGGGCATATTTGGTTTATCCTTACAAGACAATGACAATCTGACGTTACTTTAACGATTCATCGTTGAATCATAATTTAGTATTTTCATTTGTGATATAGCTAATTATAAACACCAAAGCTCAATAAGCTATTTATAATAGCAAACAGATCCGTTTCTGATAAAGTTTTGGCAAAAGTGCCGATTAGTCATTACATTTCATGGAAAGAAATCTGTAGAATTGGCTAACGTCATTACAATTTACCTTTGGACAAAAGGTAATTAAACTCCAGTAACATTAATTAATAGGTTATGGTAAATAATATTGCACTGAAAATATTTAAAATTTAACTTCTTTCTTTCATATCTGGTGAATGCCCTAATAAATTGAAGAATGTAAACTACAATCATCTTTTAACTAGGGTAAGTTTGTGCCCTTATTTTAATGGGAATAAGAAAACTTCCCGAATAATGTAGAGAGTTTCAATAGCGTCTCATATAGTTTCCAGACATCAATCACATTCTATTTATAACAGTCGAAGCAGTGAATGAACAATAAAAACTTTTCTGAATAACAAGTAGGTCAACATTTGCGATTTATATTACTGTTATGACATAGTTAAAGATTATCGCCAAATTCCAAGTAAAACACAAATGTCCTTCAAACGCAAGGCCGGACATTCTAAGGCACTTAGCACACAGAACTCCGCCGCCGAACGAAAATTGGCGGGTGTCAATATTTGCCCAATCCCGTTCGGCTAACGTTACAAACATACATACGTACCATACTAGTAAAGTTCGGTATATTTAGACAACGTTTTAATTAATATCCAAAATTATTAAAATCGTTTGGCAAATATGCTTTCACTTTGCAAATAAACCACATACCTACCGGTTAAAGCGGAGGTTGGCCATAATCGAGGTAAACGGACGGCCTAGTAAAGGTCGCCGGTATACACTGGATTCAAGACACTTTGATCGGATAATACGGAGGTCACCATGGCAAGATGATTCTGATTCCAAACAAACCTTCCTTTTGTCTAGCGATATTTGACTTAAGCTTAAACAAAGTACATTTTTCTGTGAGATAAACTGTTAATCTGCTTTTTTAGAATTAAAACTTACGTGTAAGGTCGTATCACCTAATTACAAACTCCGAAAACTTACCTGTGGACAAGACAATAAAATATTAAATATATGGACAGTTATTAACATTCACGATCATTGGAATAGATTAATCGCTTTAAATTCGTAAACTATTGAACTATGAAACAGGAAATACGCAACTTCATGTTCGGCAGGATTGGCCGAACATGAAGTTGCGTTAATTTGTTTTTATTTGGATTCTACATAATATTTTCTTGGTAGCTAGGCCCATGTCAAGTAAACGAACATATTTCCCCCTGATTTATTATTAAATAATCTTTTTTCATTCTCTATTAATGATGGTTTTAAAATCTGGATTATTTTATTCTGGAACTTAGTTTTACAAACAATTAATATTAAATATACCATTGTCATTACATACCTAACTCTCCATTGACCTTGTTGTTCACCTTAGCTACCAGATGTAAAGGACCATTATACAAAAACACACCCTCTAATACATTACAAAATCTTTATAACCTTGACCACCATGAACACCATAAATAAAAACACTGAAAAGCAAAAAATAATTTTAATAAGACATTCATCAAATGCGCTTATTGTCTAAGCCTATTAATAACATTAAATTGTATTTACGTGCTAGGTAGGTACCTACTAATCTGTTTGAAGTCGGTGCCAAGCCAAATAGTAGGTACCCAGACTACGTACCTACGTCCGCGGATTATTTGTAACCCTGTATAATACATAAATTATTAGGTATGTATCATTTTTCATTACCTTTGGCTTGGCACCGACTTCAAACAGATTAGTAGGTACCTACCTAGCACGTAAATACAATTTAATGTTATTAATAGGCTTAGACAATAAGCGCATTTGATGAATGTCTTATTAAAATTATTTTTTGCTTTTCAGTGTTTTTAGGTAGTTTTTTTTTGAAGTCGGTTTAATTTTTTTTTAAAAAAGTTTGTTTATTTTTCTATTTTTAGTGTGAATAATACGTAGGAGTGAGTAAAACTCTCTCATAATATTGATAACGAAAATACGAGTAAAATAGTAGAATTGTATTATTTGACAATATTAGGTACCTATTCATTAAGTGTTCAGCACCATTCAGTAGACCAACTAAAGATGCAGCCCGCAAGAGGGACATAAGAATTAAGAAGTCGTACCCTTTAGCTTCCATCATCATAGTTGTACCTTCCATCATCAGCTTAGCTGCAAAAGTACATGAAATACAACTAACGGTCCACATATTCCTACAACACTGAAATAATTATCCCCTAACTCCTAACCGTTAAGGAGTTGTACCTTCCATCATCAGCTTAGCTGCAAAAGTACATGAAATACAAATAACGGTCCACATATTCTTACAATACTGAAAGAATTATCCCCTAACTCCTAACCGTTAAGGAGTTGTACCTTCCATCATCAGCTCATGAACATAAAGTGATGACTATAGGACGCAAAAACTTAAATGGCTTCAGAAAAAACAAGTAACGCGTAGTGTGCGCCTATAAAATTTGAGGTTTGCCCTTGATTTTCCCGGGATCCCATCATCAGATCCTGACATGGTGACAATGGGACCACCTCGGAACTATGCACTTTCAAATAAAAAAAGAATTATTTAAATCGGTCCACAATTGACGGAGAAATCGACGGACATACATAAAAAAAAAAAAAAATAAAAAAAAAAAATACATACAGTCGAACATAGAACCTCCTCCTTTTTTGAAGTCGGTTAAAAATATTCAAGTAGAAGTCAAGCATTTTGTACTAGTTACTTTATGTTATTGAGGTCTTTTCGCAGTTATAATTTGTACCTGTGACGATCATTAATATTAAAACATTCAGCCATTGTTAACAATATTCCCAACCATAAAATATATCAAAAGAACTACGAGTAGTAACTAATAAATATGCAAGATGCATCGATGTATTCTAAACGATACGATCTAGAAACCTAAATACTCAAGCATTTACTGTAAACATAGCGAATGAAGCAGTGCTCATGGAAAACCTTATTTTGTTTGCGTTAATCAGATACAATTAAAATTTTTGCGACGCAATAACAAACATTCTACACTTTGTACCACAGGCACATGATTAAAATAATTTATGTCATGTACGCGTGCTGTGATGGCGAGGTGACTCAAACTCGATTAATTAAAATTCTGGACGGAGTCAATCGCTTCGAGGATTGCTACGCAGAATCCATGAATGTATGTGTATCTTGTTTCAAGAATAAAAGGCAGAAACAAAACAACGAGGTATCGACATGACGAATGTTCGTTTAGTTCTGTAATTGAAGATTATCTCATTAAAACGTTTCAATAAAACAGGAAGAGAATTTTTAATGGGTTGTATTTCATCATCAGTGTCATCAAAAAATTCTGAAATGTAGTTACATAAAAAAAACTTAATTGCTAACCTTACCTTTTTTTAGGAACCTAACCTTTGATGTGTAATTAGTTATTTCGTTGTACATTTCAGTATTTTTTGGATATAGGTAGACTCAAATATTTCCCATTTTTGACTTAGGGCCAATTTCACCACTGTTTTAAGTAACGATAAGTCAGAATTTGTCTGGTCATGATCCAGAATAGACAGTCAATAGACAGAATTTTAGTTATCTGCCTGATAAATATCACGAACTTATTTAATTGGGCCGATCTTGGCACTTAACAAAATTAAACTTGAATTTGGTTTGTAGCTTAGCTATGCAAGCTGTATATGCATGTAAAAAAAGTTAGTCAAAATTGCTTTAGGAGCTTAACGCATTATACCACACTGCCTATGGGATTCTATTTCGGAATATCATAAGAACTTGCACATTAAAAACTTCATAAATGTCTGGATCACCACCCATATCTGGCGGGTGAAAGTCATCCAATACTGAGTGCACTGTGACGTCATTACTTACCAAGCTATGCGCCTGCGCACACATCGCCTCGCAAAGATAACAGCACTAGACTGCAGCATTATTTGAATTTAGATTCGTTACTTAGATCAAACGATTTACTTGGAATGGACAGACATCCTGTAATTAACATACTGTAGATAAAGTTAAATATTATGTACATATAAAACGTAGTTGTCTCAATGAGTCGCATTGTGAATCATCGCAACTCTTGTGTTTGTGCGGAAGATGAACCTGTTTATTTGTAGACAATGCGTTGGGTCTCGTATTTTATCTGCTTAATTATTTAAGCTCTTTCATGCCACAGTCTCTGCTTCAACAATCTCGTTATTATTGGTGTGTTTTTGAATTCCTGTCAGCTGCTTTTTTACTCATCTTATTTTGAGAGTAGATTTCCGCCCGCGGTTTTACCCGCGCGTAATTTCTTTTTTCAAATATCCTGCGAGGATAAGACGTTTCCCGTAAGAATTTTATAGCCTATATCCTAATCCGGGTTATAAACTATACGTGTACCAAATTTTATCTAAATCCGTTCAGCCGTTTAGGCGTGATTGAATAACAAACATCCAAACATCCAGACTTACGCATTTATAATATTAGTAGGGTTAGTAGCATATTTTGAATCATCGTCATCCCCTTCCCCCTGGGCCTCTGTACAGGGCAGACGTGTTTTTAGTAATATTTCCGTGTCAAATTTTTTCGCATCTTTTAAAATAAATCCAATTAATCAAAATATATGAGTGCAAATAATGGGAGCGCAGAAGCCGCAAGAAGTGAGCTAATGACTGTTGAAGGCGCACCTTTACTCGAGTGAGTAATACAAACACCAACTCATACGCACACTCATTTCACACGGAGAGAACACGCAACATATGCAAACGTGCAAAAAAGACAAAGACCGCTATACGGACCGAACTCCATAGCGAACAACTATACCTGGAGACCTACTTACACTGGACGGAACGCACAAACGTACCGAGCCGTCGATTGCCACCAGTTACACTTGAACCTCACGCTACAGCTGCGTAATAAACGTCCTTAGTATTGCTGCGCGCCTGGTACTTTCAACCTACGCTATGCCACTACGACGCACACCGCCTGCGCCACCCGCAACCACAAATAGTCCAAGGGACAGTACACATCGCCTTGACGACATAGCCGCAGAAGTACTCGCTTCGCCACTCCAACACTGCGAATCTGCCCCGGATTTACCTGCTATTGTAGGAAATATTACCGAACGGAAAAAACGCAAATACGAAGGCGACGACGCGACCATATTGTCGACGTTTAAAGAGATGTTCTCATCATTTTCCAAAATGATGGAAAATCGTATGGATGGACTTTATGACGCTGTGAATAGTATAAAGCTACAAAATAGTGAGCTCACAAAATCCGTGGAACTGATGTCTAGTAAACACGACGAACTACTTACTCGTATTAATCAATTAGAAGAGGAGAAAAAGCAGGATAAAAGAACAATTAATGCACTGGAGGGGAAACTGGAAAACCTAGAGAGGAAAAGCCGTGCTACTGGACTGGAAATTAGAAATGTACAGAAAAATATAGGGGAATCAAAAGAAGACTTACACACATTGGCCATCAATCTAGGTAAAACCCTAGATATAAACATTCAGAACTCGGACATTAAAGACATTTATAGAGTCAATAGCAAAGAAGGGACTAATCCTATTATTGCGGAGTTCACCACTGTACTGCTGAGGGACAAAATATTAAAACAAACAAAAATATTCAACAAGTCCAGGGGCCGTGGTGACAAACTGAACTCATCTCACTTGAAACTTAAACAGCCTTTGAAGCCAGTTTTCATTTCAGAGACCCTTACAAATCAAGCGCAAAGATTGTTCTATTTGTCCAGGACCTTTCAAAAAACCCATAACTATGCTTTTTGCTGGACCTCACATGGAAACATCTACCTTCGTAAAGATGAAAAGTCTTCTTTCATCAAAATCATGTCAGAAAGTGACTTAGAGAGACTGCGCAAGAAGGAATGACTAGCTATTTTGTTTTTAAGCTTTTATCCCTCTAAATCTAATTTTATTATTTGCATGCTTCCCTGCCGTGGCTATTGTTTTTTGTTTGTATATTTTATAACTATATTAATGTTGTTTTGTATTAAGAACTGTAAGCGCAACTTTTACTGTAAACAGAAACTCAATATACATAAAACTATTTATAAAATGTTTATACACGTACCTCATATGACAAGTCTAAATTATTCCGTTCTAAATAATTCTTTTGGGCACTTTCTCTGTTCATTTAAATACAGTTTTTACAGTGTTTAGTCACGATATTATAAATGACCTTGACAACATAGCAGACTGGACGTCTCATGAGGGCGACGTTGATTCACTACAACCTCACATTCATTCAATGGTAAATGGTTTGTCTGTTCTCACGCAGAATATACGAAGTGTATACGGTAATATGCCGGGTTTTGAAGTTTTGATGGCGGATCTTGATATAACATGCGACATTATCATCCTAACGGAATGCTGGTTAAAAAAGTCATACCCAATCCCTAGTTTGGACTCGTACTCGTCATTTTATACGCAAAACATTAAAAATCAAAACGACGGGATAGTGGTTTACGTAAAAGAACATCTAGACATCACTTTTGTAGAACCCGAGTTTAAAGAAGCAAACTGTCTCGTGATCAAAATTGGTAAGGAGTCCGCTTTTATCGCTGTTTATCGCTCGCCATCTTTTAAGAATATCGACCCATTTTTATCGTCCTTGGATGAAGTTTTAAAGTCGCTGTCAACGTTTGCAAATTTGGCGCTAATAGGAGACATAAATATTCCTATAAACGCTGGAAAAATAACAAGTGTTTCTGAGCAATATTTGACTCTGGCTGCATTTCATGGTCTCCTGCCGACTCATACCTTTGTAACTCGAGACGCCAGTGGTTCATGTCTGGACCACGTGATGTTAAAAACAAAGAACATCGCCACCACATTGGTGCTTAACACGACTTTAACTGATCATAACACTGTTATCCTTTGTTTAAAGACTTCAAAAACTCGTGAATATGCTGTGACAACACATTTAAAAATAAACAAACAATCCTTAAATTCTGATATAGCTAATATTGACTTTAATCACATCTATAGCTTAACGGACCCTAACTTAGCCATGACATACCTGGTAGATTTATTGGAAGCAGCATTGTCGAGAAATTCAATAATTGTATCTTTGCCGAAGCGCAAACGTATTATAAAACCTTGGATAACCCCTGGTATTGTCCGTTGTATCAGACATCGTGATAGGTTGCATAAAAAACTCAAAAGTGATCCAAATAACTTAATACTAAAAATATCTTTTACAAGATATAGAAATCACTGTAATAAAATTATTAAATCTGTTAAGAGATCATATGAGAAGGATTTGATAGCTCGGGCCGGTAATAACAATAAAAAACTATGGGAAGCTATAAAAAACATAACTTATACAGGTAAATCTAAAACTTTTCCAAAAGAACTTTTAACAATGTCACCCTCGCCAAAACAAGCAGTTAATGAAATAAATAATTATTTCTCTAGTATTGGTAGAACTCTTGCTGAAAAAATTACAGCACCAGCTGGAAGTAACGATTCTTATACTTTCGATACTCATATCAACAATGAAAAAGACTCTTTTGTCTTGCTAGATGTGGATGAGGGGGAGGTCGAGCTCCAGATACTAGGCTTGAAAAATAATTGTTCTGCTGGTATTGATGGAATTTCTAATGAGCTATTAAAAACACACAGAGACATCTTGGTTCCTCCGCTCACATACATTTTTAATTGTTGTTTTCGTGCAGGCGTGTTTCCTGATAGACTTAAAAAGGCCGTTGTCACTCCCATTCATAAGGGAGGAGATAGAAGCCGTGTCACTAATTATCGTCCAATCTCAATATTGCCATCAATTTCTAAAATTTTAGAGAAAATTCTTAACAACAACTTAATTAGATATCTTGAAACAAAAAATATTTTATCAAATAATCAATACGGTTTTCGAAGGGGTAGGTCCACAAATGATGCAGTGTTAGGTTTAACAGAGTTTATTTCAAATAATCTTGACAAGGGTAAAAAGTGTATTGGTGTTTTTCTTGATATAGCAAAAGCTTTTGACACGGTTTCTGTCCCTCTCCTTCTAAGTAAACTCGAAAGAGTGGGAATTCGTGGCAATGAGTTGAAAATTTTTGATAGCTATCTATCAAAACGTTATCAATGTGTTAGGCTGGGTTCATATTTTAGTGATCAACAAAATTTGAGATATGGAGTTCCACAGGGCAGTATTTTGGGGCCGACCCTCTTTCTTATCTACATAAATGATCTTTTGAACTTGGCTATACCACATGGCAAAATTATCTCATACGCAGACGATACTGCTTTGCTGTTTACTGCTGACTCGTGGGAAACTCTCTATGAATATGCGCAATCCAGTCTTAATATAATTCAAAAATGGCTGAGCAGTAACGTACTAACACTCAATCTTGATAAGACTAAATATATCCAGTTTTCAATAAGGGCCAAGGGACCTGAGTCTGCCAATTGCAGAATCACTTTATGTACTTGCCTTTCTTCCATTCCACGATGTTCATGCAAAGTTATGGAAAGAGTCAAATCAATTAGGTATTTAGGAGTGATTGTAGATGAAAATCTTAATTTTCGCGAACACATTGAGGCACTTAGCTCTAAAGTCCGCAAATTAATCTTCGTATTTAAAAACTTAAGGCATATATTAGAATCACATCGTTTAAAGCAAGTGTATTATTCATTATGTCAATCCTTGCTGACATATTGCATATCTAGCTGGGGGGGAGCTTGTAAAACTATTTTGAAGAAACTGGAAGTTTCACAGAGAGCTTTGTTAAAGGTGTGTACTTTCAAACCCTTTCTCTATCCCACAGATGAACTGTATAAGTTTTGTGACGTCCTTACAATTCGTCAGCTATTTCTGCTTGATATCACCTTAAAACAACATTCATTCTTAGCCTTGGAGCCAGCAGTTTTACTAACTCGTAGGAAGGATCCTATTCGTAGTCGCAATAAGGCATGTAACACTGCTTTTGGTCACAGATTCTTTCCATTTTTGGGCCCCTATGTGTATAAGCAAATAAACAAAAAACTAAACATTTACAAACTGCCCAAAATGGAGTGTAAATTATGTGCATCCGAGTGGTTAAAATCGCTTTCATATGAGGATACTGAAAAACTCATTAAGGTTACCAATTAATATTCTATATTACATGTTTACAGTTCTATGTGTGCTTTCTAGTGTTTATATATTATTAATCTATATGTATCTTTGATGTGTAAAATATTGTAGTAGTCAATCTGTATATTTAGTACTAGTACCTAGACAATTGTCCATTACATGGGGGTTATGGCGCTGTTTGCTGTAATACAGGCTTCACAGCCTAGCTCAGCAACAGAGGATCATAATATTGTTTAAAGTTATGTACCTACTTAGTCTAAGCTAGTTATTAACTTTGTATGTTTTTTGGTCAAATAAATATTATTATTATTATATTATTATCGTTTGATGACGTGATGTTGGCGACAGTACTACCCGTCGATGATTATGTAGGACCCAGAGTGGCAGGTATTTTAAACTTCACATTGCCCCATAGCGTCTTGGTGGCAGTGTCAAAGGAAGCCTTTGCTTCCGGAACACTGCCGAGGAATCCATGACGTCCCCCCCTTTTGAGCACAGCCTTAGTTGCAATACCTATTGGTTAATAGAGTTAGATGTGTCTCAGGTCGTTAATAAGTGGCAAGCGTTACATTGACATGTTTGTTGGAAACAATAGCTAGTGTACTATTGCGAGGAAGGAAACCATAAAATTTTTACAACTCAAGCAGACGATAGTATTAAACGATAGCTGGTTTTTCTGATTAGTTATTGGCTGATTGAATTTGCATTCGGAGTAGGCATACATTTTAAGTCAAATCGATAGTATAGAAGTTGAAATACTGCAATGCTCGTAAAAAAATCAGTACAACACCATCTACACAGACCTTTTATTTTGCTAGTGTTTCTCTTAGATCTAATCGTAGTAACCACAAGTACGTAGATTTGGAAAGTCTCATATAAAATTGGAGGAACTGCAGTTTGCGTGACCAGACAAAATAAATGATAGAAAATTATTTGACAGACAATGTGTAACTTGTAAATGACGTCAGATAACAATAAATGCATCGATTTATAAACACTATTCAGATAATTGCTACTGTTCAATAAGCATAAGTTGTGGCGCCATGCATTGAAGACACCCATTTCCGCGTAAAACTCCGCTTATACTGTCGTTATATACCGTCTCCTTTTCCGCCCCAGGAAAGAGCGAGACAAAGCGCACATTATCCCAGCGCTGATGAGTAGTTTAGTTTTAAAGCAGCGAAGCAAAGTGAATGAGCTCGCTTAGCCTAGCCGTTAGCGTAACGGTAACAGATTCCTGCGCCCGCGCCGGCCCTTGCACTATTTATTGAGCCTTCGAAAGGTTACCGGAGCCCTTTCATGATCGCAAATTAGAAAATACCAGGGGAAAAACAGATGAACATATAGAAGATGGGACTCGAGAGAGACTATAATAAGTGGTTTTATGAAGCAACTAGCTTAGAACTGATCTTATACGTGCATCATCGCATCGTATCTATTCACGTTCTCTTATGACACAGAAAGTTAATTTCTTAAAATACGTTGAGTAACGTTGAACGTTACCTAATCCTTTCCAACAACAACATTCATCAATTACGTCTGTGAAAACCAAAATATTTAAGGAAAAATAAGCATACAATTAAAAGATTTATTATATAAGTACGTGAGACGTCTATTAATCTTAAGGTATGCCATCTGTGGCTTACATATTGACTTTACGTTTCTTATTTCCGAAGTAACAAGATAAAATAAATATATAGTAGACGAACCCGTCCAATGCCTTGAAACTGAAAGAAATATTTTACTACCAATGATGATATCATATTATAATGGCTCTACTTTTCAATATACTTGAAAGCTTTTGAATATCACTATCAAGCCTCATTATTATATACTGGGTTATCAAGAACTATGAAACTTTGAAATGTGTTGACATCAATTAATTACTTAGTACTTTTTGCAACTGAAAAGACAGATTTGCGAGTAATTCCGGATCCTAAGTACCTATAGCATTAGTCTACCTATAGTTAAGTCTAAAGTGAAACAGGGTAAACAGCACAACTTTTCCTAATTCCATGGCATTCGCGCAGATCTGAGCAGAATTTAGAATGATGACGAAAGTTTCGCTAAAAAGTGAAATGTTTCTGCAAATGTATGCGAGGTTCGACCGCAAACAAAGGAATAGGTTTCGTTTGTGTAAATTATTGTATTCAATGTTTATTTTCCGTCTCTATCACCCAGAGAGAATATCTGAAAATAATTCAAAGCAAAGTGTTATAAACTATTTGTTTCATCGAACAAATATTGTCTTTGTCTGGAATTTCTTTCCAAATCAAACAATATTGAAATTGTGGTGAAAAGTATGTTTTATGTCAGATATTTTATCTTTCTTTGCCTATCTCTCTAAGTATTTATGATACCGTCATTATAACAGATTAATATCGTCATAACCTTAGTAATAAAGGATTTTATTTATACTCACATGTTTAAACAATGACATGTAGGTATCTGAAGTGTTAATGAATATTAATACTTTAGCTCCAAAGACTAGTGACCTAGTGGAACAGATGGCTTTGTTTGAAATGCAAGGGTCGAGGGCTTGCATACAGTCAATTGAAGAAGATAAAAATTGCAATTAGGTGTCATTTTTCTTTTAGATTCCATAGTACACGAAGTTATGTGATACATGTTGTTTATTACAAAAACACTTATGCTTTAGTTGATATAAACGCTACCAGCTCTGCAAATAGTTCTGAGCAATGAATCAAAACATTTTATTGACGCAATTGAAAAGAAAACTCACGTAAAATCTTTTACAATTTACTGCTACACATTCCGATGTGCATCAAAGAAAGTATTCTTGTACATTTGATCATTGGTGATAAATTAAAAAAAAATGTAGAGGAAAATAAAATATTTTGAAGTTATTGGTAATGGCTCGCCAGATGGCGCGGTTGTGCAGTTGGCAACTGTTCAGGAGATAGCTTGGTTATACGGGCAGGCTGCATTGTCGGACTGTAATAAATTGATGTTATTTGATACATTCTTAAAACCAGCTGTGGAGATATATCCAATGATGAATTCTTTCCTATTCCTTCAATTTCTGATTACTATTGGAGGAAATATTAAATCCTGGCTAGCTTCGATATTGGAAAAGACTTTCAAATCGTTGTACCGAACATAATTTAATACCCGTACGATGGCCAGTCACGATTGGTTATATACACCTGTTATTACTATAGGTATTATTGAATATCGTTGAACACGTGTATTCTTCTAGACATCCATTGTGATAAAGTTACTTTATGAGTTATATTTCTTCGTCTTTCTACACAATATCAATACAGTTACAAAACTAAGAAATGTGATAAATTACTAAAGTTTGAAACAAAGGTTACATAAACAATAATGTGGTATAATAAATTAAACTGTTGTATGAAATAAATAATACTATGACACGTAAATTAATAAATTGACTTTTAATTCTAACTGGTTCATTTTGTCGAGACAATATCACATAATAATTTTACATAAACATGACGCATATTTCGATCATAAACTAACATTAAATATGACACAGTCATAAATATTCTATTCGCATTCGCAGATTGGATTTAATTTAAGACATTTAGCTTTAAGGCATAATTATAGGAGCATTTTGCAAGCATTTATTTAAAATGGCCATGTATTAAAATAACAGTAAATCAACAAATCGACGGCCCCCCCGAATAAACGTGCAAAGGAAATTCATCAACTTTTCAGGAGAAATTAAAAACATAAAAATGTAAATATTTCAACGTGGTATTTAAATATGCCTGTACAATGTATGACGAAATCAAAGAAAAAAAAATTAGGTTTTAGTATAAGTCACAACAATATGGAAAATATTTATAGTTTTCATGTATGTAATTCGGAAAAAAATCCTTTTAAAATTATATTCTAGTGTAGTAGAAACATTCCTGATCGAGTAATAGTCCTTTGCACGTTTATTCGTGTGGATAGGTAAGAAATATATAAGGGTAAGTGCACTGTACACCGCACGCCTGACCGGCTGTTTGAATGTGCAATGTCAATTCGCAAAACTCCCCGCACCCCTCCATAACGTGTAATGAATGATTGCGATAGTTTTTCGTTTTGCTTTTCACACGAAGAAACGTGTAAACGACCATAACATTAATAATCGTGTATAAAACTTGACTGCAAGGTTTTATACACCAATATTCGGGTAATGTTTATACACGTTTTTTCCCTAGAATAACCATATTTGAAGCTATATCTTCGGTGTTTATTGTTAAAAAATTACCAAAAAATTCAAGAAGGTGCAGGACTTCGTCCCGCATCCAAAGAAGCAAAAAAAATTTTTTTGTGCTATAGCTCTTGCACGTTTATTCGGGGGGGCCGTCGAAATAACAACATCATGAAACGCCAACAGCAGCTTAATATGATGACTAATGTTATATTTAGTTTTAAAATAGCTAGTAGCTTATAAAATATGAGAAAGCTACGAGGAGTGATCATATTTATAAAAAATATTATGTTTAGTCATTGCCAAAAACATTGTATAGTTTAAATAGGGATTTCTTTGTATTACATATATTGTGTACCTTTGTTCATCTATATGTTTTTCGGTAATAAACATAACTTCTCTCTCTTCCAAGAGAAGGGTTTTTGTTTGTACTTACAAGCAAATAATCGACGTGATTTTTGGTATCGAGCTGAAGAGTGACATAATTATGCTACTTAATATCTCCTTCTATAGTCCAGGCTAAAGAAATATAACGTCACTATAATAATTATAGTTATGCCATTTAGAGTATGGCCCACACTATCTCACAATTGAGATAAGGCCTGTGTCCCAGCAGTGGGAACGTATATAGGCTGATGATGATGATGTCATTTAGTAACTTTTGCTTATTTGACTGGCTTTAAGTACCTGTTACTACGAATATTGCCGCACTTGACAATATTATCTCTGTGACAGGTTTTCGTGGAAACGATTGAATAATGTGCACATACGAAATGTATTTCAATTCTTATACAATAGTATGTACGAGTATAAGCCGTAACCCAACACTATGTGAAATCCGAGTATTGTTTACGCGCGGGATCCACCGCGCGTGTTTTTCCGTAATCACCGAACTTACGGGAATAGACGGGAACGGTGTTGACCTTCATCCCACCGCTTTCCTCTACAAATTAGGGACAATCTAAACATCCGTGTGCTAAATGATTTAATGTCCCTAGTGATGATGGGCGCCTTCCATACTACAAAGTTTATTTTGTTTCTTAATTAGTTTCCATGATCGATTTAGTGGAATGGTTGAGAACTCAGTTATTAAACCAGACGTCACAAGTTCGACTCCCGCAAGGTACAAAACTTTGTGTACTTGAACGAAAATGTCTGTTTTTTATACTAGGTCAGTTGGCAGACAGGCACGCAGCCCACCTGATAGTAAGCGGCCACTGCGGCCTATTCCATTGAGGGACGCTTCACCTGGAAACATCCCTCAATGTGCTGCCAGACTGTAGACTCATCTGATCTTTGAGCCTCTGATTTCAAGTGTACTGGCTCCCACATTAATATTGCCGGAACACAGTCAAAGCTGTTATGGCGACATATTTCACCTGTGGGGGTGTAGCTAGCCAGTCGGACTCTGAAAAAGCCCTACCACCAACCAGACCCAAGGTGGGAGGCTTAGCCACTGTTCCACGGAGGCGGCTGTTTGTATCAGCCTTTGTGTTTCTATGTATAAGTACATATGTATGTATTTTTAAAAAAGTATGTAGCTAAGTAAACTTTACCCGTTGTCTGGCACCCATAGACCCATAAATATAGAAATTTTCTCGATATTATTGAATTCTTGTGTTCTATCGTACTAATTCTCTCATTGACGTCAAGACCGTATAATGAGTTGGCATTTAGAAAAAACAGGTCAGGCTACCTAGTGGCGCATTCGAGACAATATCAACAAATTAATTTAAAAATATGACGCATTTAAGATTATAAACGGGTATTTATAGTGGCGGCAGAGGAGATTTCGTATAATATTGAACGGTGAATTGAAATGATCAGACTATAAAGAATTCTTCCGTCCTTTCTCCGTGCGCCGAGCGTTTTATCCCGACACATTCTGGGATTTAGTCCTCTCATTTAGTTTAAGGGAAACTTTTTTCCGCTTACGTTATTCTTTTTTATACTAAGTCAGTTGGCAGTCATACACGCAACCTACCTTTACCAGGAAGCATCGCTCAATGAGTTATTTACCATGATTAGAACATTATTTACTTGTGTTACTGGCGAAATTCAATGAAAAATTTCATCTACCCGCGCCTGGCTAAGGGTTAAGTGTTGATGCCAGACAACAAGCTATGCTATACAAGCTATGATTAACTTGGGACTCGTATAGCTATGATTAACTTGGGACTGGACACCGCTGTGTGAATAGTACACAGTCAGGGATATTTTTTTAATCCCAGGTTCTGTTTAGAATTCAGGTCTGAGCAGATTTTTTCATATGGACTTAGTGATTGAGGATTTCAGATCACTGAAAGACAATCTTATTAATAGTAGTAATAAATGACGCACATTACTTTACAACATGTCCAGATTCAATATCTTAAAAAAAATTGAAATTCATGACGAATGCGCAAAAATAACTATAAATAAAACTCTTCTTTTACGTGTACGATAAAATATGTCATGGAATTTAGGAATTTATTACTGTAGTTTGCAATATAAATGTGTAAAGACTCAAATTGCGCTAAATCGTTGGAACGCGAGAAAGGCGTTTTGAAATTCTTGACAACGTTATGGTAAGTAATTACTTAATTAAATACTTCGTTTACTTTCAAGCAGTGTGTCCCTGTCCGTACACGTAGGAGTGAACGAGAGGGGCGAGTGCACTATTGGTGCAAGTGAGTATATCCGCTTGGAACGGGCTAAGTGCCGCGGCCCACATTTGCTTGCGCGGCCCTTTCAATTTATTTAGGGCTACAGTTACCAACTTCGAATTCTATATATAATATTGGAAAAACTATATTCTAAGTACAATAATATATACTTGTCCAAGTATCCGGAGGAGATATTTATGCCTCCGTCCACTTGGCTCCCATGCTTGGATCCCATGGGATCCAAAAATAATTTTTTTCGCCTCTTGGATCCTATCATTATGACATTCAATGAAAATACTATATTTCGCTCTCATGGGATCTAATCCCTAACTTTCAGGAGAGTGCATTTCTAACTATGCTACCGGGATCTTAACAGACTCATTGAACTATCTCAGACTTGTATAATAAATACTGTACAACTCAATAAATAGCTAAGCAGTTAAATGAGATAATTTGTAATACTCGTAATGTAAGATTTGTTAATAAATAAATAAATTCTAGTATAATACAGTAACGTTTGGATATTTCAATGTTACAAGTACACTAAAAACCGGAGTGTCATGATGTAAAACTCTACATAGGTGTTTAAACAAGTGGCAAAAATAATTCAACTTCTTCACGACTTAACACAAAGCAAACATCGAAGTAAGTCCAAAACAAATAAACATTTCTTAAACGACGCAGCAAGAAAAACTAACTTTTTTGTAATTAGTCTGAGGTTTTGAGAGTAGGCAAAAAGGCAAAAAGTAGAGTCAACATTGTCGAGCTAAGGTCACAAAAACTCGCGATTAATCGCGACAAGTTTACTTCCTATTCGTGTTATATTACTAGTTTGCCTCGTAATTATAAGATCAACATTATTTTTGTTTATTTAATTAATACATTGTTAAAATTTAAGTAAATTGTAACTATAGTAAGCTTAGTTTGGGGCTATGTGGCACTGTGTGAATTATGTCCAAAAATATTTAATGTCCAGAGATATTTATAATATGTAGTAAGTTAAGTGTTTGAGGCTTCTTAGTCGCGCAATGAATGAGAAGATTCTAAGAGTTGGTGATGGCTAGAAAATGGATCCAGTATTAATGAGATGGGAACCGGTTAATTGCCATGAGGTACGCACTGGTTCATTCTTTTCAGGAGTAAAGATAAAATCAGGTTAGTTTTTGTGGCCGTCCGTCGTATCAGCTCGTCCCAATTGTAATCGAGTGAAAAGGGAAAACCGGAGGAGTTGAGGGGGTAGCGGGATAAAATATTCCCCAGTTGCACACACGGCCGTAGGTATAGCTAGTCTGCGGTGAAGGTGCATTAACACAAACATAAATAAATGCCAGGTACTTAAATCACTAGATGGAGACTGCAAGAGACTAGGCGTTAATGCTCATTGCCTATCAACAATACACGATAAGCCAATTAAACACTTTAAAACAAACACAAATTCCGATTCCGATACAAAAATGTTAGTAGGTTTTATCTTTTATCCGGCGCGTAAGCCGGGCTCAAAGCGACCGCGACTGCAATTCGTCAAGACTCAAACAGGTTCTGTGTTTTCATCTCGGAACGGGTTTGTGCGTTGGATTCACAACTCAGCTGTGCCAGTATTTTGACTTTCAGTGGAGGCTAACATTAGCACGTAATAAAATGGCAGGGTTATCTTCTGTTTGCTATTATTGTTATTTTGTTTACGAATGGTCGAAGTAGGGAATGAGGATTCTGAAATAAGCCATCAAAACTTTCTTCAAAGGTCAACTGTAATACGAGTTTGTAGATAGATATTTGCTTTATTCATGGACATAAAATATTATTATTAGTATATACAAAAAACCGAATCTTCTTATGAATAATGAAATTGGGAATATTGACAGAACAAAATACAGCATTAATATTATGATAGACATTGAATTTGTTGACGATGAGATACTCATCACTTGGGAATCATGAAGAATAAACGTAATAAATGCGTATTTTTGTATTTTAAATTCATTTTATTTTCGAATATAAAAACTAATTAGCGCATCACTTTACTGAAAAATATCATGAACGATTAAGCTGTCTTTTTCTGTCGTCATTTCTCTTGGACTTAATTGGTTTCAGATATTTCTGTACCTTATTATAATGTCACGTTTTTTCATTAGTTACTGTGTAATGATCAGGTTAAAACCTGAAATATTTAATCCGTCGTGATGATGAAATAAACTTTTCCACGTTTAAAATTATTCTCAAAGCAATTTGTTATTTTTCCGAGTTCATAATGTTTTTAATTATTGGCAACAAAGTACACCTATAAAATCAAAGCTGTTTACTTCAGCGTTATAAAGAAATAGAGCATTGAACCTATATTTTGTTTCATAAGGACGTTTACAAATATACATACAAACACCAACAAATAACATTGAATTCTATTATTGCGTGAACTCAGGGTTCTGAGGTCAATTTGTGAGATAATGTGGGGTCAGAGGTCGTGGGTTCGAATTCCACCCAGGACAATCATTTATGCAATGAATGCTTGTGTTAGTTTTGTGTCTGTTTATATTTGTAGTACCTTCGTTGTTTCTGATACTGATTGATGGATGGTACGCAATAGTTTATATTAGATAGTGACTTGAATATGTGCACGTATATTAAAAGCACATTTTTATAAAAAATGTATTAAAGGCAAGGGAGCAAACGGATCAACTGTTGGTAAGTAATCCATTTGAAGCACCAGAGCGTCGCAATCATATATGTGTTGCCTTTCATGAAGGCGAAAAGCAAGGAAAGCTCTTTTCTGGAATGTCACTTCTCACTAGTAGGTCGTATCTTGTCAAAAACACTGCTGAATGTAGTTCATTAAAAAAACATAGTTGAGCGTGGCAAGAAATGTCTAAAAAAGCGTACCTACAATTAGCTAAAGTATCGAGGTGATGATGAGGAGATGGATAAAACTTAATGGTCTAAGTTTACTTTGTCTTAGAGTAATGTTGTTCTGTCTGACGTACATTTGTTTACTTAGTCTTAGAGGAGAGTACAATGTTGTCTGACGATTATTTGTTTATTTATAATCAGTATCATCCAGTCATTGTTGACTAAGTGCGTGTTCTCACGTGGTGATTATGTAGGTGTTTGTCTTAAGTAACGTTAATCGTCGCAATAAACTTATCTCTTCTCGGCTTATCTCGTGTTTGTTTGCACTTGCGAGAGTGGTGGTCACAACATTGCTCTAGTTGAACCATAGTAAAATAAATACACAGTAGGTCGTCTGCCTGTCTTAAGGTTGTCTCTTGTAGCTAAATTTTAATTCAGTGCCACGTAAGCGGTACCGAAAAGCCATAACGCGCGAGGCGGGGTGTGCGGTGTTTGCCCCGACTAGCGCACTGAAAAATGGGTCTAGATTTAATCAATGGATTTTAGGTTTTGCCTCCGTGGAACAGTCAAAGGGTATAAAAATACGGAGGTCGTGGGTTCGATTCCCGCCTTGGGTCTGGTTGGTGGTAGGGCCATTTCAGAGTCCGACTGGCTAGCTACCACCTCCACAGGTGAAATCTGTCGCCATAACAGCTCTGGCTGTGTTCCGGAAATATTAATGTGGGAGCCAGTACACTTGAAATCAAAAGCTCGAAAATCAGATGAGCCTACAGTCTGGCAGCACATTAAGCGACGCTTCCAGGCGAAGTGTCCCACAGTGGAATAGGCCGCAGTTGCCGCTTATCATCAGGTGGGCTGGGTGTCTGTCTGCCAACTGACCCAGTATAAAAAAAAAAATTTTGAGTTTGCGTGCGGCGACGCATAACTAGATACTATAGCGCACACATACAAGCCGCGCGGTGCGTTTGTATAAAGTTAACGTACTTTATATTCTTTCTACTATTGTTGAACTCCGCCAAAGGTCGACTCGTATCTCTGACGTCACAGTGTGACCGGGCGACCTTACTGTCATGTCATATGTCACACACATGCTCAATCTGGTGCTTTATTTATATGTGGAATATTAATCACTAAACTATCGATAAGATAAAAATCTCTGACAGTTTTTGTTTACCTAAGACATATCACATGTTAGATATTATTATTAGTTTGACAAAGTCGAAAGCTATTAGGAACGTGACGGCCTTTCGTAAAAATTTTAGCCTCCATAATCAAAACACTCTCAGATTATAATAATGATATTAAAAACTCTAATTTTTCACACATTTTAATACGAAATCTAATCTCGACTATTAATACAATCTTACACACTTTAGTCATTCATAACTGTATCAGATTGCCTCTCCAAATTCCAGTTATCTCGGAACAATGCGATTCATCTGAGTTACAGCACTACGTCAGGCAATACCATTGTTGCCGAACGCAAACCGCGCTGCATGGTAATGGCGAATTTAGGTAGCATTTTGTCATATTTTACATGTCAAAAAGTGACAAGTTAGAATGCAGCTATAAAAACTACGACGTTAATAATAACCTATTCTAAAGATTTTCTCCTTTTACATACTAATTAAAACTAATATCTTTGTCTTACTGTGTATTAGAAGTTTAATTTATTTCTACTTCTGTTAGCAGATAGGTACGCAGCTAACCTATACTTAAATTGTTTTGGACATTTAATTGAATTTGCGGTTAACCTAAACAATAAAGTTCAATTCCTATGCTAATGTTAAATGGGCCGCTGATTTACTGATTGCCGTTAATCAATGAGTTTGTCCCATTATTGAAGTCTGATTTGCTGTCAGGGCCATGTATTTAAACCACTACGAGTAGACTATCGAGGCATTCCTTCAGCTAAACTTTTTTCTATAAACTTATATATTTACTAGCGGGCGCCCGCGGTTTCACCCGCGTGGATCCCGTTCCCACGGGAATTGATCAAAATCCTTTCTTAGCGGACGCCTACGTCATAACATCTACCTGCATTCCAAATCCGTCCAGTGGTTTGGGCTGTGCGTTGATAGATATGTCAGTCAGTCAGTCACCTTTGAGTTTTATATTTAGATAACTCAAAAGATGCAGTACTAGAAACAGTTATTTACCATTACGTTAGGCAACATTACCTAATGTTGTTACTAGACTATATCAATATTTGATAAGTAATTCTAAACCAATATTTAAAACATCCACTTGACATTTATCTACGAGCAATCCGACTTTACCAGTGCGTTGATAATGGAATACCGATATCAATAATTAGTTGATACCAGCTATGGTTATCATCGCGAATTAATATTTGTCAGTTTTGTCAAATTATCACTTATTATGTGCCAAAAAACATTTAAGTTAATTCGGTGTCAAGGTGAGTTACATTTCGTTTCACCTTAACGAAACCAATCTTCCCAAAAAAGTTACATGGTGAATATTAACAGGTTATTTTAAAGACTTAAAACATATGATGCAAAATTCATGCCAATTTTCATAAAACAATCATACATAATTTACACTATAAGGCTTTGTTTTTCCATTGCTATTAAGTCTGTTGGCAGACAGGCACGCAGCCCACCTGATAATAAGCGGCCACTGCGGCCTATTCTATTCGCTTACTAAGGACGCTTCACCTGGAAACGTCGCTTAATGTGCTGCCAGACTGTAGGCCATCTGATCTTCGAGCCTCTGATTTCAAGTGTACGCTCCCACATTAAAGCCAGAACACAGCTGGAGCTGTTATGGTGGCGATTTCACCTGTGGCTAGCTACCACCCGGTAGCCAGCCATTCGGACTCTGAAAAAGCCCCACCAACAAATCTTGCAACTAATGCTCGGCATGATGGCGCATTTAGTATTGAATCTGCTCTATGCGCTTAGGGTCATCTATTCGAAACCAACCCGAACCGAAATTCATGGGAAGAATATTTTTATTCGTTTATATTATCATATTTGAGATACCCCTCATTGCTTCTGATACTCATAACACAAGTGCTTACGCTACTTACTTTGGGGTCAGATCAATATAGGTGTTGTTCAATATTTATTTGAATTGGTTACCTCCGTGATTGTGATTGCTATTTGAAAAGCTATTCACTTATTTTGTGACCTTTATTGATACCTAACTAGCTGACCCGGTGAACTTCGTATCACTTAGCGAACATCAAACGGTTGACAGGTAAAAACAGTTTGTATGGAAAAATAAAATTGTCGTTTTTAGTATTTTCCTCGCTATTTTTCCATATTTTCTCATCGTTTAAACCTTCCCTGGACTTTCACAAATATTTCAAGACTAAAAAAGTCAAATCGGTTTAGCCGTTCTCGAGTTTTAGCGAGACTAACGAACAGAAATTCATTTCTATTTATATGTATATAGATTATCAACATATAACAGAAAATATTAATATGTTCTGTGTACCTACTTTTAAGTGACACAAAAACTCAAAGCATTGCTCAGAAGTTTAAATTGGTAGACTCTTCCACAGATCAAACATCAATTTAACTTTCAATAAGCATATTGTATGTTACCAACTTTATTATACTAAGCTTTTATCCAAACTCACATCGGAGATGTTTCCAGAAAAGTTATATTTCGCTGTGTCATGGCAGGTTCGTTTTCAAATAAAAACATAATCCATAACTCTAGACGTTTGCGCCGCACACTTCCAAACTTCTTACTTTGCTCGGAAGTTTCTTCAGGGACGTTACATTTTTGCGTTTTTTCATTTCGAGAATATTTTTGTTATAATTAGATTTATGTATTTTATCATTTCAGAACATAGGATTTTTCTTTCTTTCTTTCTGTTTTATAACTTCAGTTGGCATACATTCCATGTAATGGCAAGCGGTTGTTGCAGCCCGTTCTGGTAAGATACAGTTAATTGTAAGTTTCAACTTCGACCTAAATACACAAGTAATGTTCCCCTACGGTATGAGATTGATAGCTAGCCAACCGGGCTCAATGCACAAATCAGACTTACGACGGGCATCGAATTCACGACCTTAGACGCAGAATTACTGTTCCATGCAAGCAATCAACATTGCGATTTGTAATTGTGTTCTAACAAAAAAAAAACACACACACAAAACGTGTAACAGCAACTTATTATTTTGTCAGTCAATGTTAGAATTCTAGATTCTTAACTTAATAGAAAAAATCTTTTTTATACATTTCATTCATGTTAGACTAAAGTTTAATAAAGAAAATACTCCGACATTTTTTTCTTGTAATGTGTATAAAGCTTTTTTTACATTTCAGTCAATAGGTATCCATCCCCTGAGGAACGTATCTTGGTTTCAGGCCTGCTTATTTTGACGTATGTATTTAATTTTATTTCGATTAAGCTGTCAAGTTCCAAACATGTTGGATTTGGCAAACAATGACAGACAGATCATTTGGAAGTCGGACGATCGCGGCATGTTTTTATTTTCATTTAACTTTCTCTTTCTTATATTGTGGTTTCATGGTAAAAATGTGCGTACACCACAACCACAGTCCATGACCACCAAAATTATGTTGCGCTCATTGTTTTTATTTTAGTTTAAAACATTGACATTAACAAATACAACAGACAAATTAATTGGGGCATTCGTTCTGAATTTATGGACGCACAATGCACATAATTATTATATTTCGGTTTTTTTTCATACGCCTCGATGGTCTAGTGGTTTAAGTACTGGGCCGAGATCTCGGGATCCTGAGTTCAATTGCCGGGTCGAGCTAACTTTGTGTCGGTTCGCACCAATCCGCATTACCCATCATTGTAACATTTGTAACGATAACTTGATTTCAAGGATGGAGGCCTTTGTCCTGTTACTTTACTTTATTTCATACGTGTCTATGTTTATTTGGAGAAAATTATATAATTATATTATAGTAATGTGCTGGTAATATCACGAGAAAAAATCTTACA
This sequence comes from Mecyna flavalis, assembly GCA_949319885.1. NCBI lineage: Eukaryota > Metazoa > Arthropoda > Insecta > Lepidoptera > Crambidae > Mecyna > Mecyna flavalis. The sequence goes on from OX439427.1 coordinate 21,460,709, forward strand.
TGCAAAATATTCTTAAAATCTGCTTGTAGAATAAATGATCTTATTTCACACGGTACGGACGGATTCCAGTTGTTTTGTTTTTATTTACAAAAAATATTGAGTTAGAAAAAAAACTAAGAGACAGGAAGTAACTAAATTAATTACAGACGAGATAAATATGTTAAAATATGAGGTCTGTACAAAACCCGTAGATAATTAATTAGTGCCATAATTGTACCTAGCTCTTGGTTGAAAAACTGGTCAGATGAGTTTGTTTCTAATTGTTTCAAGTTAAAAATGATACGTAGATATTTTGCAAACTTTATAATAACTCTGAAGATCATGGGTTCAATAGCAATGACAAAATTATTATTAAGGTACCTAAATGCAACGGATGTAGTTCTTTGTTCAATATCAAAGGACGTGAATACTTTGAACGATTGCAAATTATGATGTGACATGCCTATTTTTCTCTAATGTGACATGCCTATTTTACCATAATGTAATATTCTCATATGCATATTGCACATACTTTAGCTGCATGCCAAAACAGCCAGCAGGGATGGAAGACTTACCTGAAACAAAAATTATAAATATAAATTATTCATGCATTTATGAAGGGTCATAATAATATTCTCCTTATTCATCTAACACCTAATTATTTAAAAATATAAAATAAAATCTATTTGGGCTAGTTTCAACAAAGTTATGTAAGTTCCTGATAATTTAACTTTAAACAAGAATCAGTACCTATATGGTATCTTACCAATAAGATACAAAGAATTTGGAAACTGGTCCATAGTAGGGCTGACCAACCATCGTAACAAAATATTCGAACTAGCATCGAATGTTTAATATTAGTCCTACCCTCTAAACCAGTCAAGACAGCCTCAATCTACGGGTCTATAGGCCGCCCTCAAAAGGCGAAGGACTCTACGCGCACCCCTTGGAAAAAAATACTTTATTATTTTACCTAATAAAGATATCTTAGCAAAGCTATTATGATCACGGAACCCTAAAGCCTACGAAACAAAAGAACAAGTTTACGACAGTAAACAACACGTAACATTTCTGTCTTTCCTCAAATAACAAAAGGCGATGTCAATGCTTAATAGGCTAACATCCTGCGCATCAAGGACAAACGTCACAAACACAGGATATGTACAAAAATACGACCAACCCAAACTGTGTACATCCAGAAAGCGTGACATTCAAAATGGCGACCTTTGCATCCAAACGCGACGCTGTCCGCGATACTGACAACCTTTATTAATGTCAATTATTAATTTCACCCGGTTATCCTTATCCGTCTTCCTGATTACTCGATATGTGAGACATAAGACTAAAATGTTATGAGCTCGTGAACGCAGCAAGAATGTTGAGTGGTTCTGTACAACTGGCAAGATTATTTTAGTCCAGTATTGAAATCGAATAATTCACAACATTAATTGAAAATCACCTCTTCTCTGGTCAGGGTACGCTGCCAACATGATCTAAGATTTGGCAAGTCCAATCCAAATGAGAGAAATCAGCTGTTTAAACGTGTAAAGTGCTATTTAAATATTATTTACTTCATTAATTCTAAGTATTTCCCCAAAGAGAAATAATTGCGTGGTGTACTTTCTTGAGCAAAAAGTTTGAGTTAAAAACGTGGGTATACGTCTAGCTAGCACTAGCACAATACACATAATAGAAATCAAATGGTAAACGAAACAAAATTGTACGAGTGGTTATTGAAACCACGTTATCAATTCTAATGGTCATTATCCTTATTTGCTATTAATTAAACTCCCCTGCCATTGTTGCAAACGTAAAACAATATTATGGTCGTCAAACGCCGTATCAATAAGTTTACCATTTTAAAACTATGAAACTTATGTTATGTGTGTATGAATGTGTTATATAAGGTGATTATCACACTGCACATGGTTCCTTCTCGTGTATTGAAAACATCGCACTATAAATTTTACAAATGTAGACCCCTTCTCTCTTTCTTTGGAATAAAAATAATGCAAAAATAACTAAAATGTTATTTGTAACCGTAATTTTCAGGTTCAGAAGCTCGTGGCTTGATAATCTGCGTACCTTAGTAATAAAATATGTTTTCATCTAAAATACATATTGACAATTCAACAATATTTACTGGGAACAAACACCCAATTTCATTAAAGCGATAACTAATCGTTAAATATTGTATGTACTATGTTTAGATACATTTTCATACGCTTTTGAAGAATTAATTTAATTTATTCATTTAGAATTGAGGAGGATGATGCATACGGCTACTTCTTGGAAAAGCATTTTCAGAGTGTCACAGACTCATATCTCCTATTAAAATAAATTATTACGATAAAAACTATTATTACAACGTTTCTTCATTTCATTAAGCATCAGGTCATATAGATTTCTTTGATTAAAAACTACGAAGATCTGAGTAATTCACCATCAACACCTCAAATCCGGTGAATTTTGCACGTTTTTTACGTGTCACACGAGCGCCGACTTCTGAACAATCGCACATATTTTTAAAATCACCCACGTTTTTAACCAGTTTTCTACACAAATTTAAAATAGATAAATCAGTTTACATACTGGTTAAATTTTAAGTTAATTGGAAGGAAACTTTTGATTTTATGGTCATAAGTATATATGTCACACGCTTAGCAAGATTTTCGCGGCGCGCCTTTCGAGGGGCACTGCTCAGGGCTGGCCAGGCGTAGGCGAACCCTGATAAGTGTATTCGAATCGTCAGTTACCCCGCAGCTAGCAGGTGAGGTGGCCATGTCGCTGGTTCCCGCGCTTTGGATGCTGGAGTACGTTCTTCAATTTTAAAAAATTTGGTTCCCAGTTTTCCGGCATTCCGGTGTCATATTTTTTCAATGTAATTGTACTACTTTTAGTAAATAGGTTTTGAGGTGAAATACCTAGCTCTTTAATGTAGATGGACAGTAAAAAACTATCTGGTTATATCTTTTCAATGAAAAGTTATTTCAAAATATATGTTTTTTTGTAATTTCCATGGTGTAATTTCCATGGATAAAACACCATGGAAATTACGTAAGACCCATGGAAATTACCTTGTTTCTTTTAAGTTCATCATCATCTGCCATACGACACCCACTGCTGGGTATAGGCATCCCCCAAGGATCTTCACACTGATCGGTCCTTGCGCCACGCACATCCCGCGGTTTCCGGCGGCCTTGGCACGGTCGTCAGTCCAGCTAGTAAAGGGCCTTCCCACTGAAAGTCTTCCAGTACGCGGTCAAACTGAAAGACACCATTGCAAAACCTTTCCACCCCAACGGCCGTCGGTTCTGCGGGATATGTGTCCCGACTCCCGCCTACTATCACTATAACTGAGCAACTCTTCGAGCTATGTCGGTTACCTACATTCTTTTGTGAATCTCCTAATTTTTGACTCTATCGCACAAAGAAACACCAAGCATAACTTTCTCCATTGCCTAATGTGTGACCTTGAGGCTTCTTATGAGACCCATAGTGAATGACCAAGTTTCGCTTCCATATGTTATCACTGGCAACACACACTGTTCAAAGACTTTCGTCTTGAGGCACTGAGGTATGTTGGATGCGAATATATTCCGTAGCTTCCCGAACGCTGCTCATCCGAGCTGGATTCGTCAAGGGATCTCTTTCTCGAAGTTGGACTTACCTAACTGAACTGCCTGTCCAGGTAAACATAATGGTCAACAACTTCAAGCGTAACGTTTCCAATGCTAACTGGAGCGGGTGCAACATGGACGTTTGACATAATTTTCGTCGTGTCCATATTCATTTTAAGACCAACTCTTATGGAAACGTTACTAAGATCTTCGAGCATTGTGTTCAGATCCACCTTGGTCTCGGTCATGAGAACTACATCCTCCAGCACAGCAGTAAACAGTTTAGAAATTATGTCTCCCTGTCACCTCGCTCTAGTTGGATAGGATTTGAGCTCTGGTTTTGCAATCGAACCGATATGCAGCGTTTTGGTATAAGTACCTCAATACGTAGATATGCATGTAGTCCACTTGGCACCTTTTTAGAGACTGCAGCACTGCCTAGGTCTCGATTGAATCAAAGGCTTTCTCATAGTTCAAGCTAAGCAACGCTTTTAAAGAATTTCAACAATTAAATTGAAGACTTAAACTGATTGATGAAAAGACTTATTTTATAAAAATTCAATTTGTTATTTTTTTATGTTTACTATTATGTTTATCCATAAGTATAATTTTATGGGAACAATTTTAATGTATAAGAAAGTTAATCGATAACAGTTTTATCACTTTCATGTTCCTACTTTGAGTATCATAAGTAAGTTTTGAAATAAAGCTACTATTTTTGCTAAATATAGTTTTAATACAACGTAGATCTTTATACTACCCTAACTAACTAATATGACAGCATAATTTCATATTTGACATGGTTTTTAGCTAAATTTAACCTGCTGGGTAATTTCCATGGCCTTTATTGTAATTTCCATGGGCCGCCAATTTTCTCCATTTTTTTTTAGCAAAAGTATAGATCCCGTACGTGGCGAATTTTGATATGTTGTTTAAATTTGCACCAGCTTTCGGAATATTTGTGCAATTCACCATAATTTAGCGATTTCAAAAATGCCGTGGAAATTACGCGGAGAGCACTTTTCTGAAGATCCACCCATACAATGATCCTGGTAAGTTGCGATCGTAGGGCCAATTTCAATACACAAGCCTCTCCAAAGGATTTTGAGACCGATCGATCGATCCTACTAGGTACACTTGAAGTTATTCATTAATTAATCCATTTATTTATTTGCGAATCCTTAATAAAATCGCTATTGTGACTAATCAAACTGCCTCCATTTTTGGTCCTTCGAGCCGGATAAACACGTAGCCCACACTCAATGTGGCCAAGTTTCTTCGCAAAGTACGAATGTTGCCTTTAATAAAGCTGTTTCGATACTCTCAGAGGACCCTAAAGCTCGGCGAAGGGCAGCGTAAATCATGCGCGGTATGTGTGTCGTCGACCGCGCAAGGTCACGCCAGAGGTCGTCCCTTGTCAACGGCAGCCTTGCCGATGGTTGGTATTTAAGGAACAGAATAATGGGATGATTGGAAAATTAACATTAATTGTTTTTACCCAAAATATGTCCGTTGACGGCTCGGTAATTTAATGGCAACGAGAGGAAAACAATCCCAAGGTTTACACTTGCTTTCGGAATAACGTGTCCCTTCAATGTGTCTCTTAAAATAATTATGTTCATCCTGGCTCTTACACGACTTCAAAGAACTACCTTTACCAACATCAAATTATCTTTGGTTAATCAAAGTTATAAATGTGCCATTTTCGTCCGAATCCGCTCCGGAGCTGCTGTCTCATTGAATAAGAAACAAATAAATTATATCATCATATAGTAATGAAAGGTCGCGGTAAAGCGATGGATACGAGTGGCGCGGGACTGACCAATGTGGAGATCCTTGGGGGAGGCCTATACCCAGTAGTGGGTGTCGTATGGCTGATGATGATGATATATTGCATATTCGAGAATGTAAGCGTATCACTTGGGCACCTATCCTCGATTTGTCTCATTTGATATTATTTATTTATTATTTATAAAAACTTTATTGACCACACAAGTTGGGTACAAAAGGCGGACTTAACGCTAAAAGCATTCTCTACCAGTCAACCTTTGGGAAAAACGAAATGCTTAAATGCGGCAAAGAGCTAACTTAAAAAAAAACCTAAAGATACACAATTTTACCAAAACAAGATATTCAATTATAGATATTCTTTTAAATCAAAACATTTAAAACATTAAGAAAGCTCAGAAATGTAGATGATACTTTAGTACTTTACTTTTCAAGTTCTCCAATATAACTTTTGCTTTGACTTTTATAAGAATGAAAAATGAACACGTTTAATTTTTGAGGAGATAAATTTAAATATTTTGTTCACAACAAAATAAATTAGTACACGTTGCGAATGCACCATTATCCTAATCGTTTACTACCTAAGGGTCCAATTGGCCGGTCGGGATTAAATTTATTGGGGTCGTTTAAACACCGCTTTGTCCTTGAACTCAACGATGACTTTATGCCAATACCTATATATACCTTTACCGTCATAAGCTGAAACTTAACCAAATTTATAAAACACTTATAATTATCTCTATCTTCATATTAGATGATGTGCGTCATACCACTATCACTAATTCCACACTATTTTTAGTTATTTCCCTTCGCAAACACATATCTATTTCAAACACGAATATGTAAAATAATATTTGAATTAATTTTATTAAAATTAGGATTCCAAATATGTTGGAATTTACAAACAAACAGACAATAAACCTACTTCGCGGTATAACATTAACATTCGAACTGTAGGTACTTTGGACGTGAGCAGTGCTTGTGGCTGCATTTGTAAATTATTATACATTATATTATCACATTTGTATGTATAATAAGCGCGATAAGACTGTTGTGTCTGTAAATATGTTTTATATTTATGTTTATCTGACAGTTAAAGAAAGGTAATGAGTCATGTCTTAATGAAGGAATATGTCTAATTCGTGTGTATAAATTTATCTCATACGTTATGATTAAACAGAGCGAGAAGATTATAATTTGATATTTATATGAATATGGCCTCCGCCACTAAAAGTATGTAGTAAAAGATGTGGATAAGAAGAGCCTGTCACGGGCATCCGCTTGTTCGTCTCGGGTGTTGATTTTAATGGAAACTGCTTCTTGGGATTTTGTAAAAAATTTACCGGCAGGCTTGGTTATGCGTATTTAATTTAAGTCAATGCTTTTTACAAAATCCCAAGCTTGAACGGGGCGAATGCAATTCGTCGCAATATTACCGTACATTTGCGCTAGATAGGGTCCTCTACTCGCGCTGCCCGCTCCGATACTTTGCATATTTGCATATCGCCGAGAACAGGTTTTGCTAACGATTAGTAGTTAACTGCGATTGGATATTAAATGTACCGTGCAAGCGTTGCAATGGTTAATTATTTACAAATGGTCTGAATTTGCGGATATATTTAAAAATCACCGGAGATGAACAAAAAAGTAACCATTTTGTACGAAAAGTAAACCTTTAAATTTAGGTGAGCAATAAAAAAAACGTAAACGTCCGACAGGATACGAACGAATCCGATTGACCGGGCGAACGAGACGGGCGGTTCAATTAAGCATTAGTGTGAAAGAGAAAATTATAATATTGTTAGTTGAAAAATGCTTTCCGCACGCAAATTCACCTGAAAAAATCACCTAAATGTACCTAACCTTTTGTGCCATGTAACCTAAAATAATCCTGAAGGAGTCAAAAATCACCTAAAAAGTTACAAAAGTAACCCTCTGGCAACGCTGACATCAACATGTCTGTTGAGTCAGGCTGGCTGTTATTTTAAAAAAAAAAAGTTTTTAAGTAATCCTAGAATATCACTTATAGTGATATAGATATGTTTAATTTGGAGCTAGATGGCGCTACGTGAATAGCCTCCAAGCATATCTAATTTTATTTATTTAATAGTTGCATACGGCAGGGTTTTATTAATATTGTTGATACTTAACTTGTATTTAAACACCTGCGACATTATACGAGTAAATATAGTTATTATTTCCTAGGTTCATTTTATTATGAATTCCGAAATGTTTATTGTACGCTTATATAAAAAGTTAAGTTTATTATATCGCATAATTATTATAGCTAGCTAATTGAGGGTTAAGTATAAAGAATATATAAGTAACAACAATGTGTGTGCATAGCATACTAGTAGATTGCAGGTAAGATCACATTTTAATTATATTTATTATCATTTGCGTTTTATGTCGTCAGCTAAAATGATTGCAAGTTATAGTAAATTATAAAGCATTTAAAATACTTACTGTTTTGTTTCTTGTACGTTTTATGGATAAATAACATATAATTTTCTTAAGAAGGTGATGCATTTGATATTGTCATTGCTCTACGCGCTAAGGTTCGTGGGGTTCCGATTTTAATATGATAAACATTTGTATCCATACTTTTTTTGTTTTTTTTTTATTCTAAGTTAGATGGCAGACCCGCACGTTATTTCTGTTTGTAGACTTGCAGTCAGCCGCTGCGCCCAATTGCATAGTTATAGTTCACCAGGATATGTATCCTGGCTCAATGATCTGCCATACTGAGTCATTCAATCTTCGAGACTTGTTTGGAGTTTACCTACTGGCTCATATATTAATATTGCCAGAATACAGCAAAAGTTAATATTATGTGATCTTAGGCTGTCTTAAATCTCATTGGCTCAATTGACTGTTACCGACGTCTTCAGTTTTGTAGTTTTGACCAGATACTGGGGATATTTATAGCTATATGTAAACAAGTGATTGCGATCTCATCTGAGTAAAATGATGACGTCTTTGATGATAAATCGTTTACCTAAAAATAGTTTTGTTGATCGCAAGATACAAAAGAATTACAGAAGGACCGTGTGATTTGGTTTTATCGTTGAGAAATTTTCAGTCACAGTCCAAAGTCTGAAAGTTGACAGTATAAAACACCCCTGTCCCGCAAAGAAAGTAAAACCGTGAGTCCTGTGCCTGATCTCTCTTTGATCGTGTCAAACTGCTGTCCCACTGAGTATAGAATAGAGAGTGCACTATGTTTGCGCGCACTTATGCACTGTAATAATATCCTCGTAGTTGGTTAATCTTACAGACTTACTGCCGTTGCCGGCACTCTCCTAGACGGACATTACTATAAATGTTGAAGAACGTGTTGAAAAATCCGAACATTGAAGTACCATGACTTTATTGCGGATAAAAAGTATTAAAATGATTACTAAAATGATTACTTCTGTCTGAATATGTATAAATAAGATAAATGTACCTATGTTTAACACGTTCAGTGCATTATGAGGTCGAAACGCCCCATGCGTGACTTCTTGCTGGTGCGGCAGTCAAAATCACGATCTTTCACTCTGTGCGGGGGACGATTATGATAATATTCCTAGTAGTATGACAGAGACAAATATACAAAATCAATTCTCTTACGAAATCTAATCCAATGGCGTAGTTATTAAGACATGAGGTTGAATAGGTCTCATACGCACTGAATAAAAATTAATCAATTACAGTGCGGATTGAGGTCAAATCTGCCTCATAAATTTTAGGACTCATAGCCGCACAGGGTGAAGTGCTGCTAGTTTAGTGTTGTGATAAGTGTCGATACGGGAGCACAGGGAGGACAGAGAGTCACAGTTTGTTTTTTAATCCAACTGTTTTTTTGCAAAGATTACGTTACAATCTATTTGCTAAATATTCACCTAAAATAATAATTTATTTAACTTTTATTTAATAAATAGATTTACATAGCAACACAGCTAAAGCCAAAGCGATAGTAAACTTTAAATAATACTATGTCTTAAATGTTACACTTTATGTGTTCTTTTCCCTAGGATTGAGTTGTTCCAAAATTCCAAATGCATATTGATTGCTACAGCATGGTGTGGTTTTAAGCTTGTTATATCTACTTGTAACTTAAATTAAGTGTTAAGTTTATATTTCCGGCTTATAATTCCAGGTTATTTCCGTTATGAAGTCAATTTTATCTTTTGGCAAATACAAGTTCGTTTCTGCAATGGTCACAGCTGTTATACTCAGAGTAAGAGTACACACACACTCTCTCACACACATGTACTCACAGTTTATCACAAATATGCACACATTCATTCCCCTAACATAAAAACACACTGACATACTTTATCTTAAAAATGGCGTTCATATCTAACGTGAGTTTTATTTCCGGATTTCCTAGTGGCAGATGCGTTGATCATGTACTTTAAAAGTGATCATCGAAAACGTTGCGTAGGCTGCTACAACAAATTAATATATATCGACACTGCAACTTTCTTTTACTCCCATCACTAGTCGAGACACGAATCGAACTTCATTTCAGTGCGATGTGAGGCAGAACAGATGCCATATATATGTTTTTCATTTACTCAATACAGAAATGTCATAACTGCCGGCGAAGCTATATTTAGATTTAACAACTATTTAAGTTTGTAATGGTAAAGTTTCAAGCAGATATTGTCCTTTTTGAACTACAATTAAGGTATTTTTTCAAAACATAACTTTGTGAGGCCGATATGGTCTCATACGCACTGTAAAGGAGTTCAAACTTGTCTCGAATAGACCTCATTCGCACTGGCTGAAACTCCATAAAAAATGGCTACGCAGTGAACGTGTTAATGATGCGTTATTTGTGTATGTGAGAGCAATGAGGAACTGAGGGGTCGTGACGTCACGAGCCTCAGGGGACGAGAAAATGTTAAGGTTGCTTAATGGTGGTTGGATTGAGGATGTACGCTAATTGGTGCAAACCCGGCTTTGACCCTGTGCATTATTTTTCTTTACAGGTATAAATGTTTATATTTAGACCGGCCCTGATGACACGTTTGGTAGTGAGCCTGTCTTAAGGATCAGGTGTCGAGGGTTAGAAACCCACCCAGGACAATCATTTTTGTAAGGGACATTTGTGTTTGGTCTGTCTAGATGATTATTTGTATTTCTTTATAATATATAAAACTCAAAGTGACTGACTGACTGACTGACATAGATAGATATCAACGCACAGCCTAAACCACTGGACGGATCGGGCTGATATTTGGCATGCAGGTAGATGTTATGACGTAGGTATCCGCTAAAAAAGGATTTTGATCAATTCCCACGGGAACGGGAACCACGCGGGTGAAACCGCGGGCGCTCGCTAGTGAGTATGTAGGTATTACAATTGCTTACGTTACCTACTTTGAGGTCAGATCAATGATCGGATGTTGTCCAATAATGTATCAATAATATCTGATCAATATTCTTATACGTTATACGTTATTATATAAGTACCTTTGAGTGAAATTCAAAAGTAAAGTTCAAAATTCCATGAAGATATTTTAATATTTTTTTATGTCTGTGGTGATACTGGTCTGAAGTGTTTTAATATGATCTTAGAATGTAACCCACTTGAAAAGGTTATTTTCGATAAATGACTATATTTACTTTCGTCACATAGGTAATCTCACAAAGACAAAGTTGTGTTGATTTCATATCCTTCGAGATACGTCAAGATCTGAATCTATAATCATATCAATCACACGCCGACAAAGGGATAATTCAAAAACAAATCAAAATGATTTTTCCAGACTTCAGTGATGTGTAATATTTAAAGATATTTTTTCACACAACTCTACTTTATATTTTTCCTATGACTTATACGTTATATTTTTCCAAGATCTATCCCCATTCCAATAATCTCGTCGAACAAGAAAATTTTATTTCTTTTATCTCTAAGCATTAATCCAGGTTAAAAAGTATCGTGGTTTAAGCGTAAAAGCTTATGAGTATACATCGTTATCGCGCGGGCAGTTTCGGGGCGACGCGTGGATACTGACGAATAGGGTTGCCACGCATGGATCTTTTTTTTTCAAATTATATTTGACCAATAAAAATATCGATTTTTAAATCGATATTATGCATTGAATCTATTTGTAATCCTAAATCGACCACTGACACAACAATGTTACCTTACGATTTTTTTCGGTTTTGATAACTTAACCAATTTATGAAAATGTTATTTTTATCCTAATTACTCATTTATAGCTGTATGATGTCAATTTCTGACTTACTGGACTGAATCAACCCTCAGAGAAAGTGTTGCTAACTTAAACAACGCTTCTACACTACTTTGTCCCAATTTTGAATACAATATTAAAATAGAAATAATATTCTATTTATCCTCATAAGGTATTTATCCTCATAAGGAATATACATAACATGAAAGGCTTTAATTTAAAGAATAAAAAAACTTGCAAATATTCTAATACTCGTTTTAAACGTGTGACAGCCCTTCGGTCATCTATGCGTCGCCCCCAAACTGCCCGCGCGATAACGATGTATACTTATGAGGTATAGTTACCTTCGCATTTATGATATAAGTAAGGATTAGATGGGCACTTGTAAACAGAGAGAAACATATTTATCACCATCATAACCGTAACAGACCACTGCTGCTGGATATAGGCCTCTTCAAATGCTCGCCTCGCTGATCGATCCTCGGCCACTCGCATCCAGCTCCACCTGGACTTTAGGGCGTCCTACACTACGTTTCATTATTATTATGAAACATATTTGAACATGAAAAACCTAGACCCAGGCACTTATATGCTTGTGCTATATGAAGATCGAACCCTTGACCTCAAGCCGGTAGTCGTCTTATCAACCATTAATCCACAGCGATCATCGATTAATGTCAACTTGTAATAAACATAAATATTAAAATCGAAATGTTAACAAGTTGAGTGATTAATTAACCGCTTTGCGGAAATATTTTCGGAACAAAGGTCAAGAAAGCTATCTGAATATTGTCTGTTACGCGGAAGTCTGGATAAGGTTCAGGCTTTTTGCAACATTTTAGTGGTCTCGCGGTCAGTACTGTCATTCACCAAACCAGCCTTTACCAAGTGGTAGGTTCCTGTACTGGGCCGTCTAGGTGGGTACTACCGCAGTGCCAGATATTTTCCCGTGACAAAGAAGTGTTTCAAGCACTTGCACTGCACAAGCACTGTAGCTAGTGAAATTACTGGGTATATGAGACCTAATAACTGTCGTCTCGGTGTAGCGGGCGCAAGGCAATGCCGGACTGCAATGCGGCACTGAACTGTCTAAGGGCAGACATGGCGCTTACCATCAGGTGTACGATATGCCTGTCTTGTTACACATTGCAATAATAAAAAAAACGATGCGCCATATCAAATCTACTACTTATTCATCGGTCGCAAGTGAGGTCAATCGTCAATAGGACGCTAGACCGGGGCAGTAAGCAACCTGTACTTCCGCGGTCAAGCCGTCCTATATCGACTGATAGACAGATTATGTCTGCCTGTAGCATTTTTTTTAAGTCAGAGGCGGCAAGCGTTCTAGCGGGTCGCCTGATGGTAAGCAATCACCGCCGCCCACTGACATCTACAACACCAGAGGGATCGCTGATGCGTTGCCGGCCTTTTAAGGGGGGGAGGGGGTGTAAACCTCCGGCATTCTCACAAACCAGACGAAACACAATAGTAGTCACAATTTTTTCACGCTGGTGTTATGTGAGTGGGTGGTACTTCCCCAACGAGCCGGCCCATTCGTACTGTAAAACAGCATGGCTCTACCACTACTAAAGCGTAGCTCTAGTACACATAGAACCGTCACTGAGGAGCTATTGGATTTGAGAGAGATCCGCACTGTCCTCCACAAACGTGTGAAGAGCTATCATAAACCACTCGGCTATCACATTTCCTATTAACGGGAACCAGTTTATAAAGATACACGTCGTGCATACTTTGTGAAATTCAATAAATGAAGGTTGTCGTCACCTTTCTGAATTACAAAGAAAAGTACAATGGCAGAATTACTAAGTAAGGTTATTCCAACATACTCATACCTATGTTGGTTTACTACATACTCATTTAAATCACACTCGCGGTACTGCAAAAGCAATCATTGAGATGGATTTGGTACAATGAGCTTATTCATAATGTTTGCCAATTTTCGGTCTCGCCATATTGTTCTTAAGGGGTAAGGGTCGAAGTGTGGTCTTGAGGTCTACAGTTTAATTAAATTATCAACTTGCCAACATCTGGTTAGTATGTTTAGGAGCCAGCTAGTCGGTAAACACATTAAAACATGAATTGCCTGATTGGGTATACGAATAAGTATTGATATAGTTAATATACGAGTCCTATTATGTACCTATATTATACTACAATAGCCCAGTGAACTATCTTGGTAAAATTTTGAGTTTTAAAATAGGCGCAACGATGACATAATAATATTATATATGTAGGTACATATTATGTCATCGTTATATGGCAGCACATGGAGCGACGCTTCCAGGCGAAGTGTCCCTCAATGGAATAGGCCTCAGTGGCCGCTTACCATCAGGTGGGCTGCGTGTCTGTCTGCCAACTGAACTAGTATACAAAAAAAAATCATTGCCCATAACACAAGCAAACTACTCTTTTTGAAATCAGATCATTGTTTGTGATAAAGTAGATACCTACGACTTTTTCATTTTATGTTTGCCCGAACGTACCTGCACTTTTTCATGTACAGCGACTTCTACTTCATATGCAAACTAGCCGCATTAGATACTAAAATAACGACTGAACCCGACTGACCTTTGAATTGCTCTGTAAGAATGTTGTTAAATTGCATATGCATACATACCTGCGGTTCTAGTTTTATTATATCGTCGTTTCAACAATGAAACCGGTTTGTACTTTTAATATCTTGAGTCGTAGATGCCGAAATGGATATGACAGACAAGGCGCGTTAACTAAAACCAGCCCCAATTTAGGAATAATCTTCTATTACGCAACATCACAATTGGCTGTCACACTATGCCTAATCTTAACTATGAATCATTTCATTTTAGACGTTGATGCCCATACAGTTTTGATGTTACATGTATCGATAGAAAAACGTAAATCTAATCTCTAAAAGTTCTTGGCAAGTTAAAGCTTACTTTTTGTTAACGTTCTGTGAACTTCTGTTTTTTTTTCTTGTTACATTGATTTTACACTATGCCCGCACTTATAACCTATTTATTAATTTCTATCGTAGTTATCAACTTGGATATAAACGCTGTTACAAAATCTTACGTCATAGTGTTAACAGCATGACTTGAAACGACTTTTATTACCTAGTTTTAATTACCTTAAGTATCGTGAACAACGGTCACGATAAAACTGATATTGTTTTTATAATCTTTATATAATAAAACTCGCGTTATATGCTCATATTTTATAATGGACGTTGGGCGGACGCATAATTTCAAAGGTAAGATATTAATCTGGGCTTAAAATAATGCTTGAGTGCCAAATATTAAAGCAACATTTATTTTTTCTTTTAAATGGACACTGAATTTTTGTACATTTATCAAGCGTGTATTATTTTATGACCTCATACATTAAATGCGTTTTCTTGAAACTGCTCGAAAATGGCACATAGTATCACTACGTCTATAACGTATGTACTTATTATGTATTATATATAATATACGAGCTAACCCCGAAGCTTAAAGCACGCCAGCATTAACAAGCAACATTAACGTGCAATATGTAGATTGTAAAGCTGGTGTATTACATTGTGATAATATTACACTATAAAGGTATACTTATATTATTGGAAGTGCTTATGAAAAGCCGTAAACTTTATGTACGTGATGGAGTTGAGGACTGTCTATTGTTTGCATGATATGAGTAGCACATTGTTGCTTATTGTGTAACTGGGTTTAGTACTGGATCAATTTGATGTTACATATTTGTCACAAGTTAATAAAACATAGTTATCGGATAACCTTTATTGTTTTTTTTAATACATATTTTTTTAGGAAGGGATTTACACTTGTGATTAAGTAACTCTATACTATGAGAAAAGAAAGAAAAATGGGACGTGGTCCGTTCATTTATTGTAATTATATTTATTTTAAAATAAGCCTACAAAAATCCAGACGAGCAGGATAATAAAGCAATCATAGCACGCGTCATGCTATCGCAAAATCCCTTATAAACCGGTCTGGAGCAACGTAAACATTTGCTCTGAAAACAAATTTAGCAAGCTATCTGATACCAAGTAAACATTAATATAAAATTGTGTAAAATGATATCTTTATATCGACGCAGCCGCGGGAGAAGATTAATGAATGGCAGTTGGTGAGGTCATGTCTTTAATTTGGATGCTTAATTAATTAAAATGGAGCGTTCAAGAACGTAAACTTCAAAAGGTGAAACTACTGCGTACATAGTGTTAAGAGTTTCCACTTTAATGTGAAGATCATTATTTTATCTATGTAAATATCGACGCAAAAAAGCGGAAACGTAGTAACCCACACCCAAGCCAATTTTTTTTTATTGCAGATTCGGAATGAGAAAAAAATCCTCTTTCAAACGGTCTAATACTCATTGCTCTACGACTAATAGAAGTTTTTATACAGCATTGGAAATTAGCCTGCTTTTTTGAAAAAGGAACGGAAAGATTGATGTAAATAGCATAAAAAAGAGTGTTTTTTATCACTTTACATTTACTTCAATTCATATTTTTCAAATGACATGATCTCGGTTTGATTTTGGTAGTTACAGCGCGTGAATATTCTGACCAATGTCGGTTACAGCGTTTTTGCTTATAAGGATTTAGTAACGCACCACGTTCACTACATTTCTTCGAAAATAAAATGGTTATTCGTGGCGGTTTACTACAATCCTCGCATATAATAAGATACGAAATCGTCGGATACGCCAATTTAAAACTTCATTAGTTTCCCCGATTTTGGTCGATTACCGCGTCGCTCAGTCACTGCGCGACAGTTGAGGGAGTATGATTTGTGTGTCGTAAACGGATTTGACTGCGTGACTCGACTCGTTTACAATTATTAAAATTTACAATGATAATAAGGTTATGAATGTGTTCGTACTTCGTAATAAATGGCTTTGATTGGTTTATTCAATAATCATAATTTTATTTGACTTGTGACTTACAGTAGAACCAAAACGCACACAAGCTTCAAATAAACAAATTACAAATATCACCCTACACACTAATTATAACAACACAAAAATCATTTAAAAAGAAAAAACCAAACCATACAAATAGAAAGAAAAATTAAATAATTAATAAAAATTATACCATGTCAACTAATCAAAAATGTCAAAAATGAATACGATGTCAGAAATAACAAAAACAAAACCATACAAATAAAAAGAAAAATTAAAGTATCAATAAAAAAATTACACAATGTCTACATAAAAAATGTCAAAAAGAAATAATATGTAAGTTAAGTCCATTCAGTGTAGTTCTTTACATAGATATATTTCATTTAAGTCAAAATGTAGACAAATAAATTTGTATGGAACATAGTTACAACAAATTTGCTATAAAGGAAAACCTTCGGTTTGTAGTCGCCTATACATTTATCTCGTTCATTTACAGCGTTTTTGCGTAACAGAAAAAAAAGTGCTATTGCTGTAACCCACACAAACATAGATTAAAAGTAACTTCTAAAAGGTTAAATGTATTTGGTTTGATAAAAAATCCATAAATATATTTATGTTAAAAAATTCACATGTGTGGCTTTCATAGTTACGGAGATATCTTTTTTTTTCTGAAATTTCAAAATGTTTTTGGCTCTGGTGAACACTTTGCATTTTGTGGGTTACTACGTTTCCGCTTTTTTGCGTCGATATATACATAAGATATAATACGTTGTATGTACTGATATAATATTTTAAAAAGATAATTAAAGATGTTGACAACGCTAATTATAATTACCCCCACTTGTCAACTAATCTATCTTTTTTTACGATTTTAATATTGTAGATAAAAGTTAAGAGTGATCGTTTTTATGAAAACTAACTAGGCTTAAGTAGAAACTGAACTTGGTTGTTAAGTAGTGCACCACCAATATAATGTAATATCGCTTAAAAAGGCAATCTTATTTGCACAGTGGTTAAAAGGTGTCATAAAAATATACAAAATATAAAAAAACTTATTTGGATCAACAAAGTTTTTCTGCACCTTTTTCGCAATATCCGAACACGTTCCACGTTGCGCTTTGCATTGGTGCAACTCGCAACAAAAATAATTGAAACAATACGCCTTTTAAAAAGAGGAAAATGCAAATATGCAATTGAACCACGGATTGCATATTACTTGCTTTTGAAACTTCGACACATTTTACTGACGATAGGGTACAGTCGTGTCCAAAATAATATTATTACTCTTCGCAAAAATATAGATATGTTGAAAATATAGATCATAATGATGGTTTATAAGTTTTACTTGAGTATAATAAACAAATAACAAATTAATGTCGACTTGATACTATTTATCAAATATGCGAAATACTTACCCGAAACCGCAGGAATTAATAAAAAAATTAATTGATTTGGAATGCTTGTATTTTTTAATATGTTGTTTTTAATAACATAATATAACCGCTTTTTAGGTTTATCACTTAATCGGCGGTATAAAAATGTCTCTGATATAATCTACCTACATCTATATTATTAAGATTTGATTGTTTGTTTGTTTGTATTGAATAGGCTCCAAAACAACTGAACCGATTTGAATAATTCTTTCACTGTTGGAAAGCTACACTTTCCCCGGGTGACATAGGGTACTTTTGATCTAGGAAATGGGGGGAAGAGGGGCAAATTTGAATAAAGAAATTACGCGCGCGTGAAATTGCGGGCGGAAGGCTAGTGAGAGAATAAATCTGTAAGGGCCTGTTTCACGACTGACATAATATTGTATTGCTAACACGAACTAATCTATTTTCCTCATTATATTGGAGAAATTTTTATACCTATACTGGCCTACACTAGGAGAGTCACAAATGCGCTTCCGTCTCCCAATGGGAGACGGAAAGCGATCCTAATATCTATTCTATTTGTCCACTTAACAACATGATGCTGCTTCAAAATGAATTGCAATAAATCGCTACTATAATAGCTAGTTAGCCGCAGTGACGGCATGTTTCTGCGCGTGAGTGTACCTCGCGCTGACGAAACGCTCTGTCAAGCGCGACGGATCGCAACTGTCACGTGACCATCGGCGTTAGGCGCGAGCTGCACTGGCTAATTGCTATAATTACGATAAACTATACAATTATAAAAATTATTACAATGCTAACTATTTATTGTGCCAGCCGCTATTCTCCGAATGCAATTCGAAAATTACACCAAATTGTTCATAGCATTCTTGTTTTTGCCGGGATAAATACTACCTATCCCATGTCTTTTTTAGGGAAATATTTCAGTTTAATTTGATTACTAAATATCATCGATATTGGTTTTGTCAATCTTTATCCCGAGGTCAGAAAGGGTCTCTACCAAATATCATCACTGAGTTGCCTTTTGGCGGCTTCTTCACATTTATGAGTATAATATCAATAAGATAGATATTTACATTTAAAATAAGTAAAAGATCGTACATTATTTGGTGATTAAAAATAATAACGGCTAAGTTTCTTGTCTGCTTCGCAGAAGTAGAATAAAATTTCGAAGAAGCATAGAACCATCACAGTGAAATAAAATGTTTTAATAACATTAAAATTTGCTTCTGTCAAGCAAGCTGCATCCAAGTGTCTGCGACCTTTCTCATAGATCGTCTCTCCACCGCGCTTTACATACATTTCCATAATTTGACGTACATAATCTGCCAGTGATCTATGCCACTGGATAGCAGACCTAATAATTTCTCGATAGATTTCGGTATCCACTCGATGTGTTATTATCCGAACCTATACTTTCGCGTAAGTGTGCATTACGTTGAGTCATAGCACCGTTACCATAATGTATCATTCATTGCACGTTACGTATAGCGTAACTAATGTTACAGAACTCATAAAAGTATTACGCGTTTTTTTATTTCCTTTATCAGTAATTTTCTTTGTAGAAAGTGTTTGTTTACTGTACAATATTGGTTCTATATTACTGTGATCATTTGAACTTACTATTACGCGTGCTACATGTTCTACAAAATATTGTACATAGAAATGTAGAATGCGTGGTTGAACAGTTACTTTCGTGATTTGAGTTAGCGAATAGGCACGCAGACCACCTGGAAGACCAATGCCAATGAGGGACCAGGACGCATTATCGCTTTGCGCTAAAGTATACTGCGTATTTATTTGTTTTTATAAATATCAGTCAACCACAATGTCTCTGGAATGTGTTTTGATAAATATTTCCTAAATTGTCATGTTATGTTTGAAAGACATTAAATTACCAAATGGGAAGTAGGTACTTACTGGACTTATGTTTAGAAATGTTGCAAAGCAATTATTTTAATTAAGTGGCGTGTTTGAGTTCATGTCTGCACTTGCCTATTTATATGAAATTGGTAAAAACACCGCTTTGACAATTTAAAAAACCAGCATTTGGCACCTTGTGTGATAAGTTCTTAGGATACTCAATCACACGTAAGTGAAACCACAAGCACAACCAGTAAAGTAATAAAATATTCATATTATTAATCGGTTTAATCGTGAAATGTATTGTCAATTGTCAAGAATACCGGCTCAAGAGCTCCCCCTTCATAAAAGATACAAAGGTTTATTATAGAGCTATTTGAGTACTCCCTTTCCAATATTGCTTCCCGGAATCGTCAAAACATTATTTGACACTCCCAAACTTTGACGACATTTTGTTTCAGTTCTCAACTCGCCAATAAGAAATGCAAGACATTAACAACATTGGATTTATTAATTAATTATTTTTGCCTATTATCATCCCCTTGAGTAAAGTATCATTAAAATGTCTCATTAAATATTAAAATGTATTTATGAATTCATTTTGTCTTTCCATTATCTTGTTTTGTAGATCTTAAAGATTTATAATAAAATTGTTTTGTATGTCCGCCTACATATACTCTGCCTATATCTTTTTCTCATGTTACACAAAGAATGATAAATTAGCTTACAATATGATCAAAATAAATAAATAATTTATTACAATATAATCTAATCATGAAACTAAAGTTAAAAATATATTATGGGAATTTGTTAGTTTGTACTGCGAGAGCGAGACTGCTTGTAAGCTGATAGTATGATACATTTAAAACACCATACAATATTTTTACGACAGTTCAGCTTATATATAAATGAGCAGCTTATCAAATTAAGAACTTTGGGGGATTGAACCCTAGATGTGCCATATTTATAGACTTGTTACCTTCAAATGTGCGGAATTCCACATGTTTATGTCGTGTTTTATGTCAACACTCATAAAAAGACGACTAATGTAGCAGGCTATTATTTTACATAGCTTAATATTCGCATTCATGACATCAAGCGTTTAATTATAGCTTCATTTCAATTATGATGTTCTAGTAATGTCGGTCATCATCAGAAGTCGTATGAAATCTGTTTTTATTTCAAAAAGTAGAATATTTATACAGCTCTAATTTGATTTAGTACCTTAATGGCCAAACTGGTATAAAACTAGTGGTTCCACGCCGCTGGCGCCGGATGCAGGCGCGAAGGTCACAAGCCGACGAGCATTTGTAACGTAAAAGTCAATCAACGAAATTACAAAATTACATATTTTTATTTTTTATGTATTTATACAACGTTTTGAACTTGTATGAATGCCTTTTTATCCTACACATTGAGGATAAATAAATATATATTCTTTTCGCAAAAACAAATGAAAGCAATAAAAAATGCAAAAAAATGCAGAGCGTATTGTATAAACAGAGATTCTATTCAGTATCCATTGATAGAATTAAACTATTGTTAGTAAAATTTCGGAATCTACGGAAACAAACTAAAAGCTTTTTAAGCTTTCCATTCGTTTTGTTGCAACTTCTTAATTTACATTGAAAAGAAAAAAGAAAGAAAAGAAAAACATTTATTGGCCCAAAAAACACAAGATTACACAAAAAAATTAATAACAATAAATTAACAAAATAAAACATAAAACAATTTTACTTAAAAACTAACTTTATACAGGCCAATAGGGTTCTGCCTCAGCAATATGCTGCTGTGACATTTAGAAAACACCACAGCAGCGCTGGTATTCTGGCAGAATCCATTAGAGTGGCGCAAGAAAATAAATAAATACTGTAGAAGGGATACATACCTACATAATATTTAATGAGAGATAAAATAAATACTAATTGATAAAAAGGTATGTGTACACAGTTTTTTATTTATTTTTTATTTATAGGCCGCACAGTTTTGTTCCATTGCCAACGTGAAGTGAAATGACAATTTTGACATTTAAAATTTTGACACAACACAAAATCACTTCATTCACAAACATTGTTTTGGTAACAATGTTATTTGCAATGGTTTAAAGAAAATGTTACTGACAATTTGTTAAAAAAAATAATATATTAGGTACAAAGTACAATCAGCTAGAAAAGGAACAAAAATAGACAATACTATTTCTATTGTTGAACGTTTAAGTATTGAAACCTGACCTTACAAAAACTTGCAATGTACGACTTTTGTACGAGCGTGTTTCAAAACTGAGAACAATGTTGTATATCATTATTTCTGTGACCGAAACCGTCTCGCTTATGCACATGTTTCTATGCAACGTTTGAGGATTGTCTTGGTATGGTAAAACATAGGCATATTTAAGAATGGTGAGTGGTAATAAGAAACCCTGTGATGTCTATTCTAATGACTAATCTGAAAAATATCGCGGTAATCTACAGTGCAGGACCAATCGGTTGGTAGATACATAGGTACAGTCAAAAGCACGTCAGACGTAACACTCTTGACTTGGTACCGCTCTTATGTCAGGGGCATAAGTGCTACTATCGAACTGCAAGTGTTTACCGTGATGTGCTGTTGACCGTTATACTTGGGGGAGGCCTTTGTCTATTAGCAGAAACGTTTCGGCTGTGATCATGATACCAACATACATATGTATTCTGAGGTGAGGTGTGAAGCACAGGTCCGATAGTTTCCTTGTAACCTTTTCTTGTTTCCTTTCCAAACGAGTGCACTACGTTTCGTACAACATCAAATTATCATTTCTAAGGCTCGTAGTCGAAAAAAGTGATTTCGAAAGCGAAATCTAAACCTCGGTTAGATACGCTTGAAAAACATTCAAATTGAGCATGTTCTCGTAAATGGCGGTTATTATAATTATGTCATACAACTTGTAAGAAGCAACTCATTACTTTGAAATGTTTGAGAAGATTAGGTATTTGTTTTGATTTAACGCAAAAAAAAGAATATTTTGCGATTTGATAAAAAAAAAGAGAATAGGTTGCCGATTACTTTGATCCTTGTGATATGTAAGTGATTGTTAAAATTATAATTCAAAAACTTTATGTGTCTTAGTGTTCCAGCTCACGCAAGCCAAAATATCAATTGTTTGCTCTATACAGGCATTAATTACACTTAAGGCTCGATAATCAAACCACTTAAAAGATTACGTAACATTTTAAATATTTTAATAAAAACAGGCATAAAAACCAAAGATGAATAGTAAATCCTTAATGAACTTAATGAGCCACAAGTTGACCTTGTCTCTTTATTGTATTGAGATGATAAACAAACAAACAGTGAGACAGCATCGGCGAGGAAGGCCGGCGGAATGTGTTATATCACGTATGTGGGTTAACAACCGCGATAACCGCTAGCTTTATCTATCGATATGTCGCAGGTAATACGCCTTATGTGCCCTTTTCCAACCTGTCTACACTTATCAGTTTATCATCTGAAATGGCTCAAAAATTTATTTATTTTCTGTGTCTTTAATGATAGCGGATTTGTCTTTGCTTCCTTTTCTCGCTAAACAGTAAGGTACACAGCACACCAGTGTGCTTGTAAATTTAGTATTGCTATTACACTTTGCTTAAAAGAGTTAAATAAACGGTATTCTAATATGAATTGTTGCAAGTTTATGTTAGGGGATAAATGAAGAATAAATTGATATATATAATGTATAAACACATAAATTGTTGGTGTTTTGGAATCAAAATATAGAATTAAAGATATATAATTGTAAGTAAGTCAATACAAAAAACCATATTATTATTAGGTACAACGAAACATTCTTCAATATTTAATATGCTGTGCTATCAGCATAACTCAAAGTTATCCATCTTGATTGACTCCCAACTAAAGTGCTTATGCCCTGTTGAGAATAGAATAAGTAGAAACTGCATTGTTTCAAGTTTGTCACATTTAAACTATTTCAATTCCAAAAGCAATATAATCGAAATGCGTCGAGAAACCAAAGTAAGTCTGCGTTAGG
This sequence comes from Mecyna flavalis, assembly GCA_949319885.1. NCBI lineage: Eukaryota > Metazoa > Arthropoda > Insecta > Lepidoptera > Crambidae > Mecyna > Mecyna flavalis. Next base: position 21,484,470 of record OX439427.1, read on the forward strand.
CATTTCTAGAATGTTCTGAATCGGCAAATGACCCGCGACGCGTCGATATATTCTACTTTACAGCAATCGTACGCGGTGGGCTAGTTGTGTAGTGGTTCTACTAGAATCTCGGGGGACCAGATTCTTGCTTTAGATTTAGGTGACCGCTCTGAATCTCTTGCAGATTTCTACATATTTTTAAGAAATCGTTATACAAATTTATTATCTTTGCTTTTGTCCGCTGACTTTAGACTTCTAATATTCTTCCTCGTCATTTACCGGGTTAAATAGTTAACTGAATTCTGGTTACTTCAATCAAACTCTTGGTCTATGGTTGTTGAAGTAAGTTCAAATCTAGCAAGACGAAGTTGCAATAGAATAGAAAGACACGTATCAAGTAAAGGACTCTAGAATACAAATAGCTCTTAAACATAGAAATGTCTACTGATATTAGCTCAATGCTCTTAAATGGATATCATTTGACAAGTCACTGTTCGATTTCCATGCGCAAGGTGAACAGACGACCCGTAAAAGGTCGTAAAACCTTTTTTAACGCAGGTCGCTTGCAAACAGAACACGCAGAACTAATGGTCGTTAGGACGAAACAATTCTGAATTGAGATTATTTGGCAAATACTTTGTGTGACGTGAAATCTAACTCAACCGTGACCTAATAAAGGTCGCCAAACCTTTTACAAGTCTTTAGTTTATTGCCATTTGAATCTAAGGTTTTAGTGTTCAGCAGTACATTGAATACGTACTTGAAAAGTTCTCAAAAGGTCATTGGACTTGAATTTCTCGTATCATGTTAAGCATTCCGTCCCTAATCTCCTAATAAGTGGAGGGCCCATTACCCAAAGCTATCGTAAAACTGCGTTATCCTTCAACGTTTTTCTCGTATTTGAACAACAAAAACTGGTGAAGACCCGAGACCCTGGCCCTTGTCATATCGTGGAGCATTATAAATTTGAAAAGTATCCTTAAAACTTAATTATCATAAAAACTCTTATCTTGATGTGTTCTGGTCCTTTTAGGTTTTGAATATTGTATCAATTATAAAGGTAAATAAAACGCATAAACTGGATAAAATTGGTGATATACAAAGAATACAAAAAACGTATTAGTTGATTTTTGGCAAAAAAGACCAATCATTGCTAAATAGAAAAAAATAATATAAAAAACTTTAAATGGAAAAAATGTGTACATGTAAATAAAATTAACTAGAACCAGATCTAGAGTTTAGTTTGGGTAAAAAATAACAGTTCCTCTACTCATTAAGCGATGCTAATCATAAAATAATCTCACCGACTTCTACAAGTGGAGTGAGATAACATATCTCTTTCATCTATCACTTCATTTGACCCAACATTTATCCAGAATAAACGCCTCAGAACAAGTAGGCTTAGCGTGACTACTCAAACATGTTATGTTATTTCAGACTTTATTATGAATGGTATAGAGACGAAAACATGACTAGAAGGAGTCATGGGAGCCATAGAGCGTGTCGCTGGGAGCTAGCGTAACAATGACGATCGGAATGCGAAGTAAAAAAGCGGTCAGGTGTGAGACGAGACCGCAGATGATGTTCCGAACTTACGAACGATACGTACTGATACTCAAAGTAATGTAATTGGAGACTTAGATAATAGAGATTACGAACGATACGTACTGATACTCAAAGTAATGTAATTGGAGACTTAGATAATAGAGATAAAGTTTAGGAATCCGTAACTAATGATACTAAATAAGTAAATGATGGCACTGCGTTAGTTGTAACATTCAGCGCACTTAATAGCTACAAAATTGGTTGTACACATGTATGACTACGACTACACCACAATTTTATGCTGGGAGACCTTGAGGACAATTTAGAAAACTGAGCCAGACTTTTAAAAGTATTCCTTTTAAAAGTTTTTAACAAGTTTGAAAAGATCCCTAGATAATATTATAAGGCTTCGTGAAAAACGAAGTTGACGAACAAATTGCTTACAAGGAAAAAGTTGACGATGTGTCTGGAAAATTGTGAACGATGTGTAATTTGTTTTAGCTTACATTATAAGCATAATGAATGTTTTCAACTGATCTATTGAACTGATCAATACACTATTTGATACCAAGACATTGGTACCTATTGTTGGTCAAATGATTATTTAACTCTTGAAATTTTCTTCTGGTAACAAGTTAATTATAATTTCCAAGGTTATCAAAATACAAAAATTCAAGGTACCTGTTAAAGAATTATTACCAGAAATATGTTTACAATTCATTTACTAGTATTATTAAAAAGGATGTAACTCTTGTTTGCAACTAAAATAAAAAGATTTTTTTAATATTAGTGAGTTTTTTTTTCTGTCTCGGTATGAAAAACTTTTCTACCAACTTTAATTTCAACGCCATTATGTTTTCTTAGTCTGTAATATGTGCTAATAAATAGTGACATTAATAAAAATTTTACCATCATCATCATTTGGAATGATTAAATTCATTATAACAAATTTAGCTTTTAAGCTAACGTTAAACGTGTTCATATTTCGAACGCACCACGACTAAAACATTCCAAAAGCCATTAAACAAACCAATAAGACAATCACGACGCTCATCAACCTCTCGTGATTCTTTGAAGTTTCGGTGAGGAATACTAAAAAGTGCGAGGGAGACATCAAAGTTAAAAGAGACGGAAGACCTTGATCGGCGACCGCGCTTCCTGTACAAGGTGAGGGGGATCCTGAGGTTAACAGAGAATTCTTACGTGTGCCGACAGAACGCGATAGCAATAGTGTAAGTAGTAAATTAAAGAAAGTGTTTGTTTTTGTTTGTATAATTGCTGACGACCTTGAATAGCTTTGGTCAGCAGAAATTAAATGAATGATTCGGCAGGTCAAGTAGAACTAGAGAAAGAGCTGTTCTTGACTGTAGGATATTCGGATCCTATGTATTTGTTTATCTCGATCATTTTAAGAATAATTGTTTTAAATGACGTAACTCCGATGCCATCAATAATGTTTTTATTCAAAAATACAGGTATATTCTTCTAAACAGCAGCAAAGAGTATTTTATAAGTAAATACGTTTATTAGGACTAGACACAATAAATTTTATTGTTTTTGTGTTTTTTTTATATTAGCATATTGGACATTTTGTTGATCAACTTAAATCATAATCGAACACGCCAAGGCTGCATTTACGAGCACACCGAATTGCCTGTATCTGTGCCAATGCTAGGCCGTAGACTCCATAAGGCAAAAACAGTAACTTCGATATCCAAGTGGCACTATAACGGAATGTAACCTTCGCATTCGCAATACCCACTCTTGACAGTAATGAATGTATCTGATGCCAGGTTTTGTATACGTGGGCAAACATTGCCAAATCAATGAATTTCCTAACAAACTTGGTATCAGGTGGCGCCGGGCATATTAATGAACGTTAATCCATTAAGCATATAAAATTGATTTAAATTATAGTATAAAAAACCGACAGAAAAGCCAAACCACAAGTTTTTGGTCACACCCTTTAATATAACGCGCATTAAAGTGTGTTGCACCTCATAACTCATTAGAAAATTCTTTTTTTGCATATTATTATTCATTATGATTTACTTAATATTGAAAAGTTAAGCAATTGACCATCGTCTTACCATACGAAACACACGTGACTCGACTCGCAAATTTTAAGACCAATATTATAATACATTTTGTGTCATCACAAATTCTGAACGTGCTCCGTAGAATATTATCGTTCGAAAAGGTCGGTGTACTAGTGACTCTATTCAAGGACTAGAAGTTAATAGTACCGAGTGCATTCGATGCGATATTCAATCTAGAACAATTTAATCTTACTTATGCGGGCGCTAGCAAATTGGACGACTCTAATTATTTGTTTCAAATTTTCCTTTTCACTGGCGAAAAACGTGTACAGAAACGGTCAAAATTGTAAAAAATTTCCTTCGATTCTTCGGACTTAAACTTCGATAAGTGTTCATGCGTAAAAAACTGTCTCAACTCAAAATGGTTTAGTCAATATTCTAGAGTACGTAATGTCATTAGTACTCGTATAAGAAATAGTTATTCTTGGATATTATTCATACTGCGCCGCATAGATTTTTCCTTACAACTGAAGTTTCAATATTGCTTATCACGCTAGAAATGTGACAATAATAATCGAAGTTATCTTAACACATAAAGAAAAAAAGATGATTCCATCTGGTTAACTCATACAGGGTAAGACTGCATTGGTGATAAGTTCTTATTGCATTCCAGAGTTCTAATCATTGCACTAAATTAGCCATAATCCGCGCTCATCCTCTCGGTAAAGTCTTATTAAACCACTTAATCTGCAAACATACGGCTACAAAGGCCTTGATCTTGCATTCTGCGCAGTAGCGCTGATCCAACACTAAACGTCAGCGGCATGTCAACAAGTTAAAGATACATTGTCTCGTCATCTAAAATGTACTTAAACTGACTTCTACCACAATTTCGTCTCAAAGATCTTAAACGAGAATAAAAGTCTTTAAGTCAATTCAAGGTAGGTACTAAATATTGTTTGCACTTGAAAGGATTACAAATATCCATCCATCCGTTAAATTTCCGTTGTGTTTTTCCAATGTTGTGTAATTGCATCACAATGTCCGAGACATCGACTTAGTTGATTCTTATTTTAAGATACAACCAAATCGATCGTAAATATTTGTAATATTCTAATAGGAATCTTTGCAATATGACGCCTATAACTAGCGAGACCTGCCCGTACGGTCGTGTATCGGGCCCCGGAGTAAAGGCTTTCGGCCCACTACACTTCCCTGGTTTCCCTTTTCCACCTGAGAAGACGTCCCTTTTTCGGCCAACACCCGCGGTGATTGAATGATATTGGATATTACCGGAGTTTGGCCCGATTCTGCTACTCGTTTTCAACCCCAGAAGCCGGTTTTACCAACTACTCATCCTTATCCTTAGTTCACCATAAGTCAAACTAGAATCTCGAAGCCAAATTGATTGGACTTCAAATGTGTATGTACGAAATGGAATAACTTAAAACTTTAATTAATTTATTCTTTGTGTTCTTTTTATCGTTTGCTGTTGTTACCCATGAACATGCTGTTTTCAGGTTACAACAATATTTAATTTACGAATGATTTCTCTATTACGAGTATTATTGTTCTTATTATGCTAAGTCCAAAGAAAATAAACTACGAGTATTAACGTACTAAAAACCTTTTTGTGGAATGGTCTTTTATACAAAATTCACAGGATTTCATGTTAATCTCTACTCTACACTAAATTGAAGACACCACTTTCACTATCTCAGTCAGAGTTCGGAGGAGTGTGACGGAGGGGTCAAAAGAGCACTTTTGACCCCTCCGTGACATCTGTTGGAAATAAATTGAGTTGATTGTGGTCTGATATCCTATTACGATTCACTTTCTACGTTATCTTGAATTTTGTGGTTGGGAATCTATTTACCATATTGCAGAGCTAAGACTACGCCAGGGGTCTTAATCCCGGGTCGAAAATTCGTAATTGGATTTTTCTGTTCTTGAGTAAGTATGCAGTATTATAGGTATACTCGTACAATCTCACATAAAACGTGCGTACGTACCTCATTATTATTTTGGGATTTAAAACATATTCGAAACCTTATCTGAATCTTGTTCTCAATTAACATTTTAGTATGTAAAGTACTCGTAGAATAGCAATACAAAATAAATTGCTGTGCAAATTATATACTTAAGAATTCTTGTATATGTGGCTGAAAATTTGAATTTAATAACCTCATTCTAATAGGAATTAGGTATTTTTTTTAGCTTAGCGTAATCAGATATTGATATTGGAAACATTTAGGTTAGGTACCTACAATCTAAAATAAAACTGCTGTTAAAAAATGCGCAGCTGCAGTTGTTTTATTTCATTAGCAATTTGGCAAATTGCTGGCTGAACCTGCCCTACATATGCATAATAATAAGTGTAGCAAGTTCGTTTTCTCTGAGATTGTTTCAGATAATTCTATCATTACGCGAACTCCGGCGCATGACAGCGAAGCCACGAAACGAAAGTCATATATTAAAAGAATGTTGATTGCTATTGATATGTCTCCTTTCTCCTAAAGACAGCGAATTTTTTCAACTAGCTTCGTTTATCAAGTATTTATCAGTACAATGATTAATATTGTCTGATTGTTATTAAAAAGGACTTACTTTGATCCATCATCATTATCGTAAATGTACTCAATGAAATATGGTCTATCTATTAAATTTGCAATATTTTTAATGATGTGTGAATATTGATTTTACGTTAGCATCCTTTGTTCTGCGTTTATTATATATATTTGTAAAAATATTCTCAATTACTCAATACATCGATGATTCAAAAAAAGATGATAAAAAGAAAATATTCTGATTCTGATCGTTCTACGCACCTGCAGTTAGTTCTAAGAACAAAGTTGCTGACTGTAAAATAACGGGGCGCAGAGCATAATCGCAACCGTGAAGAAATATGGATCTCAGCCACAATTAAACTTATTACATCTTCCGAACAGTTATTGCAAAATCACAATCAAATTCCGTTCTCCGCTAATCGATTTAATCCAAACGATTAATTTTGTAAACCGAAAGATCACTCGATCGGAATTAATTTTGGTATTTGTAGCATAACATTAATCGCTCTGCTTGGATGATTCGCCTTGAACCACTTACGCAATACTCAACTTTACCGTTTCTAACCGCTGTGGATATATGTTAATTTCATGAAACATAAGCACTCGTGAATAATACATCGTAATCCCCACACCAATTACATTTATCAGCAAATCATTAAGATAAACCCGGTAGTTTTACTGCACATAAAGATACTAATTATAATTTCTCCACTTGCACTTCCAGTAACTTCGTAATGTTTATCAAGCAAATATATCTTTGAAGATGTCGAAATACAATCTACTGCCATGCAATGTTTATTGCGGACACTTAGCAATCGTTGCTTAAAGCAGGTGAACAGGGCAAAGGAATGTAACGTTCAATTTCAAAGTTATCATTTAGACCAGATAGCCTCTCTATCACTTCTTTTGACCCATATTACATAAGATAGCAAATATCTGCACGCAATTACAAAGTGGACACAGATGGAGATAAGTAACCTATAGGTCGAGTTTATCAACTTAATTTCATTAGATGACCTATCAAGTAAGCGATTGAAATTTTTAATTTACATACCTCTAGCCCAACCGGTGAGGACGTTGCCGAGATAGGCCACCTTGTAGACGGGATCTGGCTCGCTGATGCGTACACTGTTGGTTCGCCGGAGAAGCTTGCCCAGGCCTCTGGACAGGCGGCCGATCGCACGAGCCGTGAAGTCTTTCCCGGATAATCCGTCTGCCAAACTCACTTCCCCTGGCAAAATCGACTTGCTCTGCCCGTTCTCCTGCACCTTGTGGCTGATCAGGCGCGGCATCGTTATCGGGATTGATTTTTTCCTCTCCGGCGTCAACGTTTTAGCTTGGTTCACGCTGTAAACGTTGCAGTTTTTCTTAAAGCTCTGATTGTTTACATCTTTGGTTTCCTCGTTCTCAGTCTTATCCGACTTGTCATCTTCCTTGAAAATTGACAGCCGCCCGTTAAGGTTCTCGCTCATAGAGTTGTTGTTAATGTTATCTCCTTGGTCGCTGAAGCGTCGCTCAGTGCTGTAATGGCGCTTCATCAAGGAAGGGTTCCTGAGTAGAATGCTCGTCTCACTCGAGCTCCTGTTTTTAAGAATGTGTATTTTTTTGACGCGGGAGACGGCGTAGTCGACCTCGTCGGCGCTCACCATTCTCTCCGTCTTTCCTTCCTCGTCTAGGAAGCGGACTCGAAGTCCGTTAGGCTTGCTGTCCGTGCTCAATGTTTTTTCCGCGTCTTGTAGACGCTCCGGTTGACTTTTTGCGCCAGTGTCTAAGCACTGGCGCTCGTTTTCACTCAGTGTTCCGCGGGCCATGTTTTTCTTTTTCAACTGCAACTTTTTGTCCGTCCTCTATCACATTATGACGGAACAGGCAATCGTGGAACCAGTCCCGGAGCTCGAACCGTCCAAAAACACTGTGGTCACTAACAAAACCCTCCCCAACAAAACACACACAGAGTAGTAGTACACACCTCGCCCATTAAAGAACGACACCGGTTTGGAATGTAGCCTTCTCCACACTTACTCAATGCACTTGTCCGTTTATAGGAGAAAATGTTCACTGAAACTTGTTTTATTAGAGCGTGAATCGTTTCACAAGTAAGTTTAGTTAATAAGTAAGCGGTTGTTTATATTGTTTAGTGTTTGTCACAGTCACATATGGTCACAGTGCGCGTCGGTACGTCAAGAGCGCGCGCGACGTGCGCTCGGCGCGGGGCACTGTGGAGGAATGGCTGCGGGCGCGCGGCGTGCGCAAGCGCAGCGGTCGCAACTTGATCCCGGCTTTGATTTTAACGATCCAATAACTTGTATTATAGCGCTAATGCGTCCCGTTGCAGCGCTCTCTGTGGACAAGAAACATAATATTATTTTTTTATTAAATTGATTGCAGTGTATTTTACTAATATTAGAATGCTTTTGGCTGCATGTTGCTTATCAAATATATTTCATCTTACTGGCCTTTAAATATTCAAAATTCAAATACAGTCATTAATTTTTTTTTTTTAATTATTTATCTAAACCAAATTAGGTACAGTTATTTGATCCCTCATAAAAAGCTTATTTTCTAATTCATTTGAAAAATTAACACTGATAGCCGAATCATATAACTTAGGTGAAAGACTCAACGCAACAAGAAAATAATTTTCGTTAATGTGAATTAAATTATGTAGAACCAAAAAAATTATCACTTGCGATCGACACAATCAATTTGGCTGATTTATTCATTCCGTTACCTGCACCGTCTTACACATGCCCGAATGGGTCCTGTCACTCCTGTGTTTTTATAATTCTCGTAATTCCACAGTATCGAAACAAAGAATAACAAATAAATTAATAGTGCACATAATCCTAACGTCAACAAATCATTGGTAACAGGAAACAGTCTGATATATAAAATTGATTTCTTCCGTAAGAATTTGCGGACTTGTTTTGCTCACCTAAAAATCGAATTATTTTTGTTGTCTCTAGAACTAGAGGTGACTTAAGTCAACGATTTCATCAGCGTCTCTCAGCAGGTCATTCACATATTAATTGCAGATATTCCAAAACTACCTGTAGTTTCGGAGCATGTTCAATACAAACAAACAAACAAAAATCAAAATATGTATTAGTATAGATAGATAAACGTATAGTACAGCTATATTTAGATGTACCGAGTACATAATACCTATAATGTGTAAAGGGATACATTTACATTGTTTACGCGTAAATGTGTTAGGTACTAGTGTGAATGGATGTGGCACTTTGTTTTATCAAAATAACCTCTTCTCGAAAAATCTACTAATTGACCCCAAATAATCTAAAAACCGATAGGGTTGTCGTCTGCATTAATAATTTCGACTAAATCTGTAATATCGATTATGATTTCTCGACAACAACAGACAGAAAAATTCACAGGTGTGCGCCGAGATGCAGACTACCGACCTTATTTACGTGCATAAGGTCGGAAGTCCGCATCTCCGCGCATGGCCTTTGATAAGTAGCACTAAGTTACCACGGCTCTATATATGAAATTGTCTAATACTTATTTTCCATGTAAGTTGTAGTTATCATTTGCATTTGTCAGCCATGCCAATGTGTGGGATCCGATCGATGTAGGTATGTGTGACAATCTGACAATCTCATATTAATCTATGTAAAGTGTCTCCCTTGACAATTACCACTATCATTTTATATTTTGATAACATGTTTATACTCAATATGTGAGGTAACTGACAGTTCTAAATAAATAAATATCTCTGGACATTATTCACACAACGCCATCCAGCCCCAAACTAAGCTTTAGCTTGTGCTATGGGTGCCAGACAACGGATAAACATTACGTATATACTTTTTTTTGTTAATACATACTTAATACATAGAAATACCCAGACCGATACAAACAGACATGTTCATGCACACAAATGTTTGTAACGTGCGGGGATCGATCCCGCCACCTCTGGTGTAATAGCCAACTTCTCGACCATTTCGCCAAATGGCTCGTCGAAGCCACAATGCGAAGCCAAAGCGTTAAAATTTATCTATATACTATTAGGTATTAAAAGACAGTATACACCTAAACGATATAGTCTTGACAATGCAGACAGAATTACCTACACAATTAAAAAACATTAGTTCTTAAAAGTAATTATTTCGTTTAATAGGTATCTGTTTATTGAACGTTAACATTGATGAGTTAATAATAATATATTAGTGAATCAGCTACAACAATGACAATTAAGTTATGTAAGATTTTCGATTGCTTCATTCTCAGACAGACTCACTCACACCTTAGAGCGGTTTCGCACTACGTATGATCCGAATCCGATCCGTCTCCGTGAAATCAAAATCACAAAGTAAATCGGATGACGGATGACGGATCTAGTGCGTAAATCACCTAGAAATTGTTCTACGGCTACTACGGACCGTCATTTCACGGAGACGGATCGGATTCGGATCGGAACCGCTTTTACGTGATGATAAGTAACCTTTTAGTAACGTCATGGAGTATTCTTTGCCTCAGAATCAAGTGAGGAAAAATACCAGTTAAGGATCAAGGACATGAACACGGCTTTAAAGAATAATACCACTTACTAGGAATTTTAACTTAGGATTTCCTCAACCAAAAATCATGTATTCGGTCCGAACAAGGAATCATTTCAATGTAAGAAAAGCACTCATTAATCACCATGAACTACTCTCAAAATTAAGTACAAACAAGTATATTGTATATTTTTTTATATTTAAGACATACCTAATATAACTGAAATTACTAAGGGCCGGTATTTCAATATATACTTATCTTGATCTTAATCCGGGATTGATAATAAGTATGACTTAAGTGTATTTCATTATAGGATTAAAGTTAAGCGGCACTAAAGTCATACACTTTTACCTGTCAAAATAATACTTATCTTAAATGTTATACTTAACTTAAGCAATAAGATAAGGTTACATTGAAATACCGGCCCTAAAACTCTACCATTCCGGTTCAAAATGTACCAAAGAAAAAGAAGACACACCGTCAAAAATTCAGTTAGTTACTGTTAGGTACAATGTTATTGTTACAATGAAAACAATTTCGCCACTGCCAGCTAAGTTCCTAAAAATTTATCTATTAGATAATTATCTTAGAGGATGTATCTATCTATCGACATTTAAACGCTGGTACTTCTCGATAGAGAACAACTTTCCGAATCGGGTGGTAGAGTCACTCTAGTGCCGTGATATAATTGACGATTCATATACACTTATGAATCGTCAATTATATCTGTAAGGACTACACGTATGAAGAATATTTTGATTTTGATTAAAAAACCTAGTACCTAACACTGGTCAATCTTATTATTTCTAAGCTTTACTTATTAACTAACCTATTAGAATTAATTTAATTTACACAGTCTACACTACAATTAGCCGAGATCCAACCCGCGTCAGATTCCTTCGCGTGCGATTAGAAGCGTTATCGGGCGTACGTGAGGAAGGTACGGAGTTCGGCACTTGTCGCCGGCGCAGGTGCGGCAAGAATGCCGCCGCGGACTTTGTCAAGGCATCTAACATGTCATTCATTCATTATACATGATACAACTATTTATTTAAGACTAGCGGCCGCCTCTGCGGTTTCACCCGCGAGTAATTTCATTCTTCAACCCTCTCTCCTTTTCCCCCATATTTCCGGGATAAAAAGTAATATACTACGTCACGCGGGGATAGTGTAGCTTTCCATCAGTGAAATATTTTTTTTTTTTAAATCTGTTTAGTAGTTTCGGAGCCTAATTCAATACAAACAAACAATCAAATCTTTCCTCTTTATAATATTAGTATAGACTAGATTGATGGCACAGAATCACTGTGGGAGTTATAAATAAATAAATATTCCTGGAGAGCGCTGTCCAGCCCCTGCACTGTTTATAAAGTAAATGTATGTATATATTTTTTATTTAATACATTTACTTATTATACATAGAAACACCCAGAACGATACTATCAGACGTGCATATAAATGTTTGTACGGTGCGTGGATCGAATTCGCAACTTAGTATAATAACCGCCTTCTCAATTACTCCAAATCGTTCGTTATGTTCACGTGTTGTATATATTTTTTTTTAAACATTCAGAAAAAATCTGAATGTATCTAAAGTAAATTTTGTGAATGCGCTACATCATCCTCTCGTTGAATCTAACACCTCATCACAATAATAGGTACATTGAGTACTGGTTTATTCGTCAAGCAAGTCATGATTTTTTGTAACTATACGAATGACATTCCGAGTCTATAAACTATACCTACACATGCGGACAAAATTGTGCACATTAACAAGTTAATTATACACGATGTACTCGTTGATTCTAAAATTATCAGTCACCGTAACAATTGCACTAGTTGTATTAATAACTAGTGTTTTACACCGGTCATTATACGTTTTTTCCCTATAGTGTATCTTTAATACGTGCTCCACACGATGCGAAGTAGACCGTACTACCGCGTTACATCGGTTTCACTTCGAAATATTGTAGAATGAATTGCTGCAACTCTATAACGTACTAGCCTTCTGCCCGCGGCTTCGCCCATGTAGACTTTGTACATAAATGCTTACAAAAATAACTTACATTGTGATATTTTGCCGAGATAATTACGTTCATCCTCCTTGCAACATAAATTAATTTTACATGGATGAATATATATAGAGCACGTGGGTAGGTACACATAAACCCATTTTTATTGGACATAACATACATATCAAAATCAAAATATTCTTTATACATGTAAACTTGTATCAAGTATTTATGAATCGTCAATTACAGAGTGACTCTACTACCGGCTTCGGAATGCAGTCATCTGCCGAGAAGAACCGGCAAGAAACTCGACAGTTACTCTTTTTCATCGCCATGTTTGTTTACAATTTGTTTGTTACAATTACTGATTAGTTTTAGATTAACAAGCCATACAGTATAAAGTATAAGATATATCTCTATAACAATCGCCTCTAGCGCCAACATTAGGTGATAATTACTTTAATAGTCTTCTGGTTTAATGACCACGCGGGCCAAATGTGGTTAAATAAATTAATAACCAAAAAAAAGATACATAGTTACTTCTCCTAGTCCGCGAACCCGGAAGCTTAACTCCAAGTACTTACAATCTTTTAGTTACTACACTAGGTGCAGTCGTCTAATGTCTTGATGGCAAAGTCTGTATTTAATTTAATTTTAATTTTATTTATTTAAGGACACATTACAGGTAACAGATAATAAAAGTATGAAACGGTTGTATATCTAACTTAAAACTAATCTATCACCTAAAGGCATGCATCCAATTATTAAGTCTACTTGAAATAATGTTGAAATATTGCAGCTCATTGGTTGAATTCACAAGTGTCTTAAGACGAAAGTCTTTAAACAGTTTCTGTTACCACTGCTAGTGATTACATTAGGTGGTGGTATCATAGGAAGAAGATCACTTAGCGGGCAATGGAAAGAGAAATGAGGTGATTCGCAGAAGTACCAAAATAAACGACATAGCTTGAAGCAATAGGACCGCGCACTGGACGAAGTTCTATGAGAAGACCGTTTCTTGTAGGGGACTACTTATTGTGCCCAAGGCTATTTAGTACTTTTATTACTATCATCCTCATTGAAATAATATCATTGCCGAGAATACTACCGTCCGCTACAAGTGAGAGACAGTCGTATTTATAGCAAGTTGTTCCCGCTCTGACTCAGCGCTCAATGAAGCGCCTTTCTTCGGACAGCGCGGCATTCCGTGCGCGTGCGCAGATTGCACTATCTGGTTTATTATTAGTATTATTACCATTAATAGTGCATTCCGCGTATAAGTTAATAAAGTGCACTACTGAGTACTTGTAAAACTAAAAAGATTTGTAAGTCATTAATTAGAGCTAGTTTATACGTACTACAAAATATACTGAGTAAGCTCTCGCAATGTTATTTTAAGACGATTTTTTTGTTCTTTGTCGAGTTGGTTCCAGATATATAACTCTTATGATGTGCTAGGAATATGTATCTCAGAGTAGTTTTTCTGGTCTCCTGTAACCCCTGGTATATTTATGTAAGAGTATAATAAATTACTTCTTAATCATTTCACCTAATTGGTCATCAAACGATTTATTAATCGCTGAGATAATCCGTTGTATTCAGAATCAGCTACGAACCATATTAAATTAGTAAATTACGTCACCAATCTTCTACAATCAACATATTATCAGCACACAGTAAACTTCCACAGACGGATACAACTATTTTATTTACTTAGGCTTACGTATCTTTCTTTATTAGCATAATGAGACCTTCACGGCCAGTGTAGGTTCCTCGCAAAGCATCGGGCAGAAGTTACAGCGATGTCATTAATATGTTTACTGTGTAATTAGTGAATGATATTGGTAATCTCTAGCCCCTAGCCTAAGCGACCGCTCACGACGCTAGCTCGTGGGGCAGCGGTTAGCTTAATTAATGATTGTTAACCAATAATAATGCTGCTCATTAGAGCCTTAAGCCTGGTGACGACGACCGAGGCGCGCCATCTGTTGGTTGGCTCGTGTAATTAGTGAAGACGAACTAATTGATTTTTATGAGATTAGGCTGAGACGTCGATGGTGCGTAGTTATGGGCCGTAAACTCGGGGTCCTTGGTACAATTCCCGGGTCGAGCAAACTTTTAACTACTCAGGTTTGTGAACACCAATCCTCATTTTGGCATGAGGGACAGAATCATTAAGCCAGCGGTGGAGGACTTTGACCTGAAGTAAGACATTAAATAGGCTTTGACAGTTTGCGACCGCTTGAAAATATGCGAATTTGACAATTTGCGCCTAAACGAAATGGGCTTATACTTATAAAGTTATTTTTTGAGATTAGAGGTGGAATTCATGCGGCAAAATAAACATAGAATTTTAAATACTGAAAGACGAGTACTCTTCAAAGGAAGCAAATGCTTGCTATGTGAAACAAGCATTTTCCTCTCGCGGGTCAAGGGAACGCCGCGAGGAGGAGGAAATAATTACATAATTATCGCGGTTCGTAATTAACTCACTGTGAATGGGAAGCAGTCTATGCACCGGTAACTGACCGCGAGAAAATCACCTTACGATAAAACTGCAATCTATTTTTATTTCCAAATTAGTTACTCATGTATATTCAGGGAAAACTCTTTATACGTAGTATACGTGTAGTTTTCAGTATTGTATAATATGATCCATGTTTTATGTATATGAGTACTAGTAAATTTCCTTCTAGCTGAGTATCGACCGAAGAGACTCTAGTGAGAAAATATTTCCTTTTAATACAGAAAATATGGCTACACAAGTCGTGACTGTAGGCCTAGGATAGAATTATTTTAGTCGTCAAGATTATTTAGTTTGGGTTTGCGAAGATACGAGATATAACTTACTCGTACATTACACAAAAGATGCGTGAATAACTCTTCTTGACAATTAAGTAAAAATCCTACCCACGATATTTAATGATGTTTCACATTTCACGCATCATTCTTCGATCAGCGCAATAAAAATGTGTGGACTCAAACACTTTATCGTAATCTGTTTGTCAATTAGGCAATCTATTTACGGAGCTACTTAGCACGTAAATAACAATTCAAAACGTTTAAATTTGTTTTTATATGTTTACGAAGTAACTTTGAATCATTAATCGCCGGACAATCAGCATAATCTATAATATAAAAATGAATCGCAAAATGTGTTGGTAAGCGCATAACTCAACAACGCCTGGACCAATTCGGCCAAAATTTTTTTTAAATGTTCGTTGGAGTTCAAGGATGGTTTTTACGGCGAGAAAAATTGAATTGATTGATTGATCAATTCCCACGGGAACGGGAACCACGCGGGTGAAACCGCGGGCGCCCGCTAGTAAACGATAAAAATAAACCTGAGATTCACTCAATCATCTCATTAGACGGAAACAAAAACGCATTCACACAATGTAGTGTCAGCCTCTAGATAATCATTCCTCGTGATTTCTTGAACATGACTTGATGAATATTATTGTTGTTGGCAAGCCAAACAATTGCTGAGCACTTTTTCTTATATCCAAATATACTTATTGTACTCAAAAGGCCAAAGAATCCTACGTTCTGTTTATTACAAAGAAAACAATGTATTACAATGTTAAATCAAAATGTTTCGTATTTGATGTAGTGATCAAAAGTGACCAAAGCGGCCGTGTTTGGTACTTTTGAAAACTATAATAAAAGTCAAACATTCTAAGTATTACAAAATGACTCTACCTAATTTCTTATACCCTGACCATGGTATCTCAAGCTCAGCATTCACTTACTCTATCAAGCTAAGTAGAAGCCACTACATACGTTAAGCTTCTAATATAAAAAGGATTTAAACTTTTAATTACTAATCTCGGAAGCTTTAACTTCGCTGACATAATCCGCGCGATGCGAACAGACAGTTGTTTCTAGACGTTTAATGGACACCCAGTAACCTTTTTAGTGCAGAGGATTTGTAGAAACTGTAATAAAACTCGAATAAAAAACACTATTATAAGCATCTCTGTTTTGTTTTATGGCGTTCTATGATCTCTCAACATGTGTTTTTGGTAATACTACTGTTTGTTATACTTTAACATCTCTGTGTTACAAAGCCTCTTCTAAAAGACAGTTTGATCGTAATTCGAAATATGAATCCATAAACCGATATAGGGGAAATGGAGCATATAAACGTCTTTGAGAAATACCAAAAAAAGAGGGCGCACAATCCTAGTGTACAGCCTGATTTTCCTTCCTTCGCCTAGTTTGCTCCACAAATTAGTTCGCATAATGTTCGCACTTACAATCAACACATTGGTCTACCTAAAAATAAACGAAATACGCGTTATGGTTACCCTTAAAAGTGGTAGTCCCATTGTGTCAGAATCAATGGGAAGCCCGCACGTTTGCCATGGCAGTCACGTCCGATAGCCCGCGAGAATGTCCACGCAACGCACATTGTAGGGTTAGCAATAGGTATAGGCTGTGAAGGCCGATTGCCATTTCTATAATAGCAATTGCATAAGAAATTATTTGGCATTCTTAAATGGAAAGAGAGAAGCAACAAAAACATGTAAAAAAACACGATGAAAATACCTACGTAAAAATTTCAAAGGAAAAGAGAAAGAATTAGACACAGCGCAGACAAAAAAGAGGTAATAATATTCTAACAGAGGCATATAACAGTATTTTGTGGTGTGATCAGTGTGATAGTGGGCAACCAGGGCCCAGCATCGGCATATACTTCGGGTATCAGAAACAACGAAGGTACCACAAATATATACGTTAATACAAATAAACATCTAGGCACAGAACGAACAAAAATGTTCGCCACATTAGCGTTTGTCCTGGGTGGGATTCGAACCCACGACCCCTGGCTCATGGGGTAGGGTCACTAACAAATGCGCCATCGAGCCAGTCAGTCTGTAAGAGCTTGATAATATAAATATCGGAGCAGCCCTACGCCCTGGTTCTAGATATACATTGACGGATCTCATGGGCATTACGGATTGCGTTTCAGAATTATAATATTGGTTTGATGAGTTGCAACGCAGCGCTGCGGCGAGGCTACCGGCCAGTTGTTGCATGTGATGATTTGATAGGTATTATCGACAGGCGAGTAGTCGCATTTGGGAGTCAGCTTTCAACAGCGTCAGAAGTAATTGGCATCATTTGCGACAGAAACTTTTGTAGGCAAGAGTACATTCGATATTATGTTCAATAATGTACAATATGACAATACATGAGCCATTTATCTGACTTTTCCGGAAATAGTACCAAAAGTGGTTCCTTATTTAACTCAAATGAATAAAATTCTAGAGTAAACACATCATATAAATAAAATAAATAAATAAATATTGGAAAACATCACATAAATTGATATACATTGTTTGATTGATTGATACATTGATCATATGCTTATAAACGTTAGAATCAACTTAGGAAAATCAAATGTATACTAACATCCGCATCCTTTTTCAGCTACGTTCGCGATTTCAATAATTGTAATATGTTTTGCAAAAAAATCTAGAAAAAAATCATCTCAGTTGCCTCGTGCTCACAGTACAAGCCCAAGAAAAATGACCTATGAAATGTAATAGTCAGAAGCGCAATTTTCAGCGTAAATTGTGTGTGTAATCATGCACAAAAAAACTTCAATCTAAGATTGATTACCTACGTGACAGTCATAAAGTTGTTCCTAGAAGTATCTTATTATAAAAACAACAAATCATCACTCTTACAGAGTCATTAGGTAGATACTTTTTATTTTAATATTGCTTTAGTTGTCAAAAACGCTGTTTATTGGTAGTTTTGCCTTTTTTACATTTCCGGCGTCGTATGCCTAATAATGTACCTGCCATGAAAAATACACCGCATCTTGTAAGATAATGTACAAAATATAGTCATGTTAGGGTACCGTATTAAATTGAGGATGACCAGTTTTCTTATAAGTAAACTAAAATTTGATCAAATGTATGATGAACGAGCCAGATAAATTGAGGATGTAGAATGATCGTATGGTCTTCAATGTTGTAAGTATTTTTTTCTTCAATTCATCAATGGACACTCCTTGTATAGTGATTGAAGTATCTGTGCATAGTGTTATAGGTAACTTTTTAAGCATAGCATCAAATCTGTTTTTAAATCCATATACTTATGTATTTTTCATTTGTTTTTGTAATTATTTTGCAAGTAAATATTGTTGCTAAATAACAGGTTTATTACATTACATTCTTTTGTTTATGCAACCTTCCTTTTAGGAAGATTAAACACATCTTACACTTGAGACATTACGTATATATTTTTTAAATGTGACATAAAATGTCTTCTTCTTTTTTAGCCAGGGGTCCATATTGGACCAAATAGTTCCACTATGAGTATACTGTCAATCTTCAATAAAACTTTCAGATTTCCCTGTCGTAATACTACCCTTATCAGACCCAGCTCATTCAATATAAGCACTCCACGTTCATTGTTCCCTAGGGCTCTAACTAAGATATGGAGCGAGGCCGTTGATATGATGGCATTCATTTATATAAACAAGCCGTATCTTGGTACCCGTTCCACAGAGCTGTGCACAATGGTGCGCCCGCGACAGGCGACAATAGCGAAGTCACACGTCGTGACGCGAATGAACAAGGCAGATTGGTCGCTTTGGTAAGGGAAACCCTGAGCAATGACCTGGTCTTGGCAGCCTTCCCAGTGTGGAATAAAGTTACAGTGGCAAACAGTTTATGGCATGATTCGATTTTATAATACATTTACAAATAATACTACTCGTATTGCCAAACCGCGAATCTCAGTGATATAAATTATGACGCACGAGCACAAACGTATTCCAAATTGTCTTACTGTCATCGCTCATTTGGATAGCGATCAGACGGAAAAATCAAGATGTAGATAGTAGGTATTTTATTTGAAGAATAAATGTATCCGCGACTTAAACTGTGGAGCAGTGGAGCTTACAATCTATACTTATATGTACATATTATAAAGATATAATATTTGATTGTTTATTTGTTTGTTTCTTTGTATTGAATAAGCTTCGAAACTACTGAACCGATTTGAATAATTCTTTCACTGTTAGAAAGCTAAACTATCCCCGGGTGACATAGGGTACTTTTGATCCTGGAAATATGGGAGGAAGGGGGGGATAATTGAAAAAAGAAATTACACGCGGGTGAAACCGCGGAGGCGGCCGCTATTACTAATAAATGAGTAGAAATGTTATTTACTAAATGCGTGAAACTCTCTCAGTCTTCCATTCATACACCTAGGCGTCCCGGCTCCGGATTAAATTGATTATATCCTACGTAGTCGATTCATCAGTCAGATTGCCGACTGTAGTCCACTTTTAGTTGAAAATTACTGACTTGTATATTATCTATAACAGATGTTCTGTTAGCTAACGATTACAAGCAATCGAATATGCAGCGATTTATCGCTTATTTCAGTTGTTAATCACGGCGGCCGCGTGGCGAGCTCGTTAACACTTCCGTATCAACTGCTAATCCAATACGCGTTATTGGTAGATATCGTCAATAATTGACCTGTAAATCAGGGATTGGCTGTGCCGATCTTATAACTAATGTACACAAAATATGTAACACTGAAATGTTTAATTGATGAAATAGTGAAAAGTACGATACATTTCGCAAAAAAATAGTGGGTAGGTACAGTTTTAATAATTAACCAAATATAATTTTCAGAAAGCTTTGCTTTTAGATTTAAAATGATTGATGATGCAGCTGCAATGTAATATTATTCCATTTATCCTCGTCGTGCCACCAACTTGTTCCACCAGTGGCACGAGAAGGAATATTAGGTGAGGGGGAATAAAACAATTTTCAACTAAGTCTGATATTGATACGGATAGTAAGCTTAAGAGATAGAAACTTTAATTCCAGAACCGAGTTCACTACAAATGAAACTGCGGAAGTCGGATAATAACACCAGACACAATCTATTTTTGTACTTCAGAAAAGGGCAATACGTGCTATATACGGCCTTAAAGTGCGTGATTCCCTAAGAAATGTGTTTAGTGAAATTGGTGTATTAACCGTACCATGTAAATACATCTTAGATTGTATTATGTATGTACGGAAAAACCTACATGAATTTCCTAAAAAATCGCATTGTCGTGGTTTCAATACTAGAAATAAACATAGGCTAGCCGTTCCTAAAACAAGACTTCATAAGATTGGTAATTCGTTTGTTGGATTAAGTGTTGCGTTATTTAACAAATTACCTCAAGATGTTGTTGACTTACCAAAACACAAGTTTAAGTCACACATCAAATGCCAACTCATCAAGAAGAGTTATTATAAAGTGGAAGACTATCTAAATGATAAAAGTCTGTAGATGTGAGTACTATTGTTGCCGCTCCTCTGCCTGCGCCTTTATATTGTTATTTGTTTTGACATGATTCTTTGTATTGACATTATTATTTACTGTGACATAAATTAATTTTGTGATGTTAATTTTTTTTAATTTATAATCATAGAAATAGTGATAGTTTATAATTTGTAATATTTTTTTAAAAAAAGGCAAAACTGTTGAGTTTCTTGCGGCTTCATTTCATTTCATTTTAGATAGAATCTAAGGCTCCTAGTTTACTTAGCCGTGCTAGGGAAGCCTAGCAATATATATTTTTATGTTAAAATATTGAAAAGTATACATGATCTGACCTTATAATAATAGCGAAGGCTTTTGTGTTATGGGTATCGAAATCAACGAATATGCCACAAATATATATACCTAAATAGACGTACATACAAACACAAATATTAATCACATAGGTGTATGTCATTGAATTCGAATCTACGACGCCTGGCATAGTAGTGCACGTTGGCCACCAATTAATGAGCCACCTAGCCTATCAAAAAATATAATATAATAAATAACCGCAGTCGTAAATATAAGGTCTTATCTGTAAAAATTAAAAAAAAACATTTTTCTTAGGTAATATACCACCCGAGCGAAGCCTGGGCACGCAGCTAGTTTACAATTCGAGGTAGGTCAAAGTTCTCATTTTTTTCCCCATTCCTAGAGCGCGCTAAATCCGCAGTCAGAGTTTAGAGTTTCATTCCTTCGGGAGTGTATGGTTACAAACGTACCGATATATTCATATTCCCTCTGAGACATATTTCCTCCTCTGTATATTTAATTTTAGAAATTCTTCGTATGACTTCTGGATTCACTGAGACTTTTTGGGAATTCAAATCACTGTTTTATTTTTGATTACCTTTATAGGTAATCAAAAATAAAACCCTTATTATTAAGGATGACAAGTATAATTATTTTATGATTGCATGTAACACAATGTAAATTAAAACGAAAAGAGTCATCTAAATCTGTCAGAAAGTGTTCGAGACAGTTACCGATGTTTATAGTATTTTTTTTTTTTAAATGACAAAAGACGCAGAGACACCAATTAACGCTAATCTCTGATTTACTAATTTGGTCATTGAATATCTTTATTTTTATGATGTTAAGTACCATAGGTTTTGCTATAATTGACATTAAAGTAAAATGCCGTCTCTGAGTGCGGCAGTTAGAAAGGCATCGTCTACTCTTAGAAGTCTTAGCGTTCGAGTTGGGCAGTAAAAGGAAACCAGTATAATAAACATTTCCTAGAAACACAGGACATAATATTTTTTATTGCAACTACTTTAACGAAGCCCTATTCCGGCATACTCCGCAAGCAATATTTTCTACTTGACCAGAGATAACTGTTATTAAAAGAGCACACGTTTTAATTGCTTCTATATATTCGCATAATATTCCCCAAGCCAAAAAAAAAAAATTTTTCCTACCAACGATTCTACTCATTTGATGTTGTCTATATTATGATTATCGTATTTGTTTAGGAAAATATCGTCACAAATCATCATAATAATCTGCTAAGTTATAATGAAAATGACTGACTGTATGAGTTAGATGTGTCTAAGCAGCGGGCAGTGACCGGTAATTGGCCATCAGTAAATTAAATTATACAGGAAAATGACCAAGTGCAGTCGCGCCGCTCGCAATTACTGCCGATAAATAGTAATTGCTAGTTCATTACGTTTGCACTCACACAACATAGGAAAAACACTAAGGGGAAAAAGACGACGGGTGCTTTCACTTTCCAAAAGTTAAGGTTGATATTCATTTCCTTACTAACAACTGGCTTCACACAAGAGAAGTACCTACTCCGCCATAAAAGCTTTAGCTGTGTTCCGGCAATGTTAGTGTAAGTGCCAGCATTTAAAATAAAAAGCTCGAAGATTCGATGAACCTACGGTGTAGGTAAAACGGTGCCTCCAAATTAAATATCCCCGAATGGAAAAAATGAAGAAAAAATGAAGCTAACCATCTTGTATGATGACCCCTAGATTGATTTTCAGTTTATGCTTAATGTTACAGAATTGACTTCGCAGTTTTAAGAAAATCAAGTGTAATTCGTTATAGAGCACGTGTTATCGTTCTATAGTTAGAATTTCGTCCTCCAAACAAAACGTGAAGGGATATCTTGCAGGGAAGCATGTCAGCTGCAATTGACTGATTAAGGTCTCCTGTCCACTGTCATAAACACATGGCCAGTAGATTCGCCCAAGGGTGTTTCTAACAACTATAAATAATTTTTGGACATTCTGATTCTTCTGATCTGATTAATTGGGTATTAAATATCTTAAAAGTGTATCAAAACTTAAGTCCGTTATTATGATTACAAAATAGGTACCAAGTTTCTTGCCGGATTTATCTCAATAGAAATATAATTCCGAAGCTGCAGATACCTACATTATGACGTGAGAATTTATTAGTGTATTTCACTTTGGCTTTGAATCTTGTTCCGGAAAACATAAGTAGTTGGCTATAGATTTAAAAAAAAAACAAGCAATTTTCTAATAAGCGTATAAACTAACTTTTGTTTCTAGAATTCAGTTTACTATACTTGGTGTATTTGTGAACGTTTATTATCTTGCTGTATTTGTGAACTTACAAAACATTATTTATGTAACATTAGTTTAATTCAGAAATCAAGCACGCGTGAAAAGCCCGAGCCTGAAAGCTCGTTATGAAAAGTATTTCTGTGTCGTAAAATATAAATTCCATTAAAGTCACGAATATCGGTAGTTTTCGCAATAATGGCCGCCACGTCACGGTCTGGTCGCGGCAGTCACAAGCCTTTATTCAACCCAATAAATGTCGGCGTTGCTGCCAAGTCTGAAATCTTTGTTAAAACCATAAAAAATAATGACGATCGCTGTACTAGTTGAGAATTCGGCTATTACACCAGAGGTTGGGGTCTAAGCCTCTATACGGTACAAACATTTGTGTAGGTATAAATATGTGTTTTCGTGTCGGTCTAGGTGTTTCTATGTAGTTGTAGTATCAGCCCATTTAATGTCCCATTGCAACGTAAAGGCGTCCATCAATAATATCTATGATAAGTACTGGCTACGCTTGCGAAATATAGATTAGTGATCACAAACTCGAGCTGTGTTCGATATATCCAACAAAAGTTTTGCCTAACCCGGGTCCTATTAGTTTTAAAATGAACAAATAATAACTCAACTAACCGTAAATTCATTCGTAATTATACCTGGCAGAATCTTCAACCTGTCCCACTTTAATCAAATACCCTAAGCTTTGGTAAATAAAGGATTATTAACCGCTAAGTGAAACCTAACAAGTTCAAATGAGACGATCTTCATAACAAGTTGTACAGAGCAATCAAACAGTCGTTATTATTTATGCTAATCCCCGCTAATTAAACCCAATAATAACACGTGGCCGATCGGAGGCGGTGGAACGTTCCGGACATATTGCACACCATTTAACATGTTTAGTGTCGATTGATTGCGTCGTTGAACATTATGACTGCCTAAATAATAACTTATCTATAGTTATCGCATATTTGCACGAATGACGCCACAGATTATTTATTAATACTGAATGGCAATCTCGTGTAATGGAGCCAATTCGGAGTAATGGTTGTGAAGTTGGATATTACACCAGAGGTCGTGAGTTGAATCCTTGTACGGTGTAAGCATTTGTAAGCCTGAACGTGTCTGTTTCGGACGGTCAGTCGATGTATTTTAATTTTAATTGCGGAACCATTTAAATAAATAAATATAAATAAATAAATATCACACGTTATTCATACAGCGCCATCTTGCCCCAAACTAAGCATTAGCTTGTGCTATGGGTGCCAGACAACAGACAAACATTACGTATATACTTGTTCTTTTTTTAAATAAATACATATTATACATAGAAACACCCAGACCAATACAAACAGACATGTTCATGCACTAAATGTTTGTACCGTGCGGGGATCGAACCCGCGGCCTCTGGTATAATAGCCGACCACTCGGCCCTAACACCAAAAGGCATTACAACAAATTTTGTTTCTGATATCCATTACACAAGTCTTTATCCTGTGTTGAAGTAAGATATGCTGACGAAGAGACCCTAAATACATAATATGATTCTGCAAATTCTTATACGATACTTTTCACCCCATGTCACAAACGATCAATGTCCACATCATTGCAAAAACCGTATAAATCTTATCAAAAATACAATTTGTTTCCCAATACATAGAGTCCATTCCAAATTTCATTCCAGGTTCGAGACAATGCCTTATTGGTTACAGTTACGGCAAGAAGTGTTACGTAATGTTTATTTAAGTATTTAGTGAGTGCAATCAACTAGATAATAGGTCGTTAAAAGGAAAATACATACAAATGTACAGACAGTGCATTTTGTGGTATAAATATTGCACTCATGCATAATGCAACGCAACATGCTGGTTAAGCGATGATGCAGTCTTTTTGTGGTATGGCAAAAATATTTGTTCAAGTATACGGATTTCTTCTATATAAGTATTTTGGTAATGTCTTGGAATTATAATGATTTTACTCTACCTCGTTTTAAGTTACCTATGTTCACAAGCTTCTAGGTTGGAGGTTAAGTGTCTAAGCATGGTCCTTTTTTTTTAAACTTGAGGCCTTGTATACCCGCTAAATTCTCCCGGTTTCTTTAAAAGCGAAGATGGGAAAAGCGGTGCCCACCATCCTCGCGGCAGTGGAAGATCTGACCGCTAATAAATTATAGTATTATTATATTATGATCGGTTCTATAAATAATGATGTAATACGTACGACGTATATTATTTTGTTTCTAAAATGTACTCGAACGATACGCGATGACGCAAGGCGATGTTCGTGCACTGAATATGCATCAAGCAGTTTTGGGAACGACGCACGAGCGACGTAGACCATATCGTGACCAAAAAGTATTGCCTCTTTTTGCAGGCCATTTCGCACTTATATAGGGGACCCATAACTTTAGGTCTTCAGTGACCCATTGCCTATATAGTCGAGTAGGTCGCATTTTATAGTGGTGGTAATTGGACAACATCTCATACCTTTTAAACCCAAACTTAGTAAAGTCAGTAAAGCGTAAGCACGGTGGTGTCATGGGTATTAGAATCACCGAAGCTACCAATATACAACATGCAGCGCAGGACGAACATGAATGGTGATCACATGAATAGTGACTCAGCTAGTATCTCTCCTTGTGATTTCAATTGAAATAAATTTTGTAGACTATGAAAATAAATATATTTATTTCGCTACTATCACACCACCACATGACTCTTATTATTGTTATGATAATCTTCCTTGACTCAACTGTGAATCAAGGCTGTTTAATATTGGACATAACAAACAATAGTTGCTCTATTATTAAGCAATGTATCGTGTGACTGTGTAATATGTAATTGTAAATCATCTCATAAGTTACGGATATAAGATCAATTCTTAGATATATGACCTTATAATATGTGATGGTATGGTACATAAACTAACGTCACATATTCTTCTATTACAAACCATTGTCGACCTCGACAGTCTTTTCGTTATAGGTGTCCTACAAAAATGTTACGGATTTGATTCTCCTCGGTTAGGCTATAAATGGCTATTGGTCAGAAGCATACCTCTGACCATTACCGCGCGCGGGCGTTCGGGAGATTCGCGCGCGCTATTGGTCACGAGCAAGTGCCCATGCGCGAAATTTCCCCCTCTCCATCGACCGATGTTCAACAAGTTCACCGGTACCTGTAGTAGCTTTGCTATTGCGTATAGTGAGTTACAGAGCCGGAAGCACGAGGCCCCTTCCCTCAATTCCAATCCCGCACAGCCCCTCTCCTTCTCCTTCCTCCAAATGCGAGCAACTCATACGAGACCCTTTTTTTTTTTTTTTTTTTTTTTTTTTTTTTTTTTTTTCGGAGGAGAATGCGTTTATGCACCATAACCGCAGGCTAGCTAGACCCGCGGCCGTGTGTGGGACTCGAGACTTAAGCGTCCACTACCCACTAAACTCCCCCGGTTTCCCCTTCACCCCCGATTGGGACGAGCCGGTGCCAGCCTTGTGGCTATTGACCAGCCCATCCCTGGGTACCCTGACTTGAGAGGCCTCAAGTCAGGGTGGCGCCTAGGGAGGGCCACCCGAGAAACTAGGTGACCCTCAGACATGGCTCGAGCGACCTGTGCAATGCGGGCGTTGGGGGGCTACCCCCGCCCGCAGGTCAACCCTCAGGCCGGAGAAGGCGTGCTAAGTGAGCTCGCCTTCTCCGGCCTGGCCGTCTACGCCGGAGGGGAGCAGCAAGGGGGTCCTCCTCGCGCTCTCGCTCCGCTGCCTCCTTCTGCGACATTACTTGTTCGCAGAAGGAGGCGGCCGCCTCCCACGCACTCCTGTTGGCGACCATGGCACGAACCATGGTCGCCAACGAGAGGCGTCCTCCGCCTAGCGCCGCGATTAGTTCGCGGCGCTCGTGTCGCCAGGCCGAGCACTCAAGGAGAGTGTGCTCGGCCGTGTCGTCAGGAGCGTCGCAGTGATGACACCGCGGCGACACCTCCCGACGAGGGACACGGTACAGGTAGTGTCCGAAACATCCATGTGCGGACAAAACCTGCGACAGGCGGTAGGTGAGGCAGCCGTGCCGGCGCTCCACCCACTCCCTCAACACCGGACGAATGGCCTCAATCGTCCAGTGGCCGGCACTTGGGGCTTGGAGAGCCTCCGTCCATTTGGTCAGGGCCTCTTCCCTGGCCTGGACACGAACCAGCGCCACCTCCTCCAAGCTGGGTCGCTCCCCCCGCATCCTTGCCGCGACACGGATTCGATGCACCTGGGCCAGAACCAGGGCATCGAATTCCCACGGGGTTGTGCCTGCTAAGACGCAGGCAGCCCCATGGGAAACTGTGCGGTAAGCCCGCACAGCCCGAGTCGCGATGACCCTCTGCGGTCTCCGCAAAAGGGCCTTTAGCGAGGGGGAGAGGCTCTCCGCCCAAACAGGGGCTCCGTAGAGTGCCATCGACCTTATTACCCCATGATAAAGCCGACGGCACCCAGGTCCCGGACCCCCCACGTTGGGGAGGACCCGCCCGAGAGCTGCGGCGGCGGCACACAGCCGTGGAGTGAGGAGCTTAAAATGCTCCTCGAAACTCCAACGAGGGTCTAGGGTCAGGCCGAGGTACTTGAAATGCACCTCGACCGGGACCCGGACCCCCGCTATCCGGACTTGGAGCCCCCGTGGGGTCCTGCGTCGTGGGGCGTGGAACGGCATGGCCCTCGTTTTCTCGAGGGCCACCCTCAGCCCCAAGGAGCGGATGCGCCGGACGACAAAACTCATACGAGACCCTAGTCGCAGGTGTCCATGAGAAGTAGTGATTACACGTGCTCGTTTGTCTCCCTATTTTATATAAAAAAAGGAATGTGTGGGATGGCCATGCCTCCCATATAGGATAATTCCTCCCCCAATCTTCAATTGAGATGGCCATAGGGGAATGAATTTTCTATTAATAACATCATTAACTGACGTCATACATCGTCTGTCCCGGTGTTTTTCCTCGCCAAAATGTCAATGTTAATGAAATGGTAGATAAGGAAAATTATGAGATAGAATAACGTGTTTCTTGAATATCAGAAAACAATAAAAAATATCAAAATAAATGAAATTGCTCGTAATTGGAAACCTGATATTGGAAGAGGAGAATAAAAACATTTAAGTAGGCGATCGTATTACTTATATTTACATATGTTATCAGCTAAGCCCATGGCCTCCCTATATGAAATTTCAGATCGCCAATAAAGTGGGTGTTAAATTATTATTTTTTTGTTATTTTTTAAATAAAAGTGAACTCCAAACTACTTTGACCGCCTTCGTAGATCAGGGGCTAAGCCGCTGGTGGGTTCTATTCTCACCTAGAGTCTAGCCGGTAGTAGAACTTTTTCTAAACCACACTAGCTACCTACATCTCACAGGTGTTTGCCGCCATAAAATCTCTGGCTGTTTCGATAATATTAACGTGGGTGCTAGTACACTTGAAATAAAAGTTTCTCTTAATATCTTGCGAAATACTTCTCAAATAACAATCTTTATACATAAATATTTTCATTGTACAATAAAGTTATAAAGCCTCTCAGACGCAGACCTGGTGGGCGGTCCGTTAGGAGAAAAACTCCGCAGGCCGTGCCTTTTACATTTTTTCTTGTGAAACATTGAAAAAACTTACAAAACACCTTACATATAACCACGTGTAAACAGATTATATTATAATACTGCTATCAGTAGGTATACCACGAGTTTTCAAATTTGAAAAACACATTAAGATATGTAACTAAATAATATTGAATTGGATTAACTGTACCTTACCCAATCATCACACTTCACTTCATTATGACTGCCTCTTAACGTGACCGCCGCTGACAGGAAATTTGTAATTGGTTTTTGTGCTTGGAAAACATTCTGTCTGAAAGTTGGCATTGTTAAACACACTCCGGTCTTTTTAGACTGCTCTGAGACTCTGAGAGAGAGAGAATCTGCCTGTGTTGCGCTTTAACGCATAAACCACTGAACCTATTTTGCTGAAATCTTAAATAGACATTGGCTAAACTTTGATAAAGGACACAGGTACTTTTATTCCGGGAAATGCTTAATTTTCATAGAATTACTTTTTTTCACGTCGCAACGCACCAGCCTATCGACGTGAATTCTGGTAAGGATATACCTATTAATTTTAAAATTTTGGTTCATTCCCGTTCGTCCCACCAGGCTTCGTCCCAAGACTAATAAACTATTTCTAAAATTCCTGCGGAATAATAACAACCTTAATTCTTGTGGTACGACGACGGCACAAGCTAGTCTCAGTAACTTGATTGATAATGTACAAACATCACATCCCAAATTGTTTTAATGTATACGAAGTCCAAAACAACAAAAACGAGTAGGTAAACAATGAAACGAAAACTTTGGACATGATGGCCGCCGAGCCGTGATAACAAACAAACTAGTTGAAGCAAATAATTGTCTAGTCTGTTATTCTCGGTTGTAACTACAGAGATGGGCCTTTACATAATTATAACTGAGGCCCATCGTGTGAGGGACTAATATGATTACATACTGTTCAGTTTCATGGTTGGATGCATTTGCTCCGCCTGATCTCTTCGTCCCACCGCGGGAAAGCCTGTCACTTGGACATGATTTGCCATGGTCAACCTGGAAATCTCTGAATAGACTTCGTACCCAGGTTGGCCGTAGCAAGGAGAACAGGTTCAGGTGGGGGTTTACCGGAGAGATGGGCCTCGCATGCGAATGTGGTTTCTCGCCCCAGTCCATGCGCCACTTAATTTCCTGCCCCACGTGCCCTGTCACCTGTACCCTGAGTGAGCTAATCAGTGCGACGGATAACGCGATACGCGTCGCCGAGTACTGGGCCGACTTTATATGAATGTGTCATCGACACGACAAGAAGAAGAAGTTTCATGTTATAAACTATCTAAACGATCCTCTTGAGGAACATATTATGCTTTTAACATTACGATCAACGGCCACACTTTAGGCTCTACTGATTTTTCCGGTTAATCAACACAGGGCGGGCAACAAGGCATTTTTAAATGCATTAAAGCCAAAAAGAAAACTTTTAGCAGTAGGTAACTGAAAACTATGTATAATTAAAACAGTATTATACTTGATTGCATTTTCCAGATTTTTCCTTTCGAAAATTGAATTACACGATTCTCGGTCGCCGGAGGGAGACTACAACGCGATTGAATTACCACAATTTCTTCGTTAGATTAAACAACCCAATTGAGATCGGTCTTAAATTTTTCTTTAGTGACTTGGTAAACGTTTTTTAAAAGTCTATTAACAAGTTTTCATTGAATATCTAATAGGTTTTCATTATGTTCATAAATTTAGAGACAAATGAAGTGTTAATTTTTTGCTTATCTTACCTTTAGTATAAATTTATTAACTTTTTTTTGTGTTTAAGACTTCTCAGCTTAGTTTTATAAATGTTAGAACAAAGGCCTTTTATGCCTACACCATTTTTTTTTTCTTCCGGAGGAGAATGCGTTTATGCGCCCTAACCGCAGGCTAGCGAGACCAGTGGCCGTGTGTGGGACTCGGGACTCAAGCGTCCCACTACCCACTAAACTCCCCCGGTTCCCCTTTCACCCGGAGAGGACGAGCCGGTGCCCGCTACACCATGCAAGCGATATTAATTATGTTTGTATCTCCGTGATACTTTAGTATCAGCGACTGGCTCACTCAACTGGCAAACGATTCTCAGCCAGTGCTTAAGGAGGAAAGGAGGAAAACACACACAGGATGTTAAATATGAATATACAACTAAAATTTTCATAGTTTCTCTATAGGTACGCGCCGCGCCGAGACTCGAACCGTTGATTATTTTGAAGTGACGTTTAAACCACTCAGCTTCCACATGTCTTTCACATTCGGAACCAATCTTTGATACTTTGAATGATTAAGTCAGTTGAGTAATTGAGTAATTTAATTCATGGAAATCTCAACAATGAATCCTATTGTCAGGGAATATGCTACGTCATTTCCATTTGCAGTCCCGCCTGTGATAGTTTGAATGAACCGTTTATACTGAGCGAGTGAGGTCAGCGCGACGCCCGGCGGCCAGCGAGCAGTAAAATACGCCGGTTTACGATACCTCAGCTCTTAGGGAGACAGGAAAGGATCGACTAAACTAGAGACACATCAATTAAAATACGTGATAACGACGTGACGATTGCGTAGAGGTATGGTTTTAATTCACATTCTGCAAAATCTAAACGTGAGTGGCTTAATGATGAGAGGCAAAACTCTGAATAAAGCTATACGAGAGCTGTGAAAGAGATGGAATGAGTGGAATAGGGCAGAGTATTTTTTTTTTGTGATCGCCTTCATAATTTATTTAAAAAAAAAGCAGTATAATATCATTTCAACGTACATTTGTCATTAATACCAATCTTAAATAACCAATACCAGTGCTGAGCTGAACAGTTATGTCCGCTCTATATTGTTGGCACTACTATAATCTTGCGTCGCTCGTAACGTAGGTACAGGATTTTGTTTATAAAAAAATTGAATAAACGGTCGTCTGTGGTCCGCCTTAGTCTAGAAATTTCCTGATTGAAAGCGAGAGACGTCTTCTTCCTCATTAGTCGTTGTACTAGAAACCTTATTAACTTATTGATTAATTCAAGTAATTAAAACTTCCAGCATTGGTATATTTAGAGCGATTTTAACACTTAATTATGGTTTCAGGACTCCTTGTAATGGATGTATGTTCTATACACATATTAAATAGATCAACCTATGATATTTCAGATAATTTTTAAGCAAAACAGGTTCTAAGTCTAAGTTTTACCTACGTTAAAAATTATTTGTAAAATATGAAGCTTACTAACTAAGCTCTTTTTAGGAATTTTCAATGTTAACATTACCAGACCTCTTTTTCCATAAAAAGATTTTTAATGCAAAAGTACAATTAGAAAAGAATAAGTCATAGCGATCAGACATCAGACAAGTAGATTAATTTTTTTTCGGGATTCAAGAATATTCAACCCGAAATGCAAAGTAACTAGAGATATTTCTGCCTGAAACCTTTGTGACAGAAGAAAAATTGTTTTACGTAGCATATTTAAATCACTTTCTACCAAAACACTGCTATACCCAGTGGGTAAACCCCCTTGGTTCCGGGCAAGCGGCTTGCTTTCCACATTTCCAATGCATTGGAAAACGCGCAGTAGGCGGCGCACTGTGGGCGGGTGACGGCATCGCTCGACTAGAAGATTACGTAGTTTCCTTTTTGTGTTACTTGCGCAAATAACCCCGTTCAAATACAGATATCAGGCCGGGGAAATTTAATATTCTCCTTTCAAACAGGCTTCAGAGTCGGTGCGTCATCGATATGTTGGAGCTGAATGTATGTACTGATTGGCTGTGTAGATATATGGCTTGGCTGGATATAAATCTAGCCAATTAAATATCAAATATAAATTCGACATACCCTACTCTACTACCAAATACCCTTAGCACCAGGGATCGTGAGTTCGAATCCTACCCAGAACATGTGTTTGTCCCGTATCTGGATATTTATTTGTAAAATATTTATATTTGTGGTACCTTCGTTGTTTCTGTTGCATAGAACACAAGTAACTTTCATTTAGGATCAGATCAATGTCAAAACATTGATCCGATATTATTTATTTATTTATTTAAACTTTATTGCATAAAAATAGTACAAAATGGCGGACTTAACGCCATAAGGCATTCTCTACCAGTCAACCATTGGGCGTGACTGAAAGGAGCGATTGGTGCGGTAATTTAAAAGGAGAAATATATAACCTAAGCAGAAATTGCAATATTAATACGGGATCATAATAATATAAATATTAAAAATACATGAATAAACAATTATATATATAAATATAAATACATAAATACTATAATTATATACCTAAATTAATAAATAGAAATTAAAAAAAAACATTATAAATATATTGAACAATTGAATCGTAATGAGAATGAGAAGAGACATGACAAGAGAGAAAAAAAAAACTCGTTTTATTAAAGAGAGTTCAAAAGGGAGGCACGAATACGTTTATTAAAAAGGAATTTGTAGACAGTTTAAAATCGGTTGGGAAGGAGTTCCACAGCCTAATAGCAAAGAGCGTAAAAGATTTAGAAATATAATTAGTCTTATGAGAGGGAGTGCAAAGATTGAGCATATAGGGAGAACGGAGATTGCGCGAGCTAGATTGTAACACGAATTTAGACTTTAGGTATTCAGGAGCAGAAGGATCTTTTAGGATGCAAAAGAGGGAGGAAAGAGTTCTTAGCTTACGTTATCCGATATCGTCCTATCGTAACTAAATATTTTTATATACATTTTTAGTGCACTAAGAACAAGCGTTTTAAAACGTTTCTGCACATTTAACCAAGGCTAGAAGCAGATGCCTACAGTCTGGCTTCCCTCAATGGAATATGCTGCAATAACCGCTTACTATCATCGGGGCTGCGTGCCTGTATGTCTACTAATATAGCATAAAATCAGTTATTCGCAAATGGATCAGAGTTTTTAGTTTGCTTCTGTGCATTCATAACCGGCATGGTCGCAGTGTCGCTATACTCTGAGTACACGCTTGGCCGCCGCCGGGCCGACAAACGTGACCGCTTTGCTTTTATTCAGCGCCCATCGCTTTAATGACCGAGCGTTTTACGCCCAAGAGGAAAGGCTAGTTAAAACGTTACATAAACGCTCACGTGCTAGGATGGTGGACATCTCGGCACGGGTTTATGGATTATTCTATTTACGTACTTCCTGCCAACACGGCCGTGAGCGGATATTGTTCAGTCTGATAGCTTTGGCCGTTGTACAACAAAGCGTTAATGAGAATGGTCAAGGATTTCCGAACAAAAGGGCCGTCGCTATGGTGAAAGTATATTTGATTTGACAAGTGTTGATCACGGTCCAAGCGTTGTCCTATCCAATAATTGTAATTATAACTGTTTTTATGTTATACTACCGGTCGCCCTCGCCGTTTCACCCGCTCGTAATTTCCTTTTTCAACTATCCCCCCTTCCCCCATATCTCCTGGATAAAAAGAATCCTTTGTCCGTCTCCTGGTTCTAAGCTACCTCTCGACCAATTTTCAGCCAAATCGGTTCATCTGTTCTTGAGTTACAAATAGTGTAACTAACACCACTTTCTTTTATATATACAGATTAGTTGGCAGTCACTCACGCCGCACACATGATTCGCGTCGTAAGCGGTTGCTCTGGCATATTCCATTGAGGGACACTTGACTAGGAAGTGTGAAGGGACGCTTGCAAACGCTCGGCTACCAGAACTCTCTATATAGCTAAAGCGTTGAATTTATTTATGAATTCCAAATAGAAAAAGCTAATAACAAGTTTTCGGTCCCATCTGGGAATTCGCGCCGCATTCCGCCGGTCCCATTCGTCACCCTAGGTGGAACTATAAAAAAGATTAGTAAAGGTCGGATACGTGGAGTGTATACACAAGTAATTCCCTAGATAGTGTCAAAGAGCGTGGAAGAAAGGTCGTTATAATATCGTTGAAAGGTTGCTCACCGCCGCACTCAGGCCGCAGGGACGCCACAGAGTAGCACGGCGGCGTCGCGGCACTTTGAGCCACGCTTCCTAAAGTGTCGTTTAATGGAATAGGTCGCGTACACGAGCTATTGACTAGTCTGAAAATGGAAGTTGCTTTAAAATTCGTCAGTGTTCTAAGAATTCACTATGGCTATTTCAACTAAATTAAAAATTATTAGATCGAATTTTAAATATTTTCACCATTAGAACCACAGAATAAGAATGCTATATCTCCCGAAATCATTTGAAAAATGCTAATGCAACTAAATTTTTGCCCGTTGGAAGCCAAGAAGAATATTTCGTTGGTCGACACGACGTAAATGCGACGTAGGTACCTACACGAATGATGAAAAATAGTGTGTAAGAAACCCATGTCTTACATATTTTCATCATGGAAATGTATCATGGTACTAGTGTCAACGAACCAATATTACTGAGATGTCGAGACTGCCACCATCCTCTCAGGTATGACGCACCGCAGCCAGTCGCCGCCGACGTACCTATCGGGTGTCTGAGCTTAGGTATGTACTTCCAACCTATTTAAAGACTAACCCTTTGTTTACGTACACTAATGTAGTAGTTACTGGATTAATTGTCTTTTTATTTGGATCAATCAGGTCAAATTAAAAGGCTCGTGTATTTGTGTTTTATACATTATGTTAAACAAAACCAATTCAACGATCCTTCAAAAAGCATTATAATATTCATTATCTAAAGGTCATCCGATATTTCACCTACTCATTTGCATCCCTCTAAAGTCTAATGTAAAAAGTAGCCCACTATGTGAAGTTTATTGCTTTTATCAGTTTTGTAAAAAATCATTCTTCGGTGCTTCGGTGTCGAGTTAATAATTAGATGTAACGTTGTTTTTCGTTAAATGGAACGATGTCCAAAAAATATATTAGAAATCGATAGTTTTTCACGTACAACATATAACTTTGTAGAAAAATATATTATATAAGGTAGTAATAACTAATAGTAGTACTAATATTTGGAAGAAAGGACATTTCCAATCAACCTGAGGAGTGCCTCATACTTTCGCAAATGTCGCGTCTTTTGAAAAGAAAAGTTAATTGTCATACTTCTGCTACAAGAAAAATATATTTCTTAACAACACTTTGCCTCCTACAGATGACAGACAGGTACACAGCCCACCTAATAATAAGTGGAATCACTATCTACGAGTATTTAGTTTAAGGACACTTCACCTTGAAGCATCGCTCAATGTGCTACGATACTGAAGGTTCCTCTGATCTTCGAGCTTTAATTCTATTATATGCTTTTACATATCTCTTGCTCTGTAAGTAGTCACTTACTTCCCTGAATGCCGGGGTGTATGGCTATCATTACAGCATAGGTTTTTGAATTTGAAAAAAGAACTGTCATACTCATACTGCAAGAAGAATATTTTTAAAAAGTTAGGTAATTTTTTTTATCAAGACAATTAGTTATATTAGAATTTAAGAGGATTTTATTTTAAATATCGAACGATTTGTTTCGCAGTCACATTGTATGTTATTAAAAATCAAACTGGCCAGCACGATTTGACGCGCTTGCGTGCCATAAAATCGTGAAGAGTAAAAAAGGCAGTCGAGGCGCGAAAGTAAAGAACACGGGCGAACATCCATAGAACGTTGGGCCTTGATTTTTTATGAATTACACTCACCGATTTACTATTATTATGTAGAAAATGAAGTAATATTCCAAATACACTACAATTTATAAATCCACTCCCTGGGAAAAAATAGTTATAGGATGATTTTGATTTCTACAAAAATAACCCCAATTGTCGAGTTCACTGGATCCGTTGTAAGAAAAGCTTAGGTCGTTTGTTTTAGCTGAAACCGTCATTTAAACGTAGCGAAAGTCGTCAAATATTAAACCAAGCATTCCAACAATAACGACAAAACAAAATTATTCACATATGTTATTCAAAACAAACAGAAACGAATGATTGACAGACGTTGTATGACATTTGATTTTTTTTTGACAATGCTGTTGCCATAATTTTTTCAGAAAATTATCGTGCCTCTATTCTAAGCTGTCATTTGTATGGGATCTGATCGGAAAATCAGTATATAAGTATCTTAACTAGCAACATTATTATTATTCTACCGGACGTACTATGCACTATGCACATAACACACCGGATGCACTACAAAACCAATAGTATTTTCATTTATTAGATTATATTTTTATCCCGGGGTAAAAATATTAATTAAAATTGAATTTGAATATTAAAAATCTGGTAACGAATATTAATTATATTTTGAATAGTGGAACGAACGCTTAAGATCGAGCCCATTTCTGCCGATGTCCTTTTTTCGTGTTTTGGAGTTCTTTCTTAAAAGTTGAGTTTTTTACTTACCTCACAATCGATATGTAAAGCAGAGTGTTCACCTCAGGTGTATGCATCAATTGCATACTCGGGCTTATTAGCGCCCTCGCTGCGCTCGGGCGCCAAAAACCTCGTATGCAATTGATGTCATACAGCCCTTGGTTAACAATCTACTATTAATTCTCTGAAACTGGCCGCCACATAGGTAATGCTGTTATGGTTCCAGATTTTAACTATGAGGGTAGTAGCTAATCGGTAGGTTGGTGTAAAAAAGTGGTAGGTAGCCACACACGAGGCCCCCCGTCCTCCGGCAATTTAAACTGAATGGGCCTAGTTCCTGGTCCAAGGAGGCGATCAAAATGAGTAAATATATACTTTGTAAGTTTGTATCTATGGTTTAAATTTCGGTATGTTTTTATTCGTCGGGTCACGTGAGCGCGCAAACACGCGGTGCCTCGTAACTCGCGAATTTAAATAGCAGATTTACGATTATTACCCGCCTCGGAGCGAAAGAAACGCGCATTTATCACTTGCAGATGGATTTCGTAAATAACTTACTCGACATGGCGCAGCAGAAATATTTTATTAATACATATATAATTCTGTTTCGCATCAAAAGCATTTAGAATTCAGATTTTAAAAATAGATTGACTCATTGCATTTCTTTGTCATCATAGCGATCAAAGCTTATTTAACTTACTGTTTGGTGTTTTTTGGCCCGGTGAAAGCATGAGGCACCGTTATCAACCCTCGCGATGGTGTGTCATGTGCCGCCAGCCGTAAAGGCCGAGATTTAACCATGAAACCTTGTTTGCTCCACTTGGAGCTGTATCGGGGGCATCAGGGGGTTTAGGCTGAGCCTTGACATCGACCAACCTTTACGGAGAGAAGTCGGAAACAACCGAGAGCATAAGAGCAAAATTAATTAATATGTATTTCGTTATAAGACCAAATTCTTAATAATGATGGTGTTGAGTAACATCATAAATAGATAGTATACCTACTTGTTACCAAGTAGGTAATATTGACTTCGTGATGCAAACTGCAAGCCGTGTCAAAGCGCATATTGCAAAAGTTGCTTCATTGAAGGCGTACTTTCATAACGTTTAATGCAGGTAACTACATAGGTACTAGGGAGATGCTTTGTTAAGCCCACGTATCATTAGGTACTGTATGTGTATATACAGTACATACAAAAACTTTCAAGTACAAGTATAGTGTTTTTGCCATAATAAGCAAAAACGGGTCCCAACGGACGCCATTTTAATGTATGGATTAACAGAAAGAAGAAACAAAAAATAATTTTATTGTCCTTATAAACAGAAAATATGAAGGTAATAAAAAAACCAAACCAACCAAATGATAAATAAATAAATATTGGACAACATCATACACATTGATCAGCCTTATCCCAAAATAAACTTAAGCACGTGCGTTATAAGTATCAAAAGAGCATAGAGCAGGTTCACCAACCAAATGCGCCACCCAGTCAAAAAATAAATTACCCTACTTAACTTAGTTAAGACGCCTTTTCCATATTTCTCTTTTCAAAACTTCACCTTCAAGTTAAAATACAATACAATAAAATATAAACCAATTCATAACTCTTTTCCTTTGTGGTTTAAATTACCTCTGTATCCATTTTCACTTTTATCCACATTAATTAATAATGCCAGACTTCATTCCGAAGCTGCCAATCATTGTCCTTTTTACTAACTTCTCTGTGGAATTTCCTAAAAGCATTTGTTAATAAATAAGTAAGTTAGGTAAGAAATCAATCGTCTAAAATATTATCTTAGTGTTTTTGTTAGACGTTAGTCTATTATTCAGGACAATCAGTTTAAACGTAAAAACGTTTTTTCTTTTCTTTAAAAGCGTACATTTTTTTTGTTATTTGGTAACTTTGGTAAGCTTATAGCATTGAGCTTTTTTATTTAAATCCCTGAAAGTAACAGGTATGGTATTAGCATTATAATATATATATTACTACACGCGTGCAAAGCCAGACTGGTTCATGAAAAAAATCAACCTATTAAGGTGCTACTGCAGAAAAAAAGGCTTCTGCCATTAATATCAAATAATCTTATGATATGAAATTTCTCTATTAGTACTTCTTACACCAAGAGACTAACTAATGTGGTTTTGGCCTAATCCATTATTTTGGTAAGATCAATAAAAAAGTTAAATCTCTTTCTTCTCTTTCTTTCAAATAGTAAAACTGTAAAAAATACCTCTAATCTGTGAAAAAACCTTACATTTTTATGAAAGCGACAACTAAGTCCAATAACCGATAAATAGGTATAAAAGACACGTGCTGTTGTGTTAATTTCCAACGCATTTCCTCTTGGATCGCTATCAACTGCATGGCGCATGTATCACCGCTTGCGCCGCGCTTCCGACAGGTCAAGGGTGCAATCAATGTACCCAGTGATGGATTGATACTACAACTAATATGTTGTTACTTCACGTTTGTAGATACAAGATAATATAAAAAGCGTAGCACATGGTTTCGCCTGGGTCGAGGTTTCTCAGAAAAGTACTATCCGAAAAGTTTTTTCCCCGGTCTCATTCTCTTTCAGAATCATATCTATATATATAAAACTCAAAGGTGACTGACTGACTGACTGACTGACTGACATAGATAGATATCAACGCACAGCCCAAACCACTGGACGGATCGGGCTGAAATTTGGCATGCAGGTAGATGTTATGACGTAGGCATCCGCTAAGAAAGGATTTTGATCAATTTCCACGGGAACGGGAACCACGCGGGTGAAACCGCGGGCGGCCGCTAGTTCTATATAATTTTAAGCATTAAAAACGTAACATGGGCTAAGTAGGTTTGATGCAAACCACTTTCCTCTAAAAATGGTGATATTACGACTTCTGCCTAATGATACATGTATCCGAACTAGATCAGAACAAAGCGCTTGGAAAAATATTGGTGTCACTACTAATTGATAAACACATATTAGCGAGTTGATCGAGTGTACATAATCTTTGCGAGAGAATATCATATTAC
This sequence comes from Mecyna flavalis, assembly GCA_949319885.1. Classification (NCBI taxonomy): domain Eukaryota; kingdom Metazoa; phylum Arthropoda; class Insecta; order Lepidoptera; family Crambidae; genus Mecyna; species Mecyna flavalis. The sequence goes on from OX439427.1 coordinate 21,524,913, forward strand.
GGCGTAGTCCCAGCGCGCAGGGTGTGAGTGTGACATATCTGAGGTCAATTAATTATGCAGTCATCTCATGAACAGCCCGCGACGGGAATATTAACTATGAAGAACTGTCGGCGAGGGCGGAGTAATCTAATACTAGTAATATTAGCGAAACAGATAATTATGAATATTGGAATTTATTTACAGCGCCATCTTTCGCCTAAACTAAGCAAAACTTGAGTTTAAGAGGAATACTTTTGAATGTAAGAAGGGGCAAACGAGCACGTGGGTCACCTGACAGCAACTTATCATCACAGCCCATGACACCTGCATTACGGATGCGGGGTTATATGTTAAGTGGCGCCAGAGTACCTATACAATAGATAAACATTAAATTTTTTTCTGTGAAAGAGGGAGTCCAACAGCCTTGTTTGAAACCTAATGGCAAGTGATCACTAACGCCCATAATATGATAAGTGACACTTACGACCAGGTTTAAGGTGCGTTGCCCGCCGTTACAGGAACATGTATAGGGCAAAGATAGGGCTTTATGGAATGGGGACGGAGAAAAGGGTAAGAAAGGGGGTTGTTTTTTTGTAAATTTCTATATAAAATATATAAGAAACACTCAAAACAATAAACTTTATAATCTAATTTTTCTTGGAAATTGATGCCAATCAGACTACCGATATTTTTTTAAAGTTAATCCATAAACCGTTTTCCATTAGCGCGTCGATTGTAACAGTATATCTAAAAGGGTGGTACACGTTGACGGAATAAATTGAAGGCCTTAGTAACACGCTCCGCTCTGTGCACGTTCGTCAGTAAATCAATTTTTTTAAGATATACGGTCTACTCTCAACATGGTGGAATAAAAAATTGGGAAGACCCGCATCTAAATTCTATCAGATATGGTTACTCATCCGGTGAGCTATGTCTATCTCTATGGTTTTCTGCCGGATCACTTCATTTCGGATCCTATACCGTAAAGAAAGCATAGCTCTTTTTCATAGCCCGTGCAAATTTAAGCTTGTGGACCAGGCGTGCCGAAGTGTCCACGTTTCAGCTCCATATTATATATGTTTATTGTTTATGCCAGAGAAGGTGGCAAACCAGCGCAGCGGGTCGACTGATGGATGGACAATATTATTGATTATTGACAAAGAGTTGTTTAAAACAAATGTCTGTGAAAAAACTACCTTTCTGTATATACAAACAATCTTATACATTTAAAAGGGAAAACGATTTCAGCATAAATGTAAAGGCACACGCCATACGCTGGCGCGCGGCGCGGCGGGGCGGTAACTCAGTTACGTTATTTTGCATACGCCGCGCTTGGCAAATACAGCCCCATTGATACACATTGAAACCACGCAGTTAGGCGCAACGTACACGGAATTTTAGCTAATAAATTTAGGCAAAGTACTCTTTATAGAGTTTTTATTCTCTATAAATGTGATTCCGTGAGACAATCACGTTTTCAAACATGTGTGTTACCTATTCTTCCTATGAAAATATAAAAGATATAATAAGAGTCATTTTCGTATTTGTTATAATACTACTACAAACCCATGTTTGATGAATATTGCAGCTTTGTTTTATATCTTTTTATTTAAATATTTTTATTGTCGGTCAACGTCATAATACATACATTGATCTGATCCAAAAGTATATGGCTTAGGCTATAAGCACTGTTATGGGTTTCTTAAACAATATACAACACATAAAGTTATATACAAAAAATATTTAATCTGTGTCTAGTGTCAAAGTATTTAATAATTAAGTTTAATTTTATGTCACCTGTCCTGTGGTTTAATTAAGAAGTAACCTTAACAACTGAGGGCAATGTTGTTACGTTTGCACTAAGCCTTATTTGCTCGTATGATACTCGAAACATAATGGAGATAGCGGAATAATAAACGAAGCAATCAACAGACTATTACAGAACGGTGTTATTAATAATTAAATTCAGTTACTAATTGTACATCAATTAGCACGACGTAGAACCACTTTCACATACTAAATATTCTGTAATTTATAAGTAGTTACCGCCTTCTACTGTGATATAGAACGTTATGAAGTAGTAAAATAAATCCCTACTAACCTTATAAATGCGTAATTATGTATGTTATGCTGACTTATTGACATTTTTTTATATACATACATACAGTATATGTACATGCATAGGAAACATTAAGACGAATACAACTCTGGAGATAAAATACCAGAGTCCAAAAAAAAAAACTAACATGAATACTTTTTAGGTAAAAACATATAGGAAATACCCACACCAAACGAGACAGACAGATATGGCCAACAAGACGCTTTCCGTGTTTCGTTTTAATATTAAATAAAAGACGCCATACATGGTCCGGCAATAAGACCTACTCGTGCTTCATGTACATTTCAACAAAGAAGGAAATTCGTACAACACTATTGTGCGGCTTTAGCCTTTTTGGTTTACTACTCTTAGGTTTTACCACTCATGATTTTCTTTTGAATCTGGTGTTTTGAAACAGACATCTAGGATAAATCATTGTACCGACAATAATTAGTTTGAAAAGAGCACCTGGAATCTAAGCGAACCAGTGACTTAGTTAAATTAGGTTAGTCTCATAAACAGATTTGTATCTTTGTTCGTTAAATTTCAGAAATATTCCTTATTCATGTTCATTGAAGTGTTTTGAGTAGCTCTACTTGATTTTAAGTACCTAGCTTTTTTTTCCGTACTGGTTTTTGATATAAATGAAATTAAAATATTGAACAAGAAATACATTTTTAAATAAACTTGAATAACATATTTAACTCAAATATTTAAAAACATTAGAGTTTGATGAGACATTAAAGTTATGATCGCACTAAAAGAATGGCGCATGCAATTCTAAAAAAATAGAATGTAAAATAAAAATTAATACCATAAATTATTTTGATTCGTGGAAATTCAACCCTAAAAGAAGTGGAATCGGGTTTTCTACAAAGAAAATCCGATGACGCGATACGCAAAGGACACGCGAACCACGCCGCAACTTAATTAAATGAAATGCGCGGGCATTTTGTGTTAAATTTAATTCCGCCCGACACTTTGATCAATGTTGATGAGGATAGTGAGACCTGCGGTGACTTCTATCTCACTTGGTAAGGGTTAAGTGGTAAGTCACTATAGTTATACTAGCGGCACGCTATGATGGCCGTTTTGACATATTACAATACATGGTTTTTACAACGCTTTCGTACTTTTTATATTAACTATCTGCCGTGCAGCAGTTTATGTGCTGTTTTTAATTTTAGAGCCGTTTTTTTAACCGTTGTTTTAGGCTTTATTATACTAACGGCACCCTATGATGGCCGTTTTGAAACGGCCATCATAGCGTGCCGCTGTACAGTGATGAAGCGCCTGCGTTGTTACATGCTTGCCTAAAAGATACCTATCATTACGTGGTCTAAAGAGATCACGAGCTCTGGCAAACAGTTTCACAGCTCTTTAGGTACGTAAGTTAGGTTACATTGAAGAGTAAAGACTGGTCTCCATCGTTGAAATCTTCGTTATAATAATGGGTACTGTTTTAATCACCACACCTGCCAAAAGGGTACTCAAGGCTATTTGAGAATATGAATATGTTACTTAATTAGTGACTTTGTACTTATATGTGATTTCACAGCTAGGTACTTGGTTGGTTGGTTGGTTGGTTGGTTGGTTTAACTCAGTTTAACTCAGCCTCCTTGTGGGATATTTCATCTCGGTGTAATATCCTGCAAGGTGCCGGTCCCAAGCCCGGATAAATGAGGAGGGAATCAGGGAATGCAAAGCTCAAGGAGCCAGCGGGCGTCAAGCGGGCATACTTGACTTTGTATTCCCACACACATACACTGCACACACACACTACACACACACATACAGACAGAGACACATCGGAACACTGTGGGGGACGGTGTTCCGTTACATTCCCCACCCCAACACCCAAACCAACCATGGAGGCGAGTCTCAAAAATCGACTACCCCAGGAGGGTACCGGCGCGTCCCGCGCTGGAGAATCCCTCCCCGCGCAAGCGGGCTGCCCCACGTATTCTGGGGGGGCAAAGAAGCGCATCCAGGGTCCACCATGGACCTCAAGGGGCTCGCGGAAGCGATGCCCCTGATCCACAACCCGACGAGCACCAATTGGCAGATCGTCCCACGCCGCACCTCGGGGCGTCACAAGCGCAGCCGCCGTAGTGACCGTGGGAATCGCGAGCAACACCACACTCGCGCACCGCCATCGGGCAGCGAGCCGGCTAGGCCGGCCCACGCGCCCTCGGGCAGCGAGCCGGCTAGGCCGGCCCACGCGCCCTCGGGCAGCAAGCCGGCTAGGCCGGCCCACGCGCCCCAGGCAGCGCGAGTGAAGCAAAGGGCCGACTACGCTGCGAGGGAGCCCCGACGTGCGCACCCGCGTGCGGGCGGCGGCGACGAGGGCGCCCGGCGCGCGGAGCCGACCCGGAGGCACCACGACAGCAGGGAACGCAGCCGCCAACCCTGGCGCGCGAGTACCACAGACAGACGTAGACGGTCGAGGAGCAGCGAGCCTCATATGACGGCCCCCGCGCCCCCGACCGCCCGTCGCGACGCACCCACCGCTGCGAGAGTCGAGCGGGACCGGCGCGGACACTCGGGTACGCCCGATGACGCAGCAGGACCTAGCCGACCGACGCGCGGAACCGACACAGCAGGGCCGCGACCTGAGCACAGCAGGCGCAAGCCCCGTGGAGCACGCGGAGCTCGCAAGGCAGCGGATGCACCCGGTCGCCGGGACGAGGCTGATTTGGCTGGAAAGTCAAAAAGGTCACGTCTCGACGACACCACGTCACCGAAGGAAGAGTGCAAACGCGTCAAGCTGAGCTCCACACCCAAGACGGCAGGACGTAGCTTCGCTGATGCGACTCAGTCGCACCTCATGGTGGCGATAACTACGTCACCTCCTGCCGACATAACAGCGGACCAAGCCCGGCAGATCAACCAGTCCCTAAAGGGGAAGATCCGCGAGGAGGTCCGCAAGCAAGCAAGGAGCCAGAGCAGCGCCTTCACACCCGCCTTCAGAGGTAAGCCCATCGTCGATGGAGGAGTCCTGAAGGTGTGGTGCGAAAATGAGGACACGCTGAAGTGGCTCCAGACAACGGTGGCAGCCATGTCATCGCCGGTACCGGCAACAGTGCTGTCCGTCATCAGGCAGTCGGACATGACCAAGCGAGTCCGCGCGTCAATCTGGCTGCCCGACACCGACGACGAGGACCTCGAGGAGATCCACCTCATCCTGACAGCACAGAACCCCTGGTACAAGGTGAACACGTGGCAACTGTACATGGCCACTGTGAACGACACCACCGCGAACAACGGCATCCACCTCACAGTAGGTATCCCGGAACCCGAGGTGCCGAAAATCATGGAGAGGGGGCGGCGCGTGGCGTTCATGACTGGCAGTGTGTACGTAGTGTTTCGCGCTGCCGAGGACAAGAACGACCTCCCAACTCCCGATCCCGAGACCAACACTACGGGTGGAACCCATCCCACCACAGCAGACCCACCGCGTCAAGCGACATCAGCAGCCGGACCGAGTACCACCACGTCGATCCCGGCACCAGCAGATGCCGCCATCGAGGCCGACGCGATGGATGGCATGGCGGACACGTCAGTCGGATCCCTGAACAGCTCTGTTCTCGGGTCCACATCTGACTGACGTGAACGTCGTGCAAACCAACCTCCAGCATAAACAGATTGCGACGGCTACACTACGACGCTTGCTGGAGGTTGACAACAAGACCATCGCCCTCATCCAGGAGCCGTGGATCAGGGGCGACAAAATATGTGGTCTCACGAACATCGGTGGTAAGTTAATGTACGCAAACTCGGTCTCCAAACCGAGAACATGTGTCTACTTACCAAAAACCATGACAGCAATGCTACTAGCACAATTCTGTTCCAGAGACCTTACTGCCGTAAAATTACTAGGCAACCCGGAGCAGAACAACAAACCACTAGTACTGGCCTCGGCATATATGCCTGGAGATGGAGAAATTCCACCAAAAGAGCTTGCTGAGCTAGTCCAACATTGCGAAGACAACAGCTGGGACATTATCATCTCAGCGGATGCGAATGCCCATCACCCCCTATGGGGGAGCACCACGCACAACAGAAGAGGTGAGGCTCTAACTGATTATCTCTTCTCGACTAACCTCTGTATAGCTAACAACGGCTCGGAGCCGACTTTTGTCAGTTCCAGATATCAAACAATAATAGACATCACTCTTGCATCGAGCGGCGCAAAGGAATTGGTGACTGGATGGCACGTCTCTCCGGAACCCTCCTTCGCAGACCACCGCAGAATATGCTTCAAAATAAAAGTACACAAGGAGGATCTGCAACCCCGACGAAACCCGCGTAAAACGGATTTCGCGAGGTTCCAGAAACTCCTAAGTACAGAGGTAAAAAACAGTGTGTTTAAGGACATGACTTTCAGCACCGAGAATATCGAACACAACACAAATACGCTAACCAAGTGCATCCAACACAGCTACCACGCATGCTGCCTACCTACAACACCCACTCAGGTAAGTGCAAGCAAATGGTGGGGTCCCGAGCTAAACAGGCTCAGAACCAAGCTGAGAAAACTGTTCAATCGAGCCAAGAACACAAGATCTGACATCGATTGGGACAACTACAAAGATGCCCAAAATTACTACAAAAAGCGCATAAGGAATCGCAGAGACGAAGGATGGAGAAACTTCTGCGAAAACATAAACAACACAACTGAGGCAGCAAGGGTGAAGAAACTACTAACACGCGACAATAACAAAACCCTCGGCTCCCTCAAGAAAGAAGACGGCACATATACTAACACAGATGAGGAAATCAGTCGCGTCCTCATCGAGACGCACTTCCCAGACTGCGAAGTAATAGACAGTCCGGTATGGGCGGACGAACAACCAAAACACCCAACCTCTACGGACTGGGAGATAGCTGAACAGCTCACGGCGAAAAACCGCGTGGAGTGGGCTGTAAAAAGCTTCCTCCCCTTCAAGTCAGCAGGGCTTGATGAGATATTTCCCGCCCTGCTACAAAGAGGTCTAACAGCAATCGTGCCACAGCTTGTAGAAATCTACAAAGCCTCCATAGCACACAACTACATACCACGCCAATGGAGGGCAGTGAAAGTAATCTTCCTACCTAAGCCGGGGAAGACAGACTACACACAGGTAAAATCTTACAGACCCATCAGTCTAACCTCGTTCCTGCTCAAAACTCTGGAAAGGTTGACCGACCGCTACTTAAGAGATGGTGCATTAAATTGCAAGCCTCTACACCCGAAACAACACGCCTACAGGAAAGGCAGATCAACGGACTCAGCCTTACACGCTGTAGTATGCAAAATAGAAGAAGGCTTGGTTGCAAAACAAATGACACTTGGTGTCTTCATCGACATCGAGGGAGCGTTTGACAAGACTAAGTTCAACAGCATTCACGGATCCCTTAGCAGGTTCGGAGTGGAAAGCACCATTAGTGGCTGGATCGACCAACTTCTAAAAAGGAGATCCATCGAATTCACAGTCAACACAACCACACGAGCCATAGTAGCCCGAGGCTGCCCCCAAGGTGGCGTCCTTTCACCGCTCCTGTGGAACATGGTGGTGGATGAACTTCTACAACGCCTAAATGAGAGATGCTGCTACTCCGTCGGATACGCAGACGACATCACTATTCTCATCAAGGGAGAAACAGAAAACAACATATGCTCTCGCATGCAAATAGCACTGAGGATCGTGGAGCGATGGTGTACCCAACATGATCTCGCTGTCAATCCCAAAAAAACAGAACTGGTCCTGTTCACCAACAAGAAGAAGCTCAAACCAATACAACTCAAGCTCTTCGGCTCAACACTCAATTTAGCCAACAAGGTCAAATACCTCGGCGTGATACTCGACAATAAGCTAAATTGGAACGAACACCTCAGCGAAAAAACAAGAAAAGCCTGCACAACATTCTGGCAATGCAGGAAACTAATAGAAAAACAATGGGGCCTTAAGCCGGCGATAACTCTATGGATATACACGGCCATAATACGCCCTATGATAACCTATGGCGCAGTAGTCTGGTGGCCCAGAACAGAACTAAGCACCGTGAAAACCAAACTACAAAGCCTACAACGCCTCGCTTGCTTAGCCACCACTGGCTGCATGAAAACTACATCAACATCAGCACTCGAGGTGATCCTCAACCTGAGACCACTACATCTCGTAGTACAGCAGGAGGCGGCCGCCGCAGCCTTAAGACTCGAGAAAATGGGGCTCTGGAAACAGGACGATAATATTCCCCACACGCGCCTCATCAAAGATATTAAAAGTGAGCTACCAATGATAGAGGCCGCGTGCGACATTATCCCGAAAACATTTATCTTCGACAAGAAGTACCGCATCGAACTGAACGAAGAACACAAGGATAGCTCAGGCATCAGAGAAATGAGAATATACACTGACGGCTCCAAAACCGAGACTGGCACCGGAGCCGGCGTATTCTCAAACGACCTCAACATAAATATATCAACGGCCCTTGGAAATCACAACACCACCTTTCAAGCGGAATGTGTTGGTATTATTAGAGCAGCAATGGCAGTAAAGGCCAGAAGAGTATGCGGACAATCGGTTCGCATCATCTCTGACAGCGCTGCAGTACTACAAGCTCTCAACAGCAACCGTATGAACAGCGGGCTCATCTTAGAATGCCACCGCGAACTTGAAGAAATTTCACAACGAAACGAGATAACGCTGCAGTGGATAAAAGGCCACAGTAACTCGTTAGGCAACGACGCAGCTGATCAGCTCGCAAGAAGGGGCTCAGCAACCACTATATTCGGGCCTGAGCCGATAGTGCCTCTACCCTATAGTCAAATAACGGCATGGTTACAGGAGAGAACAAAAAATAATCATGAATGCCTGTGGACAGCAATGGATGGGTGCAAGCAGACAAAGGAAGCCTTCCCGTCCCTAGACAGACGACTGACGCGTTGTCTGCTGAAACTGTCCAAAGTGAACCTACGACACGCAGTGGGCATTATAACAGGCCACTGCACGCTAAATAAGCACATGTTCAACATCGGCATGACGGACAGCCCGCTATGCAGAGGCTGCATGGACGCTGAAGAAACACCGGCTCACGTACTACTGCAGTGCAAGAGTGTGGACCATCATCGAGCACGCCTGCTACCCAACAGCGGCACCCTGCGGGAGGTGCTTCGAGACATCACAGCAGTGCTGGAGCTCTGGACCGAGCTCAGATGGTTTGAGTGACGGTGGTGGTAATGTATTTTTCACGTACAATGGCCCATTTTAGAGGCCAAGTGCGGTAAATCCCCGGCCAACCAACCAACCAACCAGCTAGGTACTTATGATGTTAATAATAGTTTTTTGGTGAACATGTAGAATCAAATACAATCATCGATTTTATTGATCCCGGGACTCCGAAGTAACGGCCAATTAATAATATTATATTTCCCAAGACACCTGAAATACTTTACCTTATATTGTTGATCATTACACAAGTACGGAGCGAGGAAGGCCTCGGTCAAAGATGACTAATTATCTCCGACAATGATATTTTCCTACTGCAATTAGTCGAGGGGTCGGCGACCTCATGTGTTTTTATACGCTTTATTCATGTAGTGTTTATTCATCGCTAAGTAACAAAGATGTTAACTGTGTAGACTTCCGCTTTTCAGATTATTAACTAACTTTGTCCGGAGAAGGTTGGTGCACTGGTGATTAATATTTCATTTATTTGGGCCAAAAGGTACACATAATTATTTAGTTGAATCACTTCAGAACACATGACTAAGAGTTCCTAGCTCCTCAACTATGTAGAAAGTGACTTAAATTAGCCAGAGAGCTAAAGTTTATGCTTAATCTATCGTTATTATATTTGACTGGCCCGATAGCGCGTTTGGTAGTAACCCTGCTATACGCCCGACTGGTCGTGGGTTCGAATCTTACCCGGACAAACACTTATGTGATGTACTTTTGTGTTTGTTCTGTATTTGATGTTTATTCGTCAAATCTGTTGTCAAAACTTTACTTATTTGTCTATATATATTTCACAGTGCACTTTTCAAAGATGCAGTAACCTTGACAATGACGGCGCAGTTGCGCACGCGCCGGTGCAACAATGGATGCGCATTGTGCTGCGCCGAGTACCGACTCTGCGACCTTGCGTCGAGGCCGTCATGACCGGGAGGCGACAGACTATAAACCTTATAGTACATGTAACGCTTTTCTCTTCCTATTTATTTGTTTGGTGAAATTATTTTTTTAATGCTGACGTGACATCCTAAAGCCTCAAAGATCTGAGAAGCGTATTCTTGATTAAGAATTTCTTAATAAAAAAGGCGCAGTCTCTACATACTTGGTTGCTTTAGGTCGGCTGCGTGTCTGTCTATCAACTGATACAAAATAAAAAAAGCATTGGATATACACAGAGCGTTATCTAACCGCAAATCAGCAGTGATCACTTACCATAAGGTGACTCACTCGTTTGCCTCCCTCTAACAGAAAAAAAAAACTAAATAACAGGCTCGAACATAAGGGGAACCGACAACAGCCTAGGTGATGTTTCCTAGTAAAGGGTCTTTGAATGTATATACCCTAGAATGTTTTAATCATTTGGTTTCTTCAATTACACGGAAACAATTCTACGAACATAAAGGAGATTTAAAAATATACCTTAGATATTTCTCTGAAAATGTCTACTTACCGTTTCCTAAGATAATAAAGTTAGTCCAAGAAGCGAGTCTAAAAAGAACCCGTTGTTTGCTCTAAATTTTCAATTCCCAAGCAATTAGGATAAAATGACGTCTACAGAGTAAAAAAGAGTTATTTTCACCCTTTGTATTAAATTTCTGATTGCTTAGGGCCCTAACTTTACGCAACTGCGCAAAAATAACAGTTCCCAAGTGGATAACGCGGAATACGTAATTGTAGTGAAATATATTTTCAGCATCTTCTTTCTTTCTTATTAAAACTCAAACGTAGGCGGTCTCGTGTTACATAATAATGATAAAGTATTCGTTTCTCACGACAAATTATTTTTCAATTTTATTCGTTCACTACAATATCAATAACGTCGTGTTATAGCAGAAAAATAAACCCATACTGTTTTGTCAAATTTTTAAGCTTATATATTTATTTTTTTCAATTTTATTTAGAGATAAGCATTTTTAATTTGTGCTGGTTTGTTATGGACGGAAAGAAGGTTAGAAGCCGCAGCCCGCTTTTCATCCAGGGAAAAACGCTCGAAGATGGGATTTTTGGCAGATCACAATGATGTGATCAGGTGTACCTAGTGTAAGTGGAGGACGTCACGACCCTCAGCACTGAGGTCTGTATCCAACAGTGGGTGGTCACTGACTATATAGATTCTAATTTTCCAGTTCTCTATCAATCATTTATTATTTCACTGGCCCTTTAGCACATTTAGTTATGCATTACAAATGCAGTAGAAGTAGTTGATATTCCATGCAAAACATTATGATCCATTATATGCAATCTTTCTTCTAAATGACCTTCACAAGGTGGTCGTACAATAGATTAATGAGTGTCGTCTGTAGCCCGGCAGTATAATGTCGTGATTATGTCGCCATGACATCACTGAGGTTACGACCAGAATATGTATTAATATTCTTTATAGCTAATAAGAAAAGCATCACACGCGCGTCGCCGACCCTATAATTTGAAGGTAAGACATAACTTTGGCATTAAAAGAATGTTCTTCCCGCTTCCAGCATCAGTTCGCCCCAATTGTGCTCTGGAGACTTCACTCACCGATAGAAACATGGCCCAACAGTGATATGAAACACTACTTGAATGCAATGTTCTTTAAGAATGAGGTTCTTTCCCAGACGAGCCGATCATTGTGAAAGAGTGAGAGATCAGAGTCGAAGATACACTATGCTTTATTGATTTTAAAACGCTAAAAGAATTTTACTTCTTTATATCATTTAAGTTGTTTATTTGTTATCATTTAAACATTCGTATTCTTAAGTGTCACTCTTTTGACTTAGAATGTGTATCTGAAGATCTTGAAGGTCCATGAAAAAAAAAACCCCTGATCCATCTTAAACAATACCACAGATGAAACAAGCATCGTTCTCTCTAATGGCTGGCTGAGTGGTGTGATTACGGTAATGGCGCTACCGGGACAATGTATGAAAAGGGGTAATTGGAGGCTTAAGCGTGTATCGCTCGCGTGCGATCAAATCACTCGCGTGCGATCAAATCACTCGCCGGCTCGTGTCACTCGTCGAGCTAAACAAATTATGCTATGAGTAATATCCACAGTGAAATTGAATAAGTTTTTCTTTCCGGGTGTTTATATAATGATATTATAATATAATAGCTTTATATATTATAGATAACATACAGCCACGCGTGGGCTGCGTGCCTCGATCTCAGCCGAGTTCTTAAACCACTAGGACCATCGAGGCGATTGACGAATAGCAAGGAACTAATTTGCGCTTCTAATTAGTCGCCTCGGAATTAGCTCTAGAAACTCTCAAACTTTAGCAAGAGAACAATCAGCTTTCCACATTTCTTACTTAATTACACAATTAGATCTTTGTATCTATAATTAGTATAGTTAATTTAACACAAACATTGCAAATTGAAATCTGAGTTCCCACGATCCGCTAGTGAGTAGACTATTATGAAATCAAGTCATTATCACATTGATGGGTACTGGCTTAGTCACAACGCTTGCCAAATGCGGATTAGTGTGTTTGAAAAACTCGGCACAATTTTGGCTGACCCGGGAATCGAACCCACGACCCCGATATTTACTAAACCATCTATGCATTCATGTTAATTAAAATTTATCAAAAACATAATTTAATATTCAGTTATTACTTCTTAGTTTTAAAACCCAATATTCTCTCCTCCTTCTTCCTCCTGCCCTGTTCCCAATTTATTTGGGGTCGGCGCAATATGTTCTTCTCTTCCATTCATCCCTGTCACTTGTCAACGAGCTATCCACTCCTTTTTCACTCATATCATCTTTCACGCAATCCATCCACCTCTTTTTCGGACGTCCTCTTCCTCTCCATCCACTAACATTCATATTCATCGTTCTTTTCGTAACGTGCCTTTCATCCCTTCTCATCACATGCCCATACCAAGATAAACGATTCCCTTTCATCTTTTCTATCACAGGTACTACTTTCATACTTCCTCTTATGTACTCGTTTCTTATTTTATCCATTCTGGTCACTCCACACATCCACCCAACCCAATATTCTAATGATGCGAAAATATTTTTCTTTATATTGCGAGCAGATACCGTTTAGTCCTAGTGGAGTATTTTCGCGTTTCCACATCACATGTAGTCCCGCAGGTATTTGACCCTCTCGCGAGCGTGAAAGTTATTCGCATTCATTGTCGGCGCCGCCGCGGCGGGAGGGTACAGACGCTGGCGGGAATATTCTATACACCTGTTTTTTTAAATGTTTTATACATCTATCTTTGTATATGTTCTTTTAAATTCTTTTTGCGGGGCTTTTATAACTTCCTTGGTGTTTCAGATGTCTATGGGGCGGCTACAGTAGTCTCTTAACGTCAGGTAAAAGCTGGCTCATCTGCCCGCTTTTATGTAAAAAACACCTGAAACTGGAAAGTCATCGGTACTTAAAGGACTTCAAGCATTTTCCAATAATATCCTATAAGTATCCTTAGTCGATGTCTCATTTTGTGAAACACCCGGGCAATTGGTACCAAATGACAATGACAAAGGCACGAAGACGATGATAATGTTAGGGGTACTGATAGCATAAAAAAGTCTTTCTATTAACACATTCAGTGCGTTACGACCACTATTTTGACGTATTCGCCTTTCCGCCAGCGCGGCAGCCCTCTGTCCCTGTTTTACGCTTGGTGCGGGGGCTATTTTTCTATGTTCCCATACGTGTATAAAAGAGATAGTGGTATTCCCATTTTTGTTGTTTCTAGTAGAACAATAATCTGCAAAAAAAATGTACGGCAAAATAATGGTCGTAACGCATAGAAAGGAAATTGTTTTGCGTCTGGTGCGGTACGACCAGTATTTTGACGTACCCCCCCAGCCCCGCAACCACCCGCGCTGAGCCTTAGTTCGCACTAGTTCTGCCTGTAATATCGACACGCGTATCGATAAATTTTTGGAGGCTCGCGAGAACTAAATGATCGCGAAAAAAACTTGTCATTAAATCTTATATTGTGTGATCTCTGTGGTTAATATAAAAGTAAAATTGACAGGTGCCAAATAATAAAATCGCAATTGGTTAAATAAACGCTAAAAACAAAGAATTATATAATAATTACCTCAGATTATATTATTAATGATTGAAAGTAAACTAACGATTTTCATACTTTTTTCTTTAATTGATTATATTCTAGTTAAAAATATGTAACATCTTTTAGGTCTGAATAAAAAATATCGATAAAAATCATTTGTTGTTTAACTGTTTAGATCCCATCACTAGTATTTTTTCGCTTCTATGCTAAACGCCTAATATATGGTCGTAAATCAATGATTTCGAAAAATGCTTATATCTTCCAAAATATCCTTCAGAACCCTGTGCTACGGCAGTTGGGTATAAACAGGGATATGACCTAAAGGTTTGAAAAAGAAAATCTTTGGTACGATGAGTTTCCACGTCTGTGTAGGCCCTGGAAGTCAGGTCGTGGTGCGTCAAAATACTGGTCGTACGTAACGCACTTCTGGCTTAGGTACGTACGACCAGTATTTGTTCGTAACGCAGTCGCGGCAAGTTCAGGTTTTTGTGCCAACGCACTTAAAGTGTTAACAATGAAATCCGGGTAAAACTTTTTGTGGTCGTTACAAAATGAGTTCTTTGAGCGCTGTTCCTTCAACTTTTCTTTCATAAGTCTTGCCTTTTGTTACAAAAACCAAAGACTTACAGAAGAATGTTAAGATCGCTAACTTTCAGACTTCAAATTCTAACGTTGAATTTCCTAACAGAAATTCTAAAGACATACTCGTATTTCTATGTATATACTCGTACCTGTGTTCGCTAAGCAATCTAAGCATCCTTATTATAACATGTAGCTTACTACCAACTGCGCCAACGAATCTGTCCAACACAATTAACGTCACTTTTATTTTACGAGTTGCTCTATTTTTATGTAAATAGGATCTACGAAACAAATAACACAAATTGGTTTGAGAATTGAATTCTGTTATTCCCTGTGGCTGTACCCATGCATAATGTATCAGATCATGATAAATGTAAGTGGTGGAACTTGTTCTAATCGTCGTAAACACTACTTCGGCAAGGTGCTCGGCGCCACCCTGGGGAATACCTATGTTTTACTACGTACTACTCGTATTCTTCAGATTAACTGGCTGGTTACGAATCACGCCCATGTTAAATATTTATGCGATAAACATTTGTGTTTGTCATGTATAATGACAACATTTTTTTATTTGGTTTTATTATTTAAGTGCTCTGCCTTTAGCTCTTTGTATAACCACAGATTATTAAATAGTTACTAACGTTATAACTTTGCATATTAAATAATGGCATGGTAAATAATTTTGTTTACAGACAAATAATCAAATCATAGGTATACATAATTTCTACATAAAAGAAAGTGGTGTTAGTTACACTATTGATAACTCAAGAACGGATAAACCGATTTAGGTAAAAATTGGTGGAGAGGTAGCTTATAATCAGGAGACAAACATAGGATACTTTGATGGGGGAAAGGGGGATACTTGAAAAAGGAGATTACGCGCGGGTGAAACCGCGAGGGCGACCGCTAGTAGATAGATAAATCTTACTCTTTTCCAATTTGGCCTATAAATATACTTTTCATCTATTTTTATTCATTAAAAACTTTCATAAGGTAACACAATCCTGCAATCACGCAACCATCAACATTGTTTCAGTAATAATGATACAAATACACAATACAATAAGCGACAAGCAAAGCTAAGCCAACAAACAATACCTTTCAACGTATATACTCGTATTTGTGATCTATTTATAACTTACATTCGTTTACACACAACTTTTTATACGAAATAATAGCAATTATTTGGCTAACGAAAATCTGTCTTAAAAAGTCGTTATTTTCCTGCTTTGTACAAGTAGGATCCGCGTAAAATGTTATTCCTTCCACTTACTGTATTAATAAATTAATAAATATCTTTTTACATTATTCACACAGTGCCATCTAGCCCCAAACTAAGCATTAGCTTGTGCTATGGGTGCCAGGCAACGGATTAACATTACTTATATACTTTTATTTGTAAATACATACATATTATACATAGAAGCACTCAGACCGACGCAAACAGACATGTTCATGCACACAAATGTTTGTACCGTGCGGGGATCGAACCCGCGACCTCTGGTGTAATAGCTAACTTCTCGACCATTAACAACAAATGGCTCGTCGATAAAACACCAGTTTTGTAATAAAGGTCCAATCTACATATAACTGTCCAAGGCAAATGTATCCATCGTTCATTCTCGTATCAAGCTTGATGACTTGATACGAGTATAATAGTAGATTTAACTTAATCAATCCACTACCAAATGAGTGAAGATAATTACAAACCCCAACGACGTTTGAAAAATCTATGTTATTGTTATTATATTTTGCTGTTTCAGTTGACAAATACTTGATGGCAAGCAGCCACTGCGGACTAATAAGGAATTTAAAAACGGTTGGTCAAAAAAAACACACATAGATAACATTATTATTATGCACGTAAAAAATATTGCTTTGTGATTTGAACCCACGTACTAAGAGCTATTTCTACCAAGTACGCCATTGCACCATTTAGAAGTGGTATCAAATGGGTATTCCAACGCCTCCCTTGTAGAGTGGAAGGCAATATAAAAGCACCTGTCTTACAGGGGCGTACTCTCGCGGCCTCTGTCAAAGCAGGAATTCTCATTGCGTCCCGAGTCGTTCCTGTCCGGCTATTGGATATACGGTGACTCTAATATTAAGCCACTTCAACAAAATAAATTATATTAACTGCGAAAAGCGCAAAACTGGAAAAAACCTTCAATTTATTATTTCAATATAGTTATGGATTTTATCGCAATTTATAAAATTAGGATTTTAAGACCCGACATTTAAGTTTGTTCCAGGAAATGGAATACCGAAGAAAAAAAGAAATAGTTACACACATACAAAGTCTTTTTTGCTGTAACACATTTATTGCAGTGTGGATAATGTCCAGAGAGATATTTATTATATTTATGTACATTTTAAGATCTCGGGCCCATGGGGACCCGGTCCTTTGAAGCATGCGTGGGGCCAAAGCCAACACGCAGATATATTTATTATTATTATTATTGCACACGTGTTTGTTCGCAATATAATAGCGGCCACCATCAAAATGGTTTCTCAGTGGTAGGGGAACCAAACGCGCGTCCTTTGCCTGTCAAATGGAACATTTTCCACCGGAACATCTCTACTTGGTAGACCAACTTAATTTACAAGGATTTATTTAAAAATTATACACATATCACATCAGTTACATGCAGCCCACCCAGTGGTAGTTGCCATAACGACCTATTACTGTAATATATAAACGCAACTGACACATCACTAGAAAGCATAATTCAAAAAATATATCTATAGATACTAGTAGTATTATAAAGAGGAAAGATTTGTTGGTTTGTTTGTATTAAATAGGCTCCGAAACTACTAAACCGATTTGAATAATTGTTTCACTGTTGGATAGCTACACTATCCCCGGGTGGCATAGGGTACTTTTGATCCAGGAAATGTGGGGGGAAGGGGGGTATATTTGAAAAAAGTAATTACGCGCGGGTGAAACCGCGGAGGCGGCCGCTAGTCAATATATAAAGTCATCCTACTTATTCTGCTTTCGGGTTATTTTAAACACGATTTTTTTAAATAGCTAATTTTAAAAGCAGATTATATTAAGAGTAACTTGTATTAGCAAGTTATTGTAGTAATGCCACAATGCAGGGCAAGGGCAGAAGTAAACAAACCAGATTAATAAATCTACATTTAATATCGCGTAAACAGTCTTTCCAATTTAAACTTTAGACATAAGTAAACTTTCGTACCCAAGTAGGTTTATGTTAAGTAATAAGTATTTAGGTTAAGTAACTAAATCCACTAATAACGGATCATTAACTTTAAATCGTTCTGAGAACTGGATTTGCCGGAAAGAATTTCAATTATATTTTTGTCGATAGCATTTGAAATTGAATTTTCCGTTCTAGTTATTTTCAATTACAGATAATAATGGCCAGTATTAAAAATTATGTTTAAGGGTAAACAATAATAATTAAAAAGTACTTACATAGTACGCGAATATCGAAACCGGCCGGTCGACGTAGTTCGTAGTCGTCTACGGCGTAGCAGCGTAGCGCGTGTCTGGGTGCCGGCGCGCGACTGGCTCGTAGCGGAGCTCGTAGCGTCACGCCACCCTCACGGGAAGAGCGGCTGCCGCCGTCGATGGCTTGAAGGTCGTCTCGATGGCTATTTTGACCACAACACTGCCGTTGTAATGGGGAAGACTGTATTTGAAGTTCTCTTTTAGCATTCTTTTAGCCTTACCATTTAGTTAGTTACAAAACTTACAAACCATCTAGTATTAAAATGTTTTCCCTATTATATGTTGTTTGTTTTCTACAAATGTTGGCAATGAAGGGTTATCCTCTTTTTGTCACCTCTAGTCTAATATCAAAAAAAATCGTCTTACTGTCTTTTTACAAAAACAAAGAGATCTAAATCCGGAAGTCGAGTTTGCAAAAATTTTGAAACTGGTACTTATGATTTTATATTTTTGAATAATAATAATGATACTACGCTCTTTACATAGCTAATGACATAAGGCTATATTATGTAATCGTATAGATAAAAATCCAATATGTAGCTTTTTAATACTTTCCTTTATAAATGTTAATACAACGGGAACGTATATCAAAAACAAATTAATATTTGTCTGTTTCTCTGTACCAGGTTATCTCCTCAACGTCTACTTTTGCTAGTATTTCTGTGAATATTGGTTTTTAAAACCTCGTTAATTGGTCAATTTAAGTACCCGGAAGCCGACCGGGGGTAAACGGGTTCAAGAGTGGAAACCGCGTCTCGGTTAACGTAGTGTAGGACGCCCTCAGGCCAGGTGGAGCGATGATCTGCGCAAGATGGCTGGCAGGAGCTGGATGCGAGTGGCCGAGGATCGATCAGCGTGGCGAGCATTTGGAGAGGCCTATGTCCAGCAGTGGACTGTTACGAGCTGATGATGATGATGATAACCGGAAGCCCTAAGCCTCAGGTCATTGATAGTGGAAACAAATTTGTTTCTATTTGTTCTAACATAACTCGGGTTTATGAGCATTTGCCAAACGTAGTTGTTAAACCAGTAGTCTGTACGTATCAATAAGGATGATTTGATTTCAGAAATGAAAGCCTTTGCCTTACAGTGGAACATAATTGGCTGATAATTGTTACTTGTACGAAAAGCAAAACCAGAGGTTTCAGTCAATAAAAACTTTATAAAAATATAGAGCCAGTTTTTTTAAAACAAAATGTTTGCATTAGACCGCATTATTGATTCAAATGAATAATTGATCTCACGTTCTCCTAAACTTTGGGGTGGTTGACCTTGATCCAATTGAGTTCCAACCGGCCGCACCTGGTGCTTTGTCAGCGGTTCCCATGCGAGGGAAATGCTAATAAACTCAGACACTGCGTAACCGCACTCGAAAGTATTCGTCAGCGAAACCTTCCACTTCAATGTGTGTGTATAAAACCAACTGTATTCCTCAGTTCTACGTCTCGCCGTACTGTTTCCGTGTTTACAAGTAACTTTGATTCTAAAGGTTTTTTTTGCTTTCTTTTGGTACTGTTTGCTCTGTTCGCAATGTATGCGCTTAGATTTATAACAAGCCTGCGATAACTCCAATTTGGTAAGACTTGGATGATGTGGTGGGCTGGGTTATTATTATTAATTTTACTAATAAATAAGTATTGACGAGCCATTTGGTGTAATGGTCGAGAAGTCGGCTATTACACCAGAGGTCGTGGGTTCGATCCCCGCACGGTACAAACATTTGTGTGCATGAACATGTCTGTTTGTATCGGTCTGAGTGTTTCTATGTAAAATATGTATGTATTTACAAAAAAAGTATATATTTATCCGTTGACTGGCACCCATAGCACAAGCTAATGCTTAGTTTGGGGCCAGATGGCGCTGTGTGAATAATGTCCAGAGATATTACATTTATTGATTGTTTTAGTAAAAATTACATTTTGTTTTTTTTATACCCCGAGTATGTCACTCAAGCGTGTGTGGTAAGAGGTTACCGTCGCTTGTGTTTGTAACACCAGAACATCCCTTGCGCGTTGGCGACCCTGCAATTTGGTGGCAACAAAAAAAGGTTCATCCCGCTGTCAACATCATGTCCTGCCTAATTGAGCTCTGGAGACCTTTCTCACCGACAAAAATATACAGACACATCTTTTCGACAAAAACATCACGACATTTATGAAGTAGGTATCGTGATGCCTATATATTTGAGCCTTTTGAGGTAGAAACGCTGGGGCCCTGGGGTCCAAGCGCTCACAGGCTGTATCGTAAGATATCTAAGCGTTTGCTGGAGTCATCTCACGATCCCAAAGCTGGCCTGTACCTAGGGCAGCATGTCAGCCTGGCCATCCAGCGCGGAAGCATTCGTTTATTCCGACTAGTCCGATTCGTAGTTCGATCGTCGAACTGTTCGGACATTTTTTGTCCGAATAGTCCGACTGGAGGATCGGACTATTCGGAAACGCGTTTATTCCGCCTAGTCCGATTAGTAGTTCGATCGTCGAACTGTTCGGACATTTTTTTTTCCGAATAGTCCGACTGGAGGATCGGACTATTATTATTCCAAATATGTAGTACGACTACGAATAAATGGTACTGTCAGAATTATAATGTATTTCTATATTATATTGGCACACGTATAGTTTATAACCTGGAATAGGGCATAGGCTATAAAATTGCTACGGGAAACGTCTCATTCCCGCGGGAATAACAATTTTGAAACAAATGAATGTCGGGAAAACAAATGAATGTCGGGAAAACATTGTTTATTGATCTGAAGTAAAAAAAACAGGTGCTAGCGGTTTTCGACCTTATCGACATTTACCAAAATAACTGATTTTAATGAACTAGCAAAGATGTTCGACAAGCGGTTGCGAAAAAGCAACAAAATTTTAAATGTCAATAAGGTCGAAAATCGAAAATCGCCTGTTTTTTTTTGTTTGTCTATTGATTTAAAGTGAAAAAATAGGTGCAAGCGATTTTCGACCTTATTGACATTTAAAATTTTGTTGCTTTTTCGCAACCGCTTGTCGACCATCTTTGCTAGTTCAATAAAATCAGTTATTTTGGTAAATGTCGATAAGGTCGAAAACCGCTTGCACCTGTTTTTTTTACTTCAGATCAATAAACAATGTTTTCCCGACATTCATTTGTTTTCCCGACATTCATTTGTTTCAAAATTGTTATTCCCGCGGGAATGAGACGTTTCCCGTAGCAATTTTATAGCCTATGCCCTATTCCAGGTCATAAACTATTCATGTGTCAAATTTCAACTTAATCCGTTCAGCCGTTTCAAAACTGTTATTCCCGCGGGAATGAGACGTTTCCCGTAGCAATTTTATAGCCTATGCCCTATTCCAGACATTATAATTCTGACTGTACCATTTATTCGTAGTAGTACTACATATTTGGAATAATAATAGTTCGATCCTCCAGTCGGACTATTCGGAAAAAAAAATGTCCGAACAGTTCGACGATCGAACTACTAATCGGACTAGGCGGAATAAACGCGTTTCCGAATAGTCCGATCCTCCAGTCGGACTATTCGGAAAAAAAAAAGTCCGAACAGTTCGACGATCGAACTACTAATCGGACTAGGCGGAATAAACGCGTTTCCGAATAGTCCGATCCTCCAGTCGGACTATTCGGACAAAAAATGTCCGAACAGTTCGACGATCGAACTACGAATCGGACTAGTCGGAATAAACGGAAGCATTGCTAGTGTCCTGGGTACTATTTCCATGGACGGAGACCTCGGCCAAATTTTTTATTTATAATTATGTTTAGTTCTTATTTGTATATATTTTTAATGGTTATAACTAGTTTAGAATATAATGAAGTAGGTACTTTGTATTTCACTTTGGTTTTCTGGAATGTAAAGGTACCTACTTTCCTAGAAGAACGGCTCGTTTGAGTGGAAAATTCACTATGTTGTCCTTTACTCACTTTGTTGTTGTTTTTAGTTACTCATGTTTTCCTTTAAAAATATTAATCTTTCGAGCCCCGGATTACCAGACACAATAGAAAATCTATTGTTACGCGGCACCCGAGTGCCGGTTCGGGATTGAGTGGTTAGATAAAACAAAAGTCTACCCCGCTTCCGCTCTTTGTACTGTTCCACGAATCAACAGAATCCCTAAGTGAAAAGTTCGGGGTGGTTGACCTTGATCCAATTGAGCGACCTCAGCCGAGTGTCACCTGCTCCTTTGTCGGCGTTTCCCACGAGGGAAAGCTAATAAACCTCAGACGCCGAGGAAAGGTGCTCGAAAGTAAGCGTCGGCTGAATTGCTTTCAATCTGCTGTAGTTGTGAATTCGGGTGTTTTACTTCTGTTTGTCTCGTTTGATTGCGTAATTTGTAAGCATGGCCTGAAGCTAGTCTTTTATTTTCTTTTTATTTTTGTAATAAATGATGATTATAATGAGAAAGATCCTTGTATACTACTAACACTGCGCCGTCGCTTGAAAGAAGAAAGGCTTGTACTAAGGGTGCCATCCTACTCCATTAACTTTAACAACTTTATCAATGTTATTATTATATTAAAATTTATAGAAATCATAAAGATATCTGCAAAAAAAAATCGTATCCTTTTTTGTAATTGAGCCAATTACAAACCCTTACCAAACATATTCTTCAGATATTTTACCTGAATCTAACTTTTTAAAAAAGTCGACACAATTTTACAGTTCTTGCGTTCATTCCCGTTTATTACAAGACTAAGAGGAAAGGCTATATACGAGGCAGACCACAGGCTCGGATGACATAATTTTAGAAGAACACTCCAAAATATTAAGCCTCCAGCACATTAAGTGACACTTACTAGTGAAGTATCCTAAGATGGAGTAAGTCTTGGCAGCTGTGTACTAGTTCGGCTGTGAGCCAAGTTGAAGCAGAACACGATTCTTCCTCTACTACCGTAAAAATAACCTTTGGTTAATCTGGTGCCAATTTTCAGCCCATCCTGTAGTGAAATGTGGACCTATTGGCGTTATTTTTCAGAATAATTTTTATAAAAAAAATTTCAATTGATAAATATGTAGATGTGCAGAGAGAGCCAAAGGTCAAACCCAAAAATCCCTGTAATAAACAGTTGACCTGTAAAACAAGTTTGTGATTACACAAAGGGAATTTGGAAGTGGTGCAAAAGGATTTTAAATAAATTACGAGGAAACATCCTGAGCTCTGCTCAACTGAAAACTGAAATATGCAACTGACCAACTATGCTACGATGCAATTGCAATAAAGGACACAAAATAATATTGCTGAAGTTGGACTCGTTACCGCCGTGTCAATTATTTGCGACTGCGCGAAATATGGCGGGACCCGGACGCTCCCGGATTATCCAGATGGAATCCAATCCGGGATGCGGCGATGTTCCGTTAAAATTACTCGCAAAACCGTTTTGACGGTGCACTGGCTTTCGGATTCCGGTTTCAGTTTTATTCCTTTGTTGAAATAATTGGATGCGCGATGCTGTTGTAGTGGATGAAATTTCCTACTCATTAAATATTGTAAATCTATGACAGCACTTATTCAATGTAACCTTATCTTATTGCTTAAGTTAAGTATAACATTTAAGATAAGTATTACTTTTGACAGGTAAAAGTGTATTACTTTAGGTGCCGCTTAACTTTAATCCTATAATGAAATACACTTAAGTCATACTTATTATCAATCCCGGATTAAGATCAAGATAAGTATATATTGAAATACCGGCCCTTAATGTACCAGTCATTAATAAGTAAAGGGATGGTTTATGCATTACTTCATTTCATGCACTCAAAGCGAGATATTCATGAATTTATTATTCAGTGCAGTAATTATTCGCTACAAAAAGAGCTACGCATTAAAAAATAATGAAGTTCAATGAAATGAGCATTCATGCACATGTTTGATAGGACAGCTGAAACGAATAATTAATTATATGTTTTTATTAAATGCACAAACATTTAAATAAACATTCCACTTGGATAATCAAAAAGATGTAAAACATCATTTAATGTGAGAGCGTACTGTAGCCTTCACTTATTTTCTAGCTTAATACTTAAATTATGTAAATAATAAATAAATAATAATAAATATCCCTGGACATTATTCACACAGCGCCATCTAGCCCCAAACTAAGCATAGCTTGTGCTATGGGTGCCAGACAACGGATAAACAATACATAAATCCTTTTTTTTGTAAATACATACATATTATACATAGAAATACCCAGACCGATACAAACAGACATGTTCATGCACACAAATGTTTGTACCGTGCGGGGATCGAACCCGCGACCTCTGGTGTAATAGGCGACTTCTCGACCATTACACCAAATGGCTCGTCTGTATCGTCAATGATCTTTCTTATTATATAAATAAATATGTAATACATTTTTCGTGTAGCAGGAGTACATTATTTTATTCTTCATGGCATAAGTACGATGCCACCACTAACTTTCACACACACACTAGCGAGTTGTAGGTGCATATCCGACTCATTCAGTTTTGATCCGTGTCCGGCGACAGCGGCAGAACTTGCATGCTCAGGCCGGATTAACTTGGAGTCCTCTCGCACTGAGCCGCCGAGAACACTAATTGAACCACGGTAAGCTTGGAATTACTAATAAGTTGTCCTTTGCTATTGGTTCTACTACTTCTGTGGATTACACCGACCGGGTCAAAAAACATGAGTTGTCGGTGGCTCCTGCTTTGGTTCAGGTTGATCGTAATTTTCAGAATCTGACTGTCTAGCTACCACCATCACAGGTCAAATCATTTGAGAACACTTCTGGCTATTCCGGCAATACTAATGACGCCTGGAACACACCTGGAATTAAAGGCACGAAGATAAGAGGAGTCTACAGTGTGGCAACATATTGAATGATCCTTATAAAAAATTGGCCGCACTGGCAACTTACTATCAGGCAGACTGCGTGTCTGTCAACAGAAGTGACATAAACAGACATAGTATTGGAGTTGTCTCAGTGAAAGTTGGCCGTAACTCTGCAGGTAGCAGTAGTAATCCGCCGGCTTGTTGGACAGACTCGGGACTTGGAATTTCCAATTAGACGCGTATGCTTCATTTGTAATTAATATCCTCGCCTTTGAGCTGTTACACCACAATGTCACGGCGAATTAATTAAAGTTTCAACGCCATGCTGCGTTATACATATAACTTTGTCATCTCAAACATAGGTAAGACAGTAAAAAAAAAGATCAATGTAATTCTCAGAGATTAGAAGAGCCGTATGGCAGGACATTAAGCGATGTTAAGCATCAGGTATGCTCAATGGAATTGGTCCTAGTAGCCGTTCCGTTTTATCGTGTACGTTTCTTTTTTCGTTGATGGCGTATGTAGTTGTTTGAGCGACTTCACACATGGCACAGTGTATACAGTAATACATACGCCATCGACGAAAAAAACGTACACTATAAAACGGTACACGGAGACATGTGTGAACCGGCCGTTACATTACGCCGGGCAGCGTATCTGTCTGCTAACTGAATTGACATCAAAAGTTAGTTACTGTTAATTGTAAAATATACATTTACATATCTAATAAAAGTATCACGGTAATAGAATGAGTTACAAAATACCTTCGTTCTCACTTAACATTTCCTTTCCTCGGCAAATGGCCCGCACTGCCTACAAAACCATAACACCTGAAAGCAATTTCATAGACCAATTTAGTTTCGATAAAAACGATTTTATCGGTTCTAACCAAATCAATAAAATAATTTCCAGAATATTAAAAACACGAGCCCGATACTTAGTGACATTTAATGACATACATAAATTAAAAAACAAATACCGTTTGTTTCACCCTACTATCAAGGACAATTATTACTGAAAATGTTACAAAATAAATGATATCTTAATTTTTAAATTACGTGAATGGTCGTAAAGCGAGCTAGACCGTCCTTCAAGTTCATTTGAATCGACAATACGGAACTAGGAAGTGGGTCAGACCTAGGGTTGCTTTGGTCATCATAACATTTAGTGTGGTCGTTGCTTTTGCTAAGCCAGCTAGTGGCAGGCCAGTCATCATCTGCCTTCATAACCAGCCAACTCCTGGATAATGGTGAAATCGTAATCTTGCTAAATCAGGGCAAAGTGGTCAGAGAACGAAGATACCCGTACTTACAATATAAACGGGTATAATATCATTGACCCAAATCTATTGTAGCCAATCTCAAACTTAATCATAATATTCATACCCTCTTATTACAAAAAACAATCGTTAAAACAGGTTTAGATCTGTACTAGTTAGTACAGGTACGAAGTCCGGACTATATTCCATATTACAAAACAAATACCAACATAAGAATAATTTACTGGTACTAACTCGTTCAGTGCGTTTCATTTTACAAGACTTTGTTTTATGACATGTTTTAAAATCTTTAAATAAGATAGTAAAAATAATAATTCTTTAATTCAAAATGTGTTTTAGTAATGTAAGAAAAAGTAACATATATTTTTAATTTTCTGTTCACAAATTAAGTGATTCTTTTCAAAAACTGTCTTTCTATACGTAGAACGGAGCGAAATTTTTAAAGTGTTATCGTTTTGACGTTTGAAAGTTAGTCCATAGTAAAACTAGGGGCATCGGCGGACTTTCTTGGGTCTAACTTTAGTCCTCGAAATGAAGTAAAACTTCATTTTGTAATAGCGTTTGATTTTAGTCAGGAGTTAATGTAGTACTAAGCTCGGTTTAATTTTTAAACCACGTTCTGTAATAAGAGGGATAATGTCTAAAATCCTTCGATCAGGTAATTAGTAGCTGAAGGGACCTTTTGCAATTTTTTAGTGTATGCAGTTTTGTTTGACACAATTCGCCGCCGTTATGGTTCACTAATTTATTATCTTAATTTTCCTGCGGATATGGAGTGTCGAGGGCTATATAGGACTCCCCTTGATAAAAGGGACGGTTAAACCCACTCTATTGGGATTAAGTGGTTAGTAGTTAGCCTTTCAGCGACCTCAGGCGCTTTTGCGACTCAGGAGACGACTTTGAACGCACAGACACACCTGGCTCTTTAACGAAACTCCACACAACCTTTTGACCCAGTTTCCTACAACAGCATTTTTTAAGTTTGACGATATTCGATAGCCCTACTACGTGTAATGTCAAATTGTGTTATTTAACCATTGTTCGTGACCTGATTCTACTGATAGGGCCCTTTCCCTGCGCTAATCAGTGGCCGTCTTAATTAGGTCAATGCTGCTCGTAACTCCAACTTATGGCGCCCTCGAACTTAAGGAAGGCCCTTATAAAAATTTTAATGGTCTGTAGCGTTCTTAATAGAGATGCCGGCGTGATAATGACCTTATGATTGATGTTATGGAACATATTATGCGATGGTGATTCAAATAGTCCAATGCGATCTATAACCACTTTTCGTGCAAATAAATGAATTGAATTGAATTGAATAAAAGAGTGGGAATAATTTTCATCATTACCACAACCAATACTTTATACATTATACATATTTAATAAGATTTAAAGGAACAACACAATCTCGTAATTAAAGAGAATGTACACTAGGCACTAAGCCTCCCACATCTTAGAAACACAAACGATGAAGGGAGACTTTCATTAATTAAATACCAGTTACTCTATCGCCACAAACCACAAATATACTCTATTTATTGTATCCAAATTTAGTTTGGGTTGAATAGTGGGTTATAAAAATATAATTCAATCAACTGCACACTTTTTACACATACTACTATATTAAACTGGATTTAAGCACAGATGTTTGTCATCGACACGAAAAGAAGAAGAAGAAGAAGAAGAAGAAGAAGAAGCACAGATGACGGAAGCAAGCGGTTAGTGCTTTGTTCTAACCCTACTACGCGACTATTAATAGCTACAATCATAACCGCAATTGCAAGTTCGGCCGGGCCGCGACGAAGATTAAATTGACGGTCAAGGTCAGAGTGGAATTAGTACATACTTAGCTAGCCATAGCCTTATTGAGGTAACCTTGAGCGATCTTGTAGAGGTCGTCAAGGTACAAAAAAGTAGACCAATGCTATAGTGGATTCAATGAAGTGAAAAGTTCATGTGATAGAAATTGTGTAGAGGCCTAAAGTAAATTATGGTTTCTGATTATTTTCGTGACCTTCGATAATGAGGTCAAAGTTATGGTAATCCACGAGACGGTGTTTTTTACCCTGGGAATACGTAACATAATACGTAACATCAATCTCCGTCTTGGGCGGAGCGTGGTCTAGAAGCGGTGAATTTAACCTACTGGGTTATAAACCCTGGGATGCACCTCCTTGCTCGATTGTGTAGCAGTGGCAAAACCAACTCACATTTACGTCTATAACACTTCTGGATAGCGCATAGCCACTTATAAATAAATAAATAAATATCTCTGGACATTATTCACACAGCGCCATCTAGCCCCAAACTAAGCATTAGCTTGTGCTATGGGTGCCAGACGACGGATAAACATTACCTATATACTTTTTTTTTTTTGTAAATACATACTTAATATACATAGAAACACCCAGACCGATACAAACAGACATGTTCATGCACACAAATGTTTGTACCGTGCGGGGATCGAACCCGCGACCTCTGGTGTAATAGCCGACTTCTCGACCATTACACCAAACGGCTCGACTTAGCGGAGGAGTGACCTAATAAACCAAGTTCCAAGGCCATTTCCGTCGATCTGGTGACTGGTTCGTGCAGTGCAAAAGTAGGTGCCTTCGCACCTGCAGCCCGCTGATCCCCTGCTGTGTCAAGCCAACATGTTTTATTCCTAAGAGGTACATATGTAAATGCACCTCTATTCCAGGATATAAAGCGTACTCCTGCGGTGAGAGCCTCGTGCGCGCACGCATGCCCGGGCCACGCGGCCGCGACCGCAGCGCCACCTGTGGGTGAAACATGACACCCCACTGCTGTCGCTTCTTCCGTGCCGGGCGAGACACGTGCGTGGTTATGTAAATAAATTCAAATTCAAATTAAAATTCATTTATTAGCATGAAAAGTGGTATAACAGATGTCAGATTTATAAATATTGATCGCACAATTCGCCAGAACCTGGCATGCAAAAGTTCTGCTTACACTAATTAAATTAAATTAAATTAAATTACATGATTGATATTAGTCTGATAATAATAGTGATGATGATAATAGTCTAATTTGATGTCATATTATTATATAATGTCAAAAGTAAATTCATAATAATTAATTGTTAGTATAATACATAATTGATAATACGAGTAGTTACACATCTATGAAAAACCGAATCTGGGATTAAAAGCTTGGAAATATTCCTCCACAGAGTAGAAACACTTTTGCACCAACCATTCTTTTAGATGTTTTTTGAACATGTTTAGCGGTAACAACTTAGTTTCATCATCCAACCTGTTATAAACTTTTATTGCCATACAGTATGCGTTGTTTCCGTATAGGGTTGTTGAAATGGTAGGAAGATTAAGTTTGTGTGGATGCCTTGTATTGAAATTGCATACACTTCCTTTACTTGTAAATAAACGTCGATTCATTTTGACAAACACGCACATCTCGTATATGTATAAACACGGGACAGTCAGAAGTTTCAGCTCTCTAAAGAGTGGTCTGCAAGATGTAGTAACGTCGACACCGCAGATTGCTCGAATACATTGCTTTTGAGCTATGAACACCCGATTTATGTGACATGAATTGCCCCAAAGGATGACAGCATATCTCAGAATCGAACACACATATCCATGGTATGCCTGGATGACAATTTTTTGATCGCTGATTCTAACTAGCCTCCAAAGAGCATAAGCGAATGAATTTATTTTGTTACAAATCCTGTCGACATGGTCCTTCCATGAGAAGCGCTCATCTAATACTACACCCAGGAATATAGTATTACAAGATTCTTTAATATTTTGGTTTCCAAAATGTATATTCAGCGGTGATTTAATTGCATTCCTATTAGTAAATTGTATGTATGTCGTCTTGTTTATATTTACACGTAAATTATTATTATTAAGCCAATTTATTACCTTACAAATAGTGTCATTTATGTCTTTATTGTATGTTTTTCTATCGTTGCAAGGAATTACAACGGATACGTCATCGGCAAAAAGAGTACATTTATAGTCTATTTTGTTTGAAAGGTCGTTTATATATAAAAGAAAAAACAAAGGTCCCAAGATACTCCCTTGCGGCACCCCAAAATTGTTTTCTTTTATATCTGATCGAAAGTTGTTTATTTCCATTTTCGAGTTCATATTTGAGACTTCTACAAACTGCATCCTATTACTTAAGTAGCTCTCTAACCACTGATTTGCAATACCTCGAATTTCATATAGTTCACATTTCTTAATAAGTATGTCATGTAAGACAAAGTCGAACGCTTGGCTCATGTCGAAAAATACCGCTGTCACTGGTTTACGCTTATTCATGTGAGACATTATGTTATTGACCAATGAGAAGGCGGCTAAAGAAGTCGACTTGTTTTTTTGGAATCCATATTGATCCGGTTTTATGATTTTATACTTGTCCAAGAACTTAGTGAGACGAACGTACATTGCCCTTTCAAATATCTTGGACAAGATAGGCAAGAGAGATATCGGTCTATAGTTGGCAACGTTATGTCTGTCTCCTTTTTTGTGCAGAGGTCTCACTATTGCGATTTTAAGCGGACGAGGGAATATACCCGTAGAGAAAGATAAATTTATTAAGTAGGCAATAACTGGTGAAATCTCATGTTTGAAAGTTTTAAAAATTTTTGTTGGTATTCCATCATGGCCAGTCGCTTTTGTATCTTTAAGAGAACTAATAATTTTCATAACTTCGTATTCGTCAGTTGGATATAAATAAAAACTTGATTGGTTAATTTGTATGTCCTTGAAATCAGTAATACGGTTATTTAGACTACAGTCAGAGTTAGTAATATTAATATAATAGTTATTGAAAGTATTGGAGATGTCAGTCGGGTTATTTATTATGTCATTATTAATTTCTAAATGGTCTATATTTTTATTAATTGTATTATTATATGTCTTATTTTTTATAATATCCCAAGCAGCTGCACATATATTCTTAGATTTTTGTAAATACCTTTTATTTGCAAGTTTTTGGGCCTGGTAAATACATTTTTTTAGATGCTTTGAATACGTTTTGTACTGAGTTTTTGATGAAGTACTAAAGTTTTTGTAATAACTGAAGCGTAGGTTTCTTTTAGTTATTATTGACTTTTTTAAACCTTTTGTAAACCAGTAAGTCGACTTCGTTGGTGGTTTTACCTTTATTCTCTTGATTGGGAAACATAAATCATGATACAACTTGAAGTCTTCAAAGAATAATTCAAATGCCGTAGTCATGTCACTTTCTTCAAATACATTGTTCCACGTGATACTACTTAAGCATTCATGAAATTTGGAACAATTTTCAGGATTATAGTCGCGTTTTTTGTAGTACCAGTGTTTAGGCAATTTAATTGGATCTACCAAATCGAATGTGACAGTTTGAGCAGTGTCGTGGTCAGATAGACCTAGCTTAAGGGTGTCCCCTTTTGCTTCTGGCACGTTACTGAGGATTTGATCTAGGCATGATTCTTTACGTGTAGGACATAATATGTGAAATTTAAAGTTATTATTTGCGACGATTCTCTTAAGTTCATTTACATCATTGTTATCTTTTAGTATGTCAATATTTAGATCACCTGCAATTACAACTTTATATTTAGTTTTACGCTTTAACTTAGTTAAAAGTTGATCAAGTTTCTGAAAGAAAACAGTTACGTTGGATATCGGTGTTCTATAGACGCATACAACAATGCATTTTATCGCGGCAATGTCGACGCCGCAACACTCGAAAACAAAATCCTGAGAGAACACATTTATCCATGTTATTTCTTGTGCTTGGATATCCTTATTTGTCAGTATGCAGACACCACCTCTTTTTTGAAATGCTCTGGAATATGATGCTGTTAAACGATAATTTGAAATATTTATGTTTCCCTCGCTGCCTGCCTTAACGAACGTTTCGCTAAAGCATAATATGTCGAAAAGCTTGTTAGTTTTGAATAATTCATGTAATGTCAATTCAATCATCTCCTTTTTCCCAAGCAAGCCAGCGATATTTTGATGAAAAATGGAGAATGAATTATTTTGTACGAAAAAACTTGTTTTCCCCATCCGACCTTACATTTTCTTTTGAGAAGTAATGTGGTATTAATTTCTGCACTGTGATTTTATTTAACTTCTTATGGTTGGTGTTAACTGCGCTTCCACTCAATGGCTTGAAGTAATCAGGAATAGTCCGTTTATTATTTGGATTAATTTTGATGGTCTGATTCGGAATTACATTGGTCATCCTATTTACATGTGTGCTACTTTTATAGCCTAGAAACTTTCTGTCATAAAACATAGAGTCAAGTACAAAGTTAATTTTAGTACACATTTCAGTCAAAAAGTTTTTGTCATAATAATCGATTTGATCTAGGTCCAAAAATGTACAGTTATTGAAATTTTTACAGTATGTCTTTAAAGTATTATTTAGATACATTTCATTTAAGTATAGATTATTTTTAATACCTAATACAATAATAGTTTGATGATCATGAAGTTTAAGAAAATAACATAACTCTGTAATTAATTTAGTTGGATTAGTGTCACATTCACCAATATTAATAATGATTACATCGCTAGAATCAACATTAGAAGTTTCAATACATTTGAGTAATTCATTGCATGGTGCGTGGGGCTTGATATTTGATTGTATTTTATATTTTTCATATTTTGTGTCATCCCTTGACCAGTATAAGGCAGAGCCTATTCCTCGGCATTGTTCTCCACCTACGATATGTATGGTTTTGGGTTTCTCCCGGTTGGATGTTGCGCCGTTACTTTTGATGTTCGATGTTTCAACTCGGACCGGTGTGGTTTGCCTTGGTTCTTTTATATGTTTCGGAGTACTTGTATTAAAAGTTTCTTTAGCTTTTTCCAGCTGAGTCTTCCCTTTCGTCACCTTACTTCTATTTAAACTTTCCCTTTTTCTGTTTGGTTTTGGCGTAGATTTTGGTGTTGTTCTGCAAATACTTTGAAGTTGCTTAACTTGAGACGCGTAGTCTGTCAGGGATCTTTTTAACTCACTGTTTTCCAAAAGCAAGTTGTCAATTTGATTATTGGCACTCTCGAGATTTATTCGGAGATTTTGTATTTCGGTTTTCAATTGATCTATCTCATATTTGTTGCAAATGTTTGGTTCTGGACAACTTCTATTAAGCGTTTCACTACGAAGGTCAGAGCAATCAGAGTCATTTTCATCTGACAAAGAGTGAAATGAGTTATTTATTTGTACGTTATACTTTCTGATTGTAATGTTATCTGACTCTGAAGTATTACTTCGCTGAGATTCTGCCGGCGGTAATGGTGTTGGTAGGGTGTCCTCTGCTTTAGAGGTTGACGCTTGGACAGTTTTTGCTGTTGTCTTTTGAGTGGGAGTGTTGATTTTCTTACTATTAGCTTTGCGTGTGCAGCTTGGGCAGACCCATGTCGTTCTGCGATTTTTGTCCATCAAGTCATACAGTTTCTCTTTTTTAGCACATACCAGATCATATGGTTGTTTACATTGAAGACATCTGAGAAAATGTTTTTCTTGTATTTGTTTGTGACATTTATTACATATATTTTTAGGAGCCATTAATAATACTAATATAGGTACTTATAAAAACTTAGTACATGTAAAAAACTGTTTAAACCCACGTTTCAAGTGTACTGGCTGAAACATTTATAAAGCCGGAACACAGCCAAAGCTATTATAATGATGGCATATTTGACCGGTGACGGTAGCTAGCCAGTCGGCGTCCAATCAACCAGAACCAAACCTGGAAACCTGGAACCTGTAGGTTATGGCTTCCGCGAAGCCATGGTTTCCAGGTTTTAGACCAGAGCGATCTAACCACTGCTCCACTGTACTCCACTGTGGCCTATAGATATGTGGAACAGGGATCCCTGACACCAATACCCAGTTATGACTATCGATCTCTACTGAAACATTCATACGGGTCAGCCAGGCCTCCATTGAACTCATGCTCCAACTTTTATCAACTCTTGTTAAGTTATAGAAATGGTATTCCAAGTTTCTTTAAAATTATGGGCTAAATCTGAATTTATTTTTTATGCCTCTGTCAACAACTTGTCATTGTTTAAACGGTATATCACTTGTAATGTTGAATTGGATTGAGGATCCATTTCTGGCGATATATTTATTTTACAATGATATGGGTACAGATTCGAAGTTATAATTTCAATTGGCACGTAGCCTATTCGGTAGTTTCAACCCAATATAAAATCTTATGTTGAACAAGGAGATTCAAAAACAAACTGTACTAAAAGCCTTAATGTGCCTGCAAAAGCTTGGTAACAGTTTTTCAATCCACTCCGAGTAAAATTAAGATCTAACACAACTTGTTTTTATGTGAGTTGTGACAGTTCACATTAGACTTAAGTAGTAAAATACATTAATTACTAAATGCTGTGATGAATATAATAAGTTATTATCCACGAAATGTTTAAATGTTTTTCTTTCTTTCTTTCTTTCTTCACGATAGAAGAAGATATAACAACAGTCTCCTTTTATTGCTCATATTATAACGATTCTTAGTAATTTACAATCGAAAGAAATGTAGCAGTTTATTTTTTCAGGCTATCTTATTATCATAACAAAAGGGAACTTTGGCACTTTCAAATATTCAACTATTTTTCCTCCGTAAAAAGGGACGTAGAGCCTGGAAGCAAGGAAACGTGTGTTATTTTCGTAAACAGCCCTTATCGTAATTTGCAAAAGAAAGCGTTACATGAAATATGACCGCCATTACTTACGCGAAAAGCGCGCGAAATGGCGCAAAACGACGACACAAGAAGAAACTCTGACTCAGCTAGTGCATAGACGACGATGTGCCATTGATCTATGTGTATGTACGAGTATTTTTATTAAAATTAACGCTTATAACTACAGAACGATTTATAGTACATATAACTGTCGTTGGCATCTTCGTGCTACCGACAAGGAGCTTCTACAACCACGCTTTTTTTGCCATTTATGTTCGAGACGAGCTTGTGTAGCCGTAATCAGCTAGAAAATACTATGTATTTTACATGCTCGTTGAAATGGCGGACGAAAAATGTAATAATTCTTAAGCTAGAATAAAAAAAACACGATGAATTAATAAATTGATCCAAGTTTACTGTACCTACCCACAGCTCAGTGGCGCCCTCACCCCGTATCATTTGTCACGCTGACTGATGTTACTGACACGCCTATGGAAAGTCTAGAGCTAAGTTGATACCTAGACTTATGTCTAGGTGAAAACGTATTGACTTGCCCATATAAATGGCTCGGCAAGCTAGTTTCTACAAATGTAAATATTTATACTCAAAAATCCGAAACTTTTGCCTAGTGATCAGGATGCTCATATTTCCATAGAGCCGTGAAGCTATGTTTTTTTATGGTATGGCGGGTAGAGCATGAGATTTTTTTATGGTAGAGCATGCGGCAAATCTCATGGAAAGTGACTACCGCCGCCCATTCAACAGAGGCTGAGCGTGTTCTATTGGCTCAAAAAAAGTGTGTGCGGGCTTTATGTTGTGCAGCTCCATGGAAGTCTTGTAAACCCCTTTTCCACAGACTTCGCATTTTACCCTTGACATGCCTGTATACATATATTAGAAATTTGTATATTTGTAAAAAAAATAAACATTTATTTAAGAATGGATCTTTTACCAGATATCCGAACAGGCTTGTAGTCGATCGAATACCTAAAACCACTTTATATTAATTTGGCATATTGTAATTATTAATTTAATAAAACTGATCTATTGTGTAATGAAATATCTATACATATAATAAATTTGTAGAAAAGTGGTGTCTGTACAATGGAAATATATTAAAAAAAAGTAGCAGGGGTTGTTATTATATCGATACAGAACCCGAAATTGTAATTAAAAAAATTTTTGTCTGTTTGTCTGTTTGTCTGTTTGTCTGTTTGTCTGTTTGTCTGTTTGTCTGTTTGTCGGTTTGTCTGTTTGTCTGTTTGTCTGTTTGTCTGTGTGTTTGTGCACGCTAATATCAGAAACGGCTTATTCGATTGAGATGCGGTTTTCACTAATATATTGTGGTAAGCTTCACTTAACATTTAGTGTTTATTTCATGTCAATCGGTTCATAAATAAAAAAGTTATGTCAATATAAAGGTACACGCCTCGCGCCTGAGCTGCGCGTCCGTATATAAAGCGCGCTGAGAGTATGGCGAATAGGTAGTTGCATTCGATTATTGCGATTTACTTGAATACTGACAGTTTGGATATTTCATTTATTTATATTTAAGGGTTTGTAGGTTAGGTTGTCTTTCTTAATTTTCTTTAAAAATTTGTAAATAAATATTGTAAGCATTTGTTATAGGTTAGGCATTTCTTTCCTTGATTTTTGGTATACTTATCTTAATTTTTTATTTAGGGTTTGTATATATGAATAATTTATAAGTATTTGGTATAGGTTAGGCAATTCTTTTCTTGATTTTCTTTATTTAAGTACCTACAAGTTTATAAGCTCAGGTTATTAATTAATTTTTCTAGCTATTCTTTTGTTTCATAAAATTTGTACGTTTAGTTTACACATCTTAACACTTTTTGCAGTCAGCCTATGTTTTGCGATGACAATTAATAAAGCCCAAGGTCAGACGATGAAAGTTGTGAGTGTAGATCTAAGTATCAGCTGTTTCTCGCACGGTCAGTTGTATGTGGCTCTGTCACGGGTTAGCAATCCTAGGAGCCTGTATGCTTTCATTCCCGATGGCCATACGTCACATATCGTATACCTACAGAGAAGCATACTGTCGGGTAAACACTCAAATTTTTAGCTACCCAAAGGACGGTATTTGTTATTTAAAATATGCTGCCCGAAAAGTCACTATTCCACGCGGACGAAGTCGCGGGCACAGCTAGTCTAATAATATAACTATGGATTATGACATTGTATTGTAAAAATTGTGCTATATATTTCATACAACTTGTTTGAAAGCTTTGCATGCCTCTTAACATAGGTAAAATATGTGAAACAAAATAAATGTAACAACCTAATGTACCATATTTATGCAAATAAAGTGATTAAGATTACCTATAGACATCTGCAAATCAGATGGAATCACAAATGCGCTGCCGGCCTTAATAGTTATTTATGTGACTGCTGCATAATGAGGGTCATTAAAATACGAATGTGGTTT
Organism: Mecyna flavalis; assembly: GCA_949319885.1. Lineage (NCBI taxonomy): Eukaryota > Metazoa > Arthropoda > Insecta > Lepidoptera > Crambidae > Mecyna > Mecyna flavalis. Next base: position 21,562,486 of record OX439427.1, read on the forward strand.
TATGAAACGAACGAAGTGAGTTTCATAAAAGAATCACATGAGTATTTTAATGACTAATTATGTACAGTCACATACATAACTTTATCTTCATTCATACGATAATATGTCTATTTTATAGTCAGGATTGATGAGTAAACGCCCTAGTTACCAACATAATCTGTATGTAAAAGTTAGTTTAGTACTGTCATAATTAATGACTGACGTTTGTAGTTTTTAAAATCCATAAACAATCTAGACTCGAGTTGATTTCGATTCTCAAATCGATTGTTATAATTTCAGCATCGAATTAAATGTATAGGAATGGAACATAAAATTACTAATCGACTAATTCGATAATCGAAAAAACCTATTAATTTTTACTTTTAAAGAAGACGTTCGAAATTTGAACGTAATTTCGTATCAGTTACCGACACTAAAATGTAAACATTTCAATGCAGCCACAGATACTTATATCTAAATGTAGGGCGTTTGCTCATCGCTCCTGAATATAAAATAGACATATTATGGTATGGATGTAGATAATAGTTATTTATGTGACTGCTGCATAATGAGGGTCATTAAAATACGAATGTGGTTTTATGAAACGAACGAAGTGAGTTTCATAAAAGAATCACATGAGTATTTTAATGACTAATTATGTACAGTCACATACATAACTTTATCTTCATTCATACGATAATAATTATGTCTATTTTATAGTCAGGATTGATGAGCAAACGCCCTAGTTACCAACTTAATCTGTATGTAAAAGTTAGTACTGACATAATGACTGACGTTTGTAGTTTTTAAAATCCATAAACAATCTAGACTCGAGTTGATTTCGATTCTCAAATCGATTGTTATAATTTCAGCATCGAATTAAATGTATAGGAATGGAACATAAAATTACTAATCGACTAATTCGATAATCGAAAAAACCTATTAATTTTTACTTTTAAAGAAGACGTTCGAAATTTGAACGAAATTAAGTATCGGTTACCGACACTAAAATGTAAACATTTCAATGCAGCCACAGATACTTATATCTAAATGTAGGGCGTTTGCTCATCGCTCCTGAATATAAAATAGACATATTATGGTATGGATGTAGATAAATGTATACTAAAAAGCTAGCACAAAATCCGAATGGAAATACTTAACGGTAAAGTATTTCCATTCCACACATAGCACTTTTCAACTAAGTAGGAGTAAAAAAAGAGAATATACATTACATGAATAGGTAGGGTGACAGGGCAGTATGATACTGAAACCTGATGGTAAGTAATCACTACCGCCCAGGGACCATTATGATATACGAGTATGTGCATCTTATTTGTACTACATTTAAACATTTATTTTTCATGTTGTTTCGCTCACGTGCTACTGCTCAAACCAATAGCAGCTCATAAGGATGCATTAGCAAATAAAACAAGTTTTATTCCGTGTAATCAAATAATTGGTTGTATAAACAAGCGCGTGCAAAAGTTAGTAATATTTACACAGTCTTTTGGATTTCAGCCAATGAAATTCAAAACACATTTCCAAGACTTTACGATCACGTCTTTTAATTTATAGTTGCAACAGCAAAATACCTCTGTGATATTCATAAAGCTATCATCTATGTCATACCGAATACCACCTATTGAGATTTTAATTTTCACCTCTTCACGTGTGAAGTGCGCGTGTGCACGTGGCTCAGGAATCGTATCGAGATCCACATATAGTGGCTATCTATATGTTACTCATTCAACCTAATAGCATAGCTATAAGGTTTAAAATTGCATATTAAACAGATGTAATTCTATAGAGTCGCAATAACACACCCTAATTGCTCATCTCACCTTTGTTTGCATAAATAATAGCACCAATAAACCAGTCTGTATTATCTGACTCATTACACTCGCTTGTGAGAACGATGTTTCTCATCTAATTGGGTGGAGAAAATTAAAGCCTCCAGCCATGTATAAAGCGGTCGTCATTTAGAGAACACGAGTTTCACCTATGGGAAATTAACACAAGTGTACGGGATGTGAAGTGTGAACTGTACTACAGCATAGTTTGGTTATATTTTCAGTTGCATATCATTTTTTATGCTAGTTTGATTTCCAGAGGAAAGAAATGGTCTCGAGGAGTTTTCTTATTATTGATTAAATAAATTACGTAAATTGTTAAACTAAAGAAACAGTACATAATTAGGGAGTAGATTAAATGCAGATAATATTTTTCCTAATTCAAACAAAGCATAAAGTTTCGATTTCCGTCACAGTACAAGGACGTTGTCATGGGTGATCCCAACAGAATAAGGCTGGTAGCGCATTTGTAACTCCTCTGGTACGCGGTAGTCACTTACCAGTTTACCACAGGTGTGCTGCATTCGTGTCTGGTCGCTAAATCAGTAAATCATTAAATTATGCAAATTCCTAGCATTTAAAACTGTAAGTCTTGCGCCTGTAATGATGCCATAATTTTTAAATCACAAAATAGCGATATTAAAGGAATTATTGGTTTCCTCCATTTCCTTCTAATATAGCAGTAAGACACGTGGTTGGTTCCTGCTATTAAGGCGAAGCGAGGATGATTGGATAATGGCAGTCAAGGAGGTCGCCTGCGCCGGGAATTAGCCAGATCCTGCCGTGTGAGCTGACACAGAATACATGTGGCGTAAGCCGTAAGGATGGTCACCAAGTCGCCTGTTGTGTTTAGAATTATTTTTAGTTATAACAAATCAGTAAAATTAAATTTCTTAGTATGTTAACTCTGTCGCACACTATAGTAGAAAAACAGTTCCGATATAATTCAGCCTTTTATTGCTTTGTCAGAGATACAAACTATCCGACCTCTTTAGCAATATTAACTACCAATACTAACTAATATGGTTAACTACCATAAAGAACGGTTTTGTCAAATCAATATTATGTTAAATATAAAAAATAACTGGCCAGGAAAAAGTATCACTTTAGATCGACGTACGAGTATAGTCGCAGATGTCAATAGGCGGCAATAAGCACTCTGGTCTTTTAAGTAATCTGTGCTCTGGTGTCTTACTTGATAGTTGGACTCCCTCATATAAAAAAAAAAGAAAAAGTGGATGCACAATGCAATTAAATGTACAATGCCTTTTTAAAAATAGTATCTGGTGACCCTGGTCAGCCGGGGCGTGGATGGTGGTGGCTATTTCGAGAGCGGCCCACGTTTCTTGTGTTCTGGAACATAATGAGTTTGTTATTGTTTTCATTGTTGGACCCGTGTTTAACATGTTGGTGACGGCTACTGCACGATACGTTAATTACTAATTGTGAAGTTTAACGTAGGCAAACCCGATGCCGCATTTAATTTAAACTCAAACGTTTACAAATTATAAAATTCAACAAATATAATTTCTAAAATAATGAAGTTCTAAAGGCCTGATCGTTATTACAAACTTATACTAGTATAATTTCTTAATAAAATCCTATTTTAAATTCGCTCATCAGTAATTTATCAAAATAATTGTGCTTCTTTGTAATTCAAAATCTATCGGCGAATTAATGTATAATTAAATATCGCAATTAATATGAAAATAATAAACACTTAAATTAAATGTAAAAATTACAACGAATCAAGTGAAAATGCAATTGCGCTGGTATTCAAATACGTAGCCTACTTCACCTTAATTACCGCCACTACTCCTAATGAGCCCATTAGGAGCAATATCACTACTAATTGCGTTGAATCGCAATGAAAAATGTATAAAATATAAGTCGTTTCCACCCAAATTAGACTTGAATGGGAAAACATTAAGTTGATGTCGGAAGATAGTCATAGCAATCGCAATATGTCTTCAACGTCTAACGTATAACGATTTATTACACTTCTTGATTCTTGTTCGAATATTATAAATTTCCAAATACAATGAGTTTATCATAACGACTTGCCAAAAGCGGTAAAGTGATCACTAAGATTATTTCTATCTGTTTTTTTTTTATGAATGATGTAGGCAAACGAGGAAGTAAGACAACAGCTGATCTTACGCGGAACAAGAACAAGCGACACAAGACTTGCATTGCCTGCATTCTCAAAAGAAAAAAAAAGGGAGGCGCATGTGAAAAGCCTAACAGGGATGTTTTTAATAACTGTCATGATAATAAAAAAAGTGTATATTTAATTCTGGTTCGGTGTTGAATTATTAATCTTGCTTCAATATCGACGATTCATTCCTAAATGCTTTTAAATGAATAAATTACTACAGCTTTGGTTTTGATGAATCAATTTCCAATCATATTCAATAGCTTTCAATTGGCCCAAATGAACTACTTAGTACTTAGCCGACCTACAACAAAAAAGGAAGACCATTAACTAAAGGAGGACAATCGTTAAATTATATTCCAATGTCAGTCAGACAAGGTCAACTCATAATCGCCCTTTCCATCTCATCAAGCATGTCGATCGCGTCTGCAATGAAAGGGCATTTGAGAAAATGACTGTTTTCCTCTGACACGTCCATTACATAGTAGAAAGAGGACACAGTATGTTATCTTCTTTCAAACACACCGCGCGCGGCATGGAAACCTGTCTCGATCTAGGTCATCTAGGACGCTATGGTGATAGCAGTATACCTACGGTTACACTGTCAGTGTATGGAAATATCAAAATTGGCGTTGTAAAACCGTTGCCAAGTTAGGGAGGTCCCATAGATTGCAATAATAACTGTTTGGATACGGTAGCCAGCGATGTCGCCAGGCATGAGGTAGGGCTCTTAGTGTCTATGCGTCGCCCCACGCAACTTCAACAAAATTGCTTTGTTTGCACTGAGAAACGGGTCGAAATTTTATAATATTTTGCGAACGAGTAAACGCGCCCGCGTAAAACTCAGCCGAATTCATTGATGTTTTTTTTTGTTTATTCATTGATATTTGGTCAGTTTCGTGTTTTTACAATATTATTTTTAAATGTCATGTTGATCAAAATTAACTTAGAATTAGATGGTTAATGAGAATGGGTAATTAATTTAAAAATATATCCTTTATTGAATTCTTTTTTTTAAGAATCATGCTATTGTCACCTTTCTCATTTAGGTACCTATTTCACACGCAAATTTTCCTGACGGTAATAAAGTCATCCAGTAGAACGTACCGTGTACTCCTGCTACTACGTCCGTTATCCCTCATAAATGATGTAATGTCGTTGTGCAACAGGCTGGCAGCGCTCGGTCATGATCATGTACGAGCACGACAGGGATCAATTGGTTGAGCCGATGACGTGTCATCTATCCGGTGTCGTTTTGTAACTAAAGAAGTGAACTTCGTCATCGGCATTGTAGTGTACACAAACTTGGCTAGGTTATTTTCTAGATCATTCTTATCTTAAATGGTAGTGTTGAAAGGGTGTCAAGAGATTAAACCGTAGTCATTACGTTATTAAACTTTTTTCGTAATGATTTTTTACAAGCAAATATGTTTTTTTATGAGTAGACGAGTATCTTTGTTTGCTATTGATAAAAATCGACATAAGTATATTATGGCGATTGTTCGATAATCGGGAACTATTCTTCAAAGTTATAAATTATTTAAGTATATACTCCGTAGTTTAAAAACAACTTCCTAAGGATAATATTGCGTGTAAATGATGACAGTTTTGCTTTGGGTTATACCTGAACATAAACTTGTCAGATTGGTACTTGTGATAAATGAATAGTGGGGAGGACCCACTTTAATCATTCAAATGGCAAACTTATTAGATATTATCTTCTTGAGAAGATCTAAACAACTTTTCCTTCCTCAATGTAATGATCACACAAAATCCTGCAAAACCTGTTTTTTAATCTTGAGGAAAAAAAATTAAATTTGTTGCGCAATCAATGATATTATTAATTAATATCATTGAGCGCAATGGCTGATTCTCTTAGGTTTAGCTACGAAGGTAGTGGATTCGGCTCCCGCTACTCTTAGATACTCTATAGATATAATAACGAACCACCACAACTTACCTAAACTTCTTAGATTTCTTACCGAAACAAAAAAAACAGAATGGTACAAATAATGTTAGGCAAACAATCATTTAAAATGACAATTAGACTACCTGCCTACACGTAGGTGTAGGCAGACCGAAATCCCGGACCCACACAGGCTGTCATAAGACTCATAAGTTGGTTTAGTTATTTACTTTATGTCCATTTCGCGGCGGAAACTCTCTGTACATCAGGGATGGCGATAGAATCCTAATTAAAATAGTAACTAACCAGCTTAAACCGGAGATGTCGTGGGGACCTCGACTTCTACCACAGTTTTAACGAATTGCCACTAATGGCAAAACCTCTCTAAAGAGGTCGTAGTCATCAAATTATACAGCCCGCCTGCTGATGCATGAAACTGAAGAAACTAAAAACATTTGAGACTTTAAATGCTGTTTTATTTATTTTATCTGATATCCCTGGCACTCAAAGAGTAAAGTAATAAATAGGCAACTGGCACCCCTGGCTAGACTCGGGCACAACGAGCATTGTTCCCCAGACACGGGCCGCCATTGTGGCAGCTTCACAGCTGGACTCGCACGACGTTACACCGCTGATAAATATTCGACCAGGTTGTAAACATTGCCCTGTTCTCACGTTTTCTGCACAAAGGGACTGGACGCATTGTCAGAGAAAATACGCGGTATCATAAAAGCTTAAGTGAATAGATAATTTTCAGTAACTTTTCATGCAGTGGAAACTCGCCTTTAAACGTTATTAGTGTTTTTAAATATAATATGCATGTTTTTATAAAAAAGTAAAAGGATTTTTATAATAATGTGATCAGCAATCCGAACTTGTCAATGGTGGTAATAAGCCAATATCCGGCATTGTAGCGATTTCAATAGATGAGGCCCTTGCCCTGCAGCAGGACACAATTAGAAGACTTAATTGACCTACAATGCTTATTAATGAAGTAAGTAAGGTATACGAATATAATTGTGATAACTCAATTATTATTGAGATGTAACTAAGGTTTCATGTAACAACTTGATCGTAAGTACATAAAGTACATACAAACGACGTAACTCGTAAGCCTCATCATTTCTGTAAGTCAATACGTTTATGTAACAAACTCTTCATTGTGCAACACAATTGTCAGTTGTTTTACTGTAAGCGGTGCATTTTCCTGCTTGCACGCGGCCGGCATGTGCTGATGAATTATTATAATGTACCTTCTATGACATCATAGAACTGAGATAGTCAGCGGTAAGAGTTACGTAGGTACAAGATATTATGATTATGTGGAAAAGTCTGTTGCAGTCATGAAAAGACGCAAATCTGATCCTATTATCCATGAAAAAGCAAGCATTGTTTGACGACCAGTGTGGAGTAATAAATTAAATAGTCGGCTAGTGCCTAGTACTTACACCAGACAGAGGTCGCGGGTTCGATAAAGAACAGTGCACCAATTTTTGTGTCTGTTTGTACCTATGTATCTGTTTTTCTATTTAGCCCCTAGTAAGTTTTAATAAAAGAATATATCGGCAGGGTGATTGGAAATTCTATTTTCTTTGTCCTTCGTCCCTTGACGCAGCGATACATGTCACTAGCCGTTAACAACCTGAATCAATTGACGTGAAAATCACGCCCGCCCATCATGCACACAATGTGCGGCCGCAACTTATAGCACAAAGAGACTCCACTACGCGGGCCTAGCGAGACTGCCTCCTACTTTAATAGCCTGCATGCTTTGTCGAGATATTTTTGTATCATCACTATTTCATTAGGTTTCTCGAGGTAGGAAACGAAGATTAATGCTCCATCTTTGGCACGGTCATAAAAATTTAACCATTCGTATAGTACCTACTGTAGAGTATTCGACTGTAATGGGAAGGCATATAAAACGGTACATTGGGGTTCCATGTACCTAACACAGGCTCCGGGGAGGACCGCGTAGAAGGTTTCGAGCCGCTTACCGTGGTTCCTCCCCACTATGGACGATGAGGGAGCGTCGCAGGGGTTTTAGTGGGTATGCCTCTGGGTAGCTTCTTCTGTGAAGCATCCCAGACGGAGAGCCCCACACACCCCGTCCGTCCCCCGACGACGGATATGCAAAAGGCGGCATTTCCCCTGCGACACCAAAAAAAAAAAGGATAGCCTACGCTATAATACGAGCCTTCTACCTGGTTTGGAAAGAAAGACTAAACGAGAGAGAGTTCAAAAAAGCCTTAAAATTCGTGCAAAATAATGAAGAACAATTAAAAGTTGACATGTTATGTAAACATAAAAATAATAAAAATTTTGGCAAATTTTGGCAACAAACGAAAAGTTTTAGCGGTAAAAGTAGTCGTCCGATTTCGATAGAGGGTGAAATGGACTTAAAAAATATTGCAAATATTTTTTGTAAGTTTTTTAAAATGGATCAGCCTCAAAACGGCGGTGTTGGAGGCGGTGGTGATGGCGAGAGTGAGTGTCGGCAGCATGATGGCCGGGAGTGCAGTGGCCCGGAGTCTATTGTTACCTCTGGTGATATTATGGATATATTACGAAGCATGAAACGAGGGAAGTCTCCGGGCCATGATGGCCTCAGTATTGAGCATATACAGTACGCAGGCCAATCCATAGCTGTAGTATTGGCGCAATTCTTTACACTTTGTCTGCGCCATTCGTACTTACCTAAGAACCTGACCCGCACTCTTGTTGTACCCATAGCCAAGAACAGAACGGGGGATGTCGCGAGCGTGGCTAACTATAGACCCATTTCCTTGGCCACGATAGTGGCAAAGGTATTTGAAAAGGTTTTGCAAAGCAAAATTACGCCGTTTTTAAAAATTGATGACGCCCAATTCGGGTTTAGACCGGAAATGTCGACTGACTTGGCTGTTTTTTCCCTTAAACAGATAGTCAATTATTATGTCAAAAATAAAACCACAGTTTATGTTTGCTATCTGGATCTGAGTCGCGCGTTTGATACCTTGTCCCATGATCTGCTGTGGAGAAAGTTGCGTAGCGCTGGTATTGACGAAGGTATTCAGTGGCGTAGCTACCCAGGGGCTAGGCGGGGCAGTGCCCCGGGGCCCTCAAGCTCAGGGGGCCCTTGAACTCTTACCAGAAAATCTCGATCGAACTGAACTTTTGAAAATTTCTCCCATTTTCGAAATAAATATGACAGGTTGCAACCCGACTTTAATCATGGCAACTCAGTTGAGAGTTTGAAAGTTTTTGTACCTTCGGAATTCCCCTAAATACTTTCTGTGGGTTGGCAGTGTTGTCAACTTGACGGATAGCGATATGTGCGTTTTATTATTCATCGATGTGCGTTTTATTGTGAATTCGAGTCAAGTTTTTTTTTTTTCGAGAACGATAAAAAAATTAATGCTGTATCAGGAGTAAGTAAGCTAAAGCGTGGATTTAACTGAAGTCATTGATACTTTTGCGAAAACTAAAGCTAGAAAAAGATTGTAAATATAATCCCACCAAAAACATTCTGTAAAAAACTAGCCAAGTCTCGATGGAGCTGCTTGTTTATCTCTAAAAAGTAATGAAATCTAGACAAAGTCGTGCCAAGTCTAAGGTTCCTTACTGTGATTTCTTTATTATTATAGCTAATGTTGTGTAACTTTGCCGTTGAACATTTTTTACACGTTAGTGGGTACAACAAGTCAATTTTGTTTACACGTAATGTTATATCTGTTGTAACTACCTATGTTTGTTAAGCGAGATATTAGCCCATACTAGTATTGGTAATTGGACACTAGTGTCTCATTTTGGCCCTTTGAAGTCGAGTTTACGACCGTTTGGTCGTCTGGCCCTTCAACGGCCAAGTCACACAACATTAGCTATAATAATAAAGAAATCGCAGTAAGGAACTTGGCCCGACCTTGTCTAGATTTCATTACTTTTTAGAGAAAAACATGCAGCTCCATCGAGACTTGGCTAGTTTTTTACAGAATGTTTTGGTGGGATTTCACTTCTGTTTGTAGAAATGTGGGCATATTGATTTATGTTATTAGATTTTCCTATTTGACACAGTTTTTTGCATTGACAGTCGTTTTTAAGTACCAATAGTAAAATGGGGCGTTAGCATATCTCTAATACAGCTGAGATCAGCTGAGGGTTCTTCATCAGATACTTCAGACCTTCGATTTTTGACATCAAATGAAGCGGCCCACCAAGTTGAATATTTTTTGTAAAGGCGGTATGTCGATCTCTAATACATAGTTTGGCTGGGCTCTTGTGTTTTCTAATTAGGTACCCAGGTAACCAGGTACTCCAGATCTTCGATTATCCTAGTTTTTATAGTTTTCCCTTTAGGTGGCCATCAAACCCTAAATCTGTACCAAATTTCAGCTCTCTGAGTTTATGGGAAGCACTAGTTCTATTATGATGATCATGAGTGAATGAGTGAGTGTCTGCCATAAATGCGAAACTTTGCTTTCGCTTAACTTCGGAACTAAATGACCTATAGACTTGAAATTTTGGATTTTAAGTATGTTAATATAGCTTACTGGATGACGAAAATTTCTGCGTTCTGGTCTAATCCAGTGGTTCTCAAATAGGAACCTGAAAATGCGGCGAAATGGTTCCAGAAAAGGATGGTACGGCAGTGTTTGCTTCGCGCTCGACTTGGCGGGGGCACTGCCGTGCCCCTAGATTGTTATTTAGTCAGTTGGTAGCTCCGGACTTTATAAAATAATCCCTTGAATCTTTTCCATATCGTTTTATTGCTCAATACTGTTGTTACTGTTTTAATATTTTTATTACCTGCCCTGCAGTGCACGAAAAAGAGCTGATGATAAAGTAGCTAAGCATTTTTAAATCATTAGTATATTTAATATTTTTACTTGATAAAACATAACCAGTTTAGAGTTTAGATAGCAGTGGGGCCCCATTTTTCGATTTGCCCCAGGGCCCTTGGTTACCTAGCTACGCCACTGAAGGTATTACCAATATTTTTGAATATTGGTACCGTACTCAAGAATACAACGTTAAATGGGGCAACGTTCTATCGGATCCTTACTTCCAGCCGTGTGGGGTAAGACAGGGTGGCTTGACTTCTCCGGATCTGTTTAACGCCTACATAAATGACTTGATTGAGGAGCTGAGCAGCACACCAGTTGGGTTGAAGCTAGGTGACAGATATGTTAATAACTTGAGCTATGCTGATGATATGGTGCTGATCAGCCCCTCAGTCAAGGGATTGCAGAGGCTACTATCAATTTGTGAGAGGTATGCGTCTTCGCACAACTTGATATACAATGTTAAAAAAACGGAGATGATGGTTTTTGCACACGGTAAAGGGCCGGACTATATACCTGTGGTACGCCTAAATGGACAGCCAATACAGATCGTTCCTAAATTTAAATATCTCGGTCATATTATAACGTCTGACATGAAGGATGACACTGATATCGAGCGCCAGAGAAGAGCCCTCTCTGTAGTAGGTAATATGATCTCTAGAAGATTCTATAAGGCTGATGTTGAGGTTAAGAAACTATTATTTAAAACCTTCTGTCAATCTTTTTATACCTGTCAGCTCTGGACAAGATACACGCGGAGGTCTTACGATCGTATCAGGGTTCAATATAATAACACCTTTCGGCAACTGATGGGGCTACGGAGGTGCTGCAGTGCCTCAGGTATGTTTATATCTGCCGAAGTAAATACCTTTGATGCGATCTTGAGACATCGAATATCGTCGTTCTTGGACAGAGTTGCCAGGTGTAAGAATGGCATCATTATGGAACTGCATGACCGATTGGTACAAACAGAAATGTATAAATATTGGCTGAACACAGCAGCTTAGCAGTAATTTGACATAATGTCTGCCGTCTATAAACTAAAAGGCCGCTAAATGACAAAAACTACTTTTGAGTTATTGAGCAAATAAGCGGCAAAATTTTCAAATCGATGCTACTCCTTAATAAAAGTATGTACAAATGTGTGTCATACACCAAAAGAAAGGTCTTTTTGTCAACTTTCACATGAAATTTGTTGATTTAGACAATTGGTAATATTCTTTAAACTAAACACATATTTTCCCCTCAATTTTGTAAACTTTTAAAAATAACTTAAGGTGTACAAAATTAAATGGCGGCTAAAAGGTTTTAACTGCTTTATAGTTGTGAATTTTTCGAAAACAGCCACATTTACATAACTATAAAGCAGTTATATTGATCTTATTCATAGCAATAAAGCGGCTAACTACACATAGCCGCCTTTTAGCCAAGTTTATGTGGCTTAACTGCTTTACTTTTATTTATTAATAACTTTTATTACAGTTGTGCATAGCTAAAAAGCGGTAAATTATCAAACCCTTTCATATAACTGCTATTTAGGCTAGCAAAATCATCATTATTTTTTTACAAAACCTTCAAAGTAGACGCTACCACTACTAAGTCAAATTTATAAAGTACGAGTATTCTTCCTATGAACACCAATCTAAAGAGCAAGCGGGATTTAGAAGTGGTTTCAGCACGTTAGACCACATATTCACGCTAAGGCAGCTGGTGATACAGAAAAACAGCGAGTTTAACCGACCTCTTTACCTTGCATTCTAAGACTACAAAAAAGCGTTCGACTGGGTAGAACACTGAGTTGTCTTTGATTCACTACAGCGTTGCGATGTTGACTAAGGTTTTTACAACAAATCCTGGGCCTAAGACCGTACTCGCGTGCGGTAACCACATCTGGTCCACTCGGTGTTGACGATTGCGCTACACCAGGCGCACACGACTCATCCTCGTTCCCGCTCTCCTTTTGGGCCAACACCCCTATAGATACATTAACCTGCTGAAAAACCTATACCAGTCAGCGACTATGTCTGTCCAAGTCCAAGGTAGTACTATAACTATCCCTATTAAAAGTGGCGTACGCCAATGTAATATCACCAAAGCTTTGCTAATGCACTCGAAGACGTCTTCAAACTTTGAACTGGAAATATAAAGGTATAAATGTGAACCGAGTTTGAGTCACCTCCGTTTTGCGGATGACATCGTGATCCTCGCACAGTCATCTGAGCAGGTTAAGAATATGCTTAGCGACCTAAGCTTTACTACGCGTAGGGCTGAAAATGAACTCTGAAAAGACGAAGTAAATAGGCTTGAGTGGCCCGATGGCGCATTTGGTAGTGACCCTGCCTTATGCGCCAGGGGTCGTGGGTTTGAATCCCACCCAGGACAAAGACTTATGTGATGAACATTTGTGTTTGTTCTGTGTCTGGCTGTTTATTTGTATTTAAGTATATATTTCTGATACCCATAACACAAGTGCTTACGTTACTTACTTTGGGGTCAGATCAATGTATGTGATGTTGTCCAATATTTAAAAAAGTTATTCTTCATCCTTAATATTAAAGAAAATCATTACACAACATAAGAGAATCAGTATACTCTTTCATTAACACCTTAAAATTTGTGGTCTTTCGAATTAATACTTGAATGTTGACTATCAGAAATTTCAGAATTAACTTGGTTTTGTTTCGTGTTACATAAACCACTTAAAAGTTATTAATTTATTATTATATCAAATACGGTAAGTTAAGTAAGTAAATAATTTAAAAGAAATACACCAAATCACACCATTCAAAAGCAACATTCCTTAGCTACTGCCCCAATAAGGCCGTTCAATTAGGTCTGTCGTTAATAAGCTGTGAAATAATGTATGAATTCGAGCAAACATACCGTACTTCAACGTAAATAATGGACCTCAAAAATATCTACATCTAACATAAATAAGTAAATTACTTTGTTAAGGTACCTAATTTATATTTAAAAATACGTCTTATCTGACTGAGGAACGAATAGTTATTTATGTGGCTGTTGCATAATGAGGGTCATTAAAATACGAATGTGGTTTTATGAAACGAACGAAGTGAGTTTCATAAAAGGATCACATGAGTATTTTAATGCCTAATTATGTACAGTCACATACATAACTTTATCTTCATTCATAATGATAATAAATGTCTATTTTATAGTCAGGATCGATGAGCAAACGCCCTAGTTACCAACATAATCTGAAGGTAAAAGTTAGTACTGTCATAATGACTGACGTTTGTAGTTTTTAAAATCCATAAACAATCTAGACTCGAGTTGATTTCGATTCTCAAATCGATTGTTATAATTTCAGCATCGAATTAAATGTATAGGAATGGAACATAAAATTACTAATCGACTAATTCGATAATCGAAAAAACCTATTAATTTTTACTTTTTAGGAAGACGTTCAAAATTTGAACGTAATTAAGGTATCGGTTACCGATACTAAAATGTAAACATTAAGATACAGCAACAGATACTCATATCTAAATATAGGGCGTTTGCTCATCGATCCTGACTATAAAATAGACATATTAGGGTATGGATGTAGATAAATAATATATTGTTCGACTGCATTCAGTTTTCAATTCATAGTGGCTAGCTCATAGAAAAATTTTACGGCTAGCTTGACTCAAGAACATAAGCCGCCTGCTTGTCGATCTCGCTCGATACTATTTTGCAGTAAACAAAAAGAAATCCAATTATAAGCTATAATTTTTTTTAATAACTTCGTTAATTAAATAAAATACGTACCTTGGAAACCTTCCCGCCATGTCGAGTGACGATTTTAGCGGGAAACGCGACACCAACGAACTTCCTCATCCGTGTATAGTTTATTTTTCCCTAAACAGCCGCACCCCGCCAGCCTAGCGTGCCCGTTATAAGGGGTGCGGGGGCTTGTGAGTTTGCCGCTTTTTAGCGATGTACTGCTATTTAACGGCTTTTTTGTTAAGCAAAGCTTTGTAAAAATTATGTATTTTACTTTGCGTACTGACTAACATGGATTTTTATACTAGTTTATTTATTGTAAAAGTAGAAACAATGCAAAGCTTAAAGGCCGCTAAATGATTCTAACTGCCTTTTAGTTATTTAAGAGAGCTTTGCCGCTTTTTATTCATTTAAGCAAGGTTCTTTATACTTGAACCTTACCAAGCTAGAAAGCCGCTAAAAATACTTTGCTGCCTTTTAGCTTCTTGCAAAATTAGAACTGTTTTTTAGCTAAGCATTGATAGTAAAATTGTTCAGACGATCCAAACGTTAAAGTAATTTAGCTACCTTCTAATCTAGTAAAGCTGTTTTGCCACCTTTAAGCGATGTAAAATATATTATTTCTGTAATTAGCTGCTTTTTTTAAAAAAATATCTTGGAAACGGTGAAAGATAGAATAACCGTTCCTAGATAGATCGATAGAGAATTTTTTTTTAAATATAGTGGTATTAAAAAGTGAAAAATGGTCAAATGTCATTTAGCGGCCTTTTTTCTTATAGACGGCAGATGTACGTTCCTCATTGTGTGTACAATGTACATTTATTATTATTATTATTATCTAAATATTAACATTTGTAACGTCTCTGAATTTTTTTTTTTTTATTGTATTGTTTTATATTTTTTTTTTTTTACATGGATCTTGAATCTGAAATAAAGAGTTATTATTATTATTATTATTATTATTAAACTATTGATAAAAGAAACATTGAGATCATTCTTTCACATTTCAGACGGAGCTCCAAATTCCTGTGTATCCATGCTTGTCTGACCCAACAACCCTAAAACGCGGCCTTGATCGTAGTTTTACATACACACATACGTACAATTCTTGCTATCGAACGTTCGACGTAGCCCAGTCAAAATACCCAGATCATTATCTAATGAAATGCGACGTATCGCCCTTTCGCAAACAGACGTATATTGCGCACTTGTTTAAATTACAGAACGGACGAAGCAATAAATCAAAGTGGCCACAAGCGGCCATCTTGTCGACACAATTGGCAAATGGCGGATGTTGTCGCTCCTGTCGCATCACTCAGCCCCAAAATAGCCCGCGCTCCTGTGATGTATGAACACCTATCTACCTACTTATTTGGGAAGTCTATAGGCCGCAAATGGCTGGAAACTGAGATGTCGTTTTGCTAGATGGATGAATCACGGCGACTGAACTTCGATTGCGACAGACATATGTTTATGTAGGTATGTTGGGTTCGTCGACCTGTCTGTGAATAGGTAATACTCATGGAGATATTTTTTACCTACATAGATTTCACATTTGACATACTTAATTGAACAAATTTTTGAGAGAGTACACCTTTAATTATACTTTCTTATTTGCTACTTCATTTTTGCTTACCTATGTATATTCTAATTTAATAGATAGGTAGGTACTAGTAGGTAGGTGTATGTACATAGGTACGACTAAATTAAAAAAGTTAGTGCGACTACAAAATAATAAAATACTTTACTTACTAGTCACTTAAGTACTAGTCTAAAACTGGAGTTGGTTTGGTAAGTATGTCAGAAAATTTCCTTAAAGTAGAGAAATAAAAATGTCAAATCGCGGGTATTTATTATAAATATGTACTCCTACCTACCAATTATGAGTGTTAATCTCATCTCACACTTGTGTTGATTTAGATGTTATATATGTATAAGTACCTACCCATCAGATACCGGATATCTTTGTGGATTCTGATTTCTATCACACAAGTCTGAACATTTTATTTGACTGAGTAGGTTAAAAAATGTAGGACCATTTTACATACCTATACTTACCTACTTACTTACATGTCACAACTGTGCAACTTTAAAAGGTTTTTTTTAATCCTTCGGTTAATCCTAGTTCCGTTTTCTTAAATCGTTTCTGGGTTCAACGGCCGCGTTATCTCCAAAGATAGCGTATTATCTGAGGCAATTTGTTGGATTTCCATTAATGAATCCATTCGAGCTCGTTAAACGCGAGTGGCTGACTGTCGAGTGTTTACGTCCCTTATTTTATGTTCGAATGTTACTTTATATGGACATTTTATTTTATTCGAACTCATTATCTAATTGGAGTCTATCTGGTAAACAATGGTGTTATTTATCAATATTTAATTTCACCACATGGATTAGGTATACTTAGCTATCAAGTGTAATAGGGACCATTTCAGTCAAGTGTGCGTTTTCCAATGTTGTTGGTGAAACATTGGTGGAAACACTAAATGACCCCCCTCTCTACAATTAACGTTTTCGCTACCTACTAATTTTCTTATCTCGCTTCAGACAACTTTGAATTAACTTTATTCTAGGTACTTCCTGGAATCTGATCCGTAGGCCGCAGCAAGCTACCTATTATTCTTTCAATGACTACATACCTATATTATTTCTAAAACGATAATAAACTACGAATCTGGCAGAGAACTAATCCAATTATTCAACGAATTAAAGGCGCATAACTCCTACAAAATATTAATAGCAAAATGCGATTGAACACTGCCATGAAGGAGTACCAGCCAAAGATTTTACCACCTTTGGTCCCAATCACCACACAAAAACTGGCTAGATTGTTATTGTTAGTTCTACACTAGTATTTTTTTTTTTGTGTGTATTTTACTAACTCAATATGGGCTTTATTGCCTGAAATAAAAATTATAAATTAAATTATATTATGTCTCATTTAGCCCGCTTTCTCCGGCCTGAGGGTTGTCCTGCGGGCGGGGGTACAATAGCTCCCCAACGCCCGCGTTGCACAGGTCGCTCGAGCTAAGTCTGAGGGTCACGTAGTGTCTCGGGTGGCCCTACCTACGCGCCACCCTGACTTGAGGCCTATAAATTCAGGGTACCCGGGGATGGGCTGGTCAATAGCACCAGCTCGTCCCAATCGGGTGTGGAAGGGAAACCGGGGGAGTTTAGTAGGTAGTGGACGCTTTAGTCTCGAGTCCCACACACGGCTCAGGCAGGTCTAGCTGTTGCTAGCCAGGAGTGCATAACCGCATTCTCGTCCGAAAAAATAAATAAATTAATACCTTTGGTTCCACTACTAGGAATAGAGGTCTTCGGCGGAAACTGCAGGATTCTTCGCTAGCTCTCCTGTGGTCGCTTTAACGTAACTACAACCGTCGACTTACCACACATGTAAAAACTGCTTTTGCTTTTAGGCTGCGTCCCCAGTAGGCAAACTGTTCGCTGCCGACTGAGTGAGACGCAAATTTGTGGCGAACTGAAATTTCAAATTCAGAACAATTTTCGCACAGATGTCATCGTATTGACAGCATTAATGTTTCACAATTTTTGACTGTCAAAATGTATGCAGAGAAATAGCGTTTATGATTGCCGGCGCCGCCAACTTAGAGATGTTCATTGCTGTCATCTTTCGCTTTCAATTTTTATCGATTGTTACCGGGTAAAATTTCGAAAACATAGTTTCGTTTATTACTTTAAACGTAAATCATATTATAAAAAATTAATCAATTTGATTAAAAGTATAACGCCTTGGGTAAAAAATCTAAATGTGATTCGAAAATAAGAATACTTTCTTAAAGTTACTTAATCTTGCAGTATAAATCGACGTCTCTAGAAATGTTACTGTAACACATGTTGCAGGTATCATCCTAGATTTTACAAACTCTATAGTTTCTTGATTCTATAATCATATTTGATTGACAATAGGAAAAAAACAATTTTTACGATCCAAAATCGGTGTTCGTATAATCGCGATTCGACTGCACCTCATCACTAGTGACAGCTGTCATACGTATAGACCAACAAACTTATCTGTTCCGGTGGCCAAAATTGGAACTACGTGAAATGTCAGTTTTTGCAATGCAAAAACGATACTTAAGGCCTGTATTCACTTTGATTAGTGCGAGTGCGAGTGATTAGTGCAAGTGATTAGTGATTAGTAGAAAATAAGTGTGGACAGCGACTGATTAGTGCGAGTGATTAGTTGGCTGCGTAGTGAAGTGTTTAGAAGCGTGTTCTATTTTTCTGCGAGTGGACTGCGAGTAGCCACGTCCCGCGCGCCCGCCCATCCCCCTCTCTCGCGGCGTGCCTGCCACACACACCCACACCCTCAACTACTAATCACTCGCACTCGCCAACAATTGGACACTACTTGCACTACGCACCTGCACTAATCACCCTCAGCTACTAATCACTCGCACTCGCACTAATCAAAGTGAATACAGGCCTTTACTGACAATACTAAAATGACAGTAGCGACGCCGCCACCGGAACAGATAAGTTACGGTGATCCCACACGGACGCGCTGCGCTGCGCTGCGTCGACGCACCGCAAGCGCTCGACGGAATGGGTGCCACACGATCCGATGCGTCGTCGCAACGCGCTGCGTTGTCCACGCGTCGTCGTGCGTTGTCTGCGTTGATTTTAGGTTTAGTTTGTGATTTTTATCCCATAAAAGAGGTCTTTCCTCAACTAATGAGATAAGGTAGTCCACGTCAATGTCATTAATAGTATTATGATGATTTATGTACTTGGGGCGCACCGCTATCTCGACTGCATAAACCATACTGCGACGCGTGCGTCGTCGCTCCGTCGTCGGAGCGCTGCACCACTCCCCCCGCTTCGTCTGTCGGCTACGCGTGCGTTGTTCACGCGTTACGGCGACGCGCGTCGCCACAACGGACCGTGTGGCATGCCGTTCAATTTGTATGAAATATAACGCATCGACGACGCTCCGTCGACGCAGCGCAGCGCAACGCGCCCGTGTGGCATCACCGTTAGTCGGTCTATATTGAGCTATGGTTTTGAAGGGAGTCAGCCGCTTACTGAGATAGTCGGCGCGCGTAACACTACAAACTGCGTACAGTGAGCGCAAAACTAGCAAACTGTGGACACTTCATTTGTTATATATGGAAAGGCGTACTAAATCGATAAGCCGCAAACTGTCAAACTGTTAGTTTGCCGCTCACAGTTTGCCTACTGGGGACGTAGCCTTAGTGTGGTTTGATTTTAAGATGTTTCATTATTATATTTGTTCTGAGAAGAATGCGTTTGAGACTAAATTCCCAGTTTCCCCTTCCCATAGAGTCCTCCTTTAGATCTAGCAACAGCATTCATTTGCTCTAAAATGAACCCCTAGACATAATAAATCCTTGCGACAATAGATAAATATTAGAATCTTGTTTAAGAAACTTGATGTTTTCCTTTTATAGATTCAATAGTCAGTTTAATAAAATAATAATATTACAAATGTTTTGGATTATACTTTGTCATTTGAGATACTATTGCGTGTTAAGGAATTATAAAAGAAAACAGATTTTTTTTTTGGAGTTTTATGTATTTTAGGCTTAAAAATAGTCAGGTTCTTAGATCCTGGAAGGATACAGCATCTGAAACAAGGAAATACCTCCATTAGGCTTGACATTCAACACTCACAATGTTTAATGAATTCACTGATTTTAATCAGTAAGATTTTGTCCACATTTAATTCAGGTTTCAAATGTCTAAGCATCATTTAGATCTTATCAAAATATTATCACAACAATCAATAAATAAAAAGGAAATACTGATTTAGGTCATACAGTTAAATAAATATTATGTAAAAGTCCTTGAAACAAAATGCATTATAAAAGAGGTTGATGAATATAACTTGTAAGTTTAACTAATACAATGTATGGTCCAGGGCACATCACGGTAAACACTTGCAGTTCAATAATAGCACTTATGCCCCCGACATAAGAGTGGTAAGTCCAAAGTTTATAGTCTGACGTGCTTTTAACTGTACATAATTAGATTGAGTGAAGTATTTATAATATCTCACATTTGTGAGAAAACTTCTCCTTTTTGTTGCCAAAATTAATCATAATATATCTTGTCAGCACCCATTGTAAATAGTCATAGAAATCTATATCACAATATACAAATTCATAATGACAAAAATTTTTGACTAAATAATCACAGTACGATACTGTACTGTGATTATTAAGTCAAAAAACTGGAACCTTTTGCACTGAGTGTATTCATATCTCAAAAATGCAAATATTGATTGTAATGAAAACAATGACTTCAAATAAATTGAATAATAAATGCACAATGCTTATTATTTTACTCTAAGACAGATCACAAATACTAACCACTCGTATCCTGTGTCCCATAGCATGTGCGGGCAGGTTGGACTTGAAGCGGGCACGTACACTGCCAGAGTTACCGTGTGGGCGGGTCACCTTGCCCCAGATAGCGCGCAGCTTGGTCTTCTTGCCACGAGGTCCACCGGCAATGGGAGTCCTTTTCTTGGCACGGTATACATAAACGCATCGCTTGCCAGCATAGAAGTTCGCGTCGTCACGGCCGCGCGCTCCCTCAATCTGTAATTTAATAAAAGATAACATAAACGTAAAGCTAGATAACACACTAGATAGTTTTCATAATACAGTGGAAAATCAGTAAAGTTTTGTCAACAGAAATTCAGGTTTCAAATGTCTAAGCATCATTTTAAAAATTGAAGTTTTTAAGTTTTTCCCTATCTGTGAATGTTAGTAATTTATTAATCAGTTAACTGCAACACTTTTAAGTACAAGACTTCGATCACAAGGTTTGACCGGGTTTACACTAAACTTTGGCAAGCATAAACAACCCTATCAAACAAGTTCTTGTCAAACTACACAAAACATCTGGATAGAATAATAATATTTACTTACACAGTTAACCAAATAAATAAAGCTGTTATCTTTAACTCATTGCTATTCTGCAAATAAATTGATCATAAATTACTGTGCACTACGTTTTGTTTTTGTCTCAAAAGTGAGGTTATGTTCATCTCGTCGTGACAATTATTCAGTAAAATTTATATAATTCTTTTCAGCAGTCTCACCTTGAGCAGAGCTGTGTTTTCGTGCTGGTTGCGCAGACCGCGCTTGTAGCCGGAGAACACGGCCTTGGCGTACAGCCTGCCGTGGCGAGGTTTCGACGACACTTTGCGAACAGCCTTCACGGGCTCCGCTGGAGCAGCCGGCGCGCTTTTAGCGGCCTTCTCTTTGGGGGCCTTTGATTTAGGCGTCTTCGCCTTAGGCGCGCTAGTTGCAGGCGCGTCTGCCATTCCTAAAACACCAACCAGAAATTACTAATACACCACCTGAGAGAGGTTATGTTGACATCCAACGGGATCCAATCTCAAAAAATCCCAATGACAGACATCAATCTCGAATATTCTTTGGCACAGATAGATATAACAACATTCACACATCACCAATCGAAAGTTATTTATTGTTTTATTACAAAATTAACAAAATTATCGTCACACTAACCGGATTTTATTTTCTACGAAAATGAAAGAACGGTATTCGGTATTACCATAACTAGACTTAAATTTCTACTGCGTTGACCGATTTCAAGACTACTAAAAAGGCGATGTGTTTAAAAAATACAGATGAATCGCTGACAGTGACATCTTCTAGATAATTATTATCAAAGATACATTTTAAGTTATAAGAATAAATACTTACCTGGTACGAAATGGAATAGTGGCTAACTAAACGGCCCGGGTATAAAAACAGTAGGTCTTGGGTTTGATTTCCGCTTTGGGTCTACTAGCTGATGGTAGGACTTTTACTGAGTCGAACTGGCTAGCTTTCACTCCCACAAGTGAAAACTGTTGCCTTAACAGCTGTGACTTGGTTCCGGCAATATAAATGTGGGATCCAGTTTATTTAAAATCAAAGTTTTGAAGATCAGTGGAGCCGAGGAACAGTGTGGCAGCACAATAGAATGCCCCCTCTTCTTTGCTTTAAACGAGAAAGAGAAACAAAGATCAGAAATTTAGAAGCTAGAACGCCATCCGAAGTGGTCATTCTGATGGCAGGCTAGCTGGAGCTTATAACAATTATGTTCCTGAACTGCCACCGTGGTATAGTGGTTAGAGCGTTGGGCTCTAATACCCGGAGGTCGTGGGTGAGAGCATAACTTTGTGTGAATGATTTCAGTTTCCAGGACATTGCATGTCCTAACTAAATTAAAGGCTTGAATCACCTGAATACCTGAAAAGAACGATGATTCCGTGCTCCGGAAGACACGTTTAGCCATTAATCCTGCGCCTGATCTCTCTTCAGTCATGTCAGACTGCCGTCCTACCGTGTTATGAGATTGAGGGAATAGAGAGTACGCCTGTGCTTGCGCACTCACTTGTGCATTATTATTATGCACCTGCGTAGTTGGCTGATCGTAAAATACCGCCGTAGCCGAAAACTCAGCTAGGAGGACATCATTTTCATGTTCCTGATACTTCAAGACGAATTCTCCGAAATGCCATCAAGACCGCACTGCCAATAAGTGCCACTGTAGACTACTATATTAACTACATACACATACTTATGTACCTTTTTAATTATTTGTTTAGGAGAACGTGTTTACGTGTCATATTAACCGCAGGCAATGCTGACGCCTGCGGCCGTGTGTGGGGCTCGGGACTAAAGGCGTTCCCTTCACTACTCATTAAACTCCCCTAGTTTCCCTTTTACACTCAATTGGGAAGAGCTGGTGGTAGCCTTGTGGTGAACGATAATTTGCATCAACGTTGGATATGTAGGATTGGATTACATGGACCCTACATAGTTTTTTCTTTGTGGATGTAACGTCCATAGAACTAGGTATTTTATTTCTTTAATCTATGGTAATCTATTGCATAATTTAATTATCATAGCTGTACACAAATAATACAACTTTCTTCCATGGGTTTGTCGTATATTTTGATGGCAACATTTTTGCAGGAATTACGTTCAGAAAGAAAATGTTCATTTTGACTTATGTTGTATTTTTATAACTAACTTTAAAAATGAGGATAAAACATATTCTTAAATAATTTTAAACTATGAAAAAGACAAAACAAAAAATATGATTCTCAAAAATATACCTATATTATTTGTAAGTATTTTCATGTGGATTACTAAACGTTATCAAAAAAATAAGACTGTCTGATTTGGACCAATCAGAACAAACCACGAAAAGAGACGAAGGAAAAATGGATCGTCGCACTGTCAA
The DNA here is from genome assembly GCA_949319885.1 of Mecyna flavalis. Taxonomy (NCBI): domain Eukaryota; kingdom Metazoa; phylum Arthropoda; class Insecta; order Lepidoptera; family Crambidae; genus Mecyna; species Mecyna flavalis. The sequence goes on from OX439427.1 coordinate 21,586,183, forward strand.
ATAATTAGTTTGTATTGAAATACAATTGCTGCTAATTCGCGATAAGGACTGCTGTAACATAATTATAAATTAATAATGGACTACTTAGTGAATATCAACTGGAACAAAATCACACCATGCCTTGTTTTATTAGTGCTAGAAGTAGTGTTAGAATGTGTGTATCTTTTGACGGATTTAACCTAATTTATTGTGGTTTACTTGCTGTTTTCTGTGTGAATGGTATCGGTTTGACCAGTTGTGGTACAGTTTCAGACTGCGCGACGCCGGCGGAGGTGAACAAACACCTGGAACTGGGCCGGGACTTCCTGGCGCGAGGGCAGCTCTCTGACGCCTTGACGCACTATCATGCCGCAGTCGGTGAGTACTGCAACCTTCAGGACTGCCGCAAATAGAGCGTGGAGCGCCCGCGCTCGGTGTCAAGGTCACGATGGTGCTAGCTCCCAAAGTCTGGACGAAAGAGAAAGATTAGACTTTGTTTACATCTCATTATTGTACCATGTTGTAAGGCTTCTTAAGACGAAACAAGGACTGGTGGTATTTGTTTACTTGTTACAGGTTCTAGTCCAATCTTAATAAGATATTGTTAAAACAATTCAAAGCCCATTCCTTTAATATAAAGTCTTATCATTCCATAGTAGGTAACAAACTATTCTTTCTTTAGGAAAAAGATCTTGTTGTTAAGTTGTAAAGAATGTTAAAATACAGGCTATTGTAGTAAAATACAATCTTGGCAATATATCAAGAAACCTTATAAATAATTCATAATTTGGTAACTGCCAACAAAGCTAACTTATCTTTACAAATCAATTCTGTCTAAAACTACATTGACATAACTGCAAGGTCTTCTTTTGTCAAGGTTTTTATAACAAAATGTAAGCTATTCAATAATAATGTAAATGCTCTGTACTTTACAAAGCAATTAGCTATGTTAAACACTGTCTGATAAGAGTAGTGATAAACTTGTGAGTGGTTTTGTCTGATGTAATATTGTCTTTCGGCAGAGGGTGACCCGCACAACTACCTCACATACTTTAAACGTGGCACTGTCTACTATGCATTGGGCAAGGCCAAGTTTGCTCTGCAGGATTTTACAAAAGTAAGTATGACATTGTTTAATCATTATATTTAGGTACTAGAGCTGTAATATATTACTTTTGTGTATACAAAAGTACCTGTATCAATTACAAATTTATTCTGTATGGGCTTGATACAAATATGAGAGAATAGAATAAAAATAAATTAAAACAAAAATATATTAGATTCTTTTTTTCTATTTTGGAAATCAAAATTAGGTAAGTTCATCTTATTAAATGAGTTTCTTAATTTACCTACCAATGCATAAAGATAAAAAAAAATAATTTTAAATTGAGGTAACAATCAATATCAGTACAAAAAAGATGCATCTACCTTCCAGTAATTTTATTATTTAGTTAAAATGTTGTCTAGACACTTATTAGGTGGCAGTACATTTTTGTAATTAGTATCATTATTAACATTATATTATTGTTAGTTTTAATATAATTGAAGCAACAATTCTAGCCATTGAATCATAACATCTTAACATTTTTCAGAGAGAAATAAAGTCAAATCATAGGTATGCCTAATCTAAAGATTTTCTTCACCTGTTCTTAATCCTATTATTATATTTATTGCACATCTACACTTACATTACTATAGAATGTAAAATGTTGTTAAGTTGTACATATAAATATTTAACATTCTAAACAATAAAAAGCTGTACAGTGCAATAGAATGCTAAAGAAGTGTTTTTTTCTCAGGTTTTAGAGTTAAAGCCTGATTTCACATCAGCGCGGCTGCAGAGAGCCAATGTCTACCTCAAACTAGCACAATACAGAGAAGCCAAGGAAGACTTCCTACAAGTTGTGAGTACCTACTATCTTGTTCTTGCTGATAAACTCTCTAAATCAAGATTATCACTTTTTTGTCTTGATTAGTAAATTTTATCTGAAGCCTTTATCATGATTATACAACACCTATGTAAAATTTGAATCAACTATTAATACGTAAATCTAAATATCAATGAGACTGGTGTCTAGGACACATTATGCACAGTGCATAAACATAAATCTAGGTTTGACAGGCAAACTTACACAAACAAGGCTCATGTGTCTGTGCTTCTCTCCATAATTATCATGTTGTTGTAATGGTCTTAACTTTACTTGTATAGGAATACTTAACCTGCCTAAAATAAGTAAAATAGAGATTTTTTTAAATATAATAGTCATTTATTATATTACAAAATTTATAGAAATGTACTTGTTTCATCCGTTAATTAATATTTTTACTGTTTATGCTTGTAAGTAAATATTGTTGTTTTGGATTATCAAGTTTATATACCGAGGCATTGAAACTAATCAATGTTTACATTTTAATGTTCAATCATTTTATGGTTCTTTGGAGCTTTCCTCCAATTATGAAATGATTTCAGTGCATACTTTTGCTATGGCTATAAATTATATAACCATACTTTGCTTGCAATTCTGCTAAATGTAGTTTTAGTTATGTTATAATAATGTAACAGGAAAGTCTTCATATTAAAAAATATATTTATTATTGTGATATTGGACACTATCCTTCATCATTATTATTATTGATTTTTACAAATTGACTTATATTAATAACTTTAAAATCGAAGAGTCAAGTAAAAACAGTAATCAGTGTTTTTCCAATTTTTATTAAACAGCTTGGCTGATTATTGTCATTGCTTCATTACAGTTTTAGTGAAACGTTCAGATAATATTATGAAAAACTTGAAAAAACACTTTGTGTTTAGTAGACATTTGTGTATAATAAGCCTTGCTATCATAATATTATAACATAACTACTTATATACATGACAAAGATAAGTATCATACATTGTAATTTTTTTTGAAATAGTTTCCTGATAAGCACAGTAGGTAATAATAAAATGGCAATCCATTGTTGTTTCTTCTAATATCATGAGCTGCATGCAATGGCTGCCATGTGTGTGACTAATCTATGTATGTTACAATGTAGCAATGTTTTTACTGGCTTTGGGGCGTATGAAAACTTGACTAATCTATAACTTCAACAACTTGTAAGTTGCGTAAAACACGACACGCCACGTCAATATCACAAAAGACTTGATACGCAATGCTAACAAAGAATTATGAATACAATCAAATATGTATATTGCCGTTAGGTTGTAGCAATTAATATACAATAACGTTCTTTTAAAAGTTTTCTGTATATCAGTAGGTATAGCTGTACGTAATTAAAACTCTATGTTGTCATCTGAATTACGTGGTTAATTATGATAAGCAATTGGTGAACCGCAATGTTAAGTCGGTCACAATTTAGAGGTCAGGGATCTTGGGTTCAATACCCGGGTTTGACCGATTTGCTGTTGGTGTATTTGTTCAGAAAATATTTAATTACACTCTGAAGTCTGGAAGTTGACGGTATAATACATCCCTGTGTTTCAGAAAGTACGTAAAGATTTGGTTGTGACTGATTACGAAACTATGAGGAGTCCTCCTATCGATATTGGTAGGCTTCATCCACTCCTGGTTCTATCATTATTCTATAACTTTTTTTAAACCCGGGAAAACGTTACGTTCTTGGTGAATATCTCACCCTAGAAAGGTGGCCTTATGGCGATTGACCAGCCTCTGGCTAGCTCCTAGCTTCACAGCATTCTTTCAGTCAGTAGTAGTAAGTGAGTCGGCCTTATGGCGATTGATCAGGCCCTATAGCCTTTCAGTTGAAGTAAGTGAGTGGTGTGTGCAGACGTACGCGGACCCGTACAACGAGGAGGCGATCAGCCAGTACCACCGCGTGGACGAGCTGGGCGAGGAGCTGCGGCTGGCGGAGGCGTACTACCGCGGCGGCGACTTCCGCGCGGCCGCCGAGCTCGCCACGCGCCTGCTCGACGTCTCGCCCTGGGCCGCTCCGCTGCGCCAGCTACGGGCGGAGTGCTACATCGCGCTGGTGAGATCCTTTACGATATCTTCTATACATGACTCAAGGCCTTGGAAATAGGCCTTGACAAGTGTCTGCCTCTGTTGCTGTCTAAGGAATTGTGTTGCGCGAACACAAGACGCGTGTTAGCGAGGTACTAGCGCGATCAATATATTGCATCCACATCGTCAAATATTGATTGTTTCCATAGAATAGTTGTTACCTTTCGGCTAAAAATCTAGGAAGGTTGTGGTTTGACTACCTTTGGTTGGTGACAAGAACTTTTAATGATACCAATGTCTAGCCACCTCAGGCAGTCTTTTGTGTAGCTATAGACATAGTGACGTATGCGCGCGTACTGTACTTATGATCATTGTTTATTTTTCTTTTGACTGTAATCAATACTGCAATCGCCCAATGTATTTTGTATGCCCACACTCTTGAGGCAAAAACATGTTAGCTCTTCCTACCCTGTACCAACTGCATAAACCACTCATGTTTTTACAAAATAAATATATTATTATTATTATGTCGTGTTGTTGCAGAACGACCTGTTCTCGGCGGTGTCGGACATCCGCTCGGTGAACCGGCTGCAGCAGGACTCCACGGACGGCTACTACCGGCTCGCCACGCTGCTCTACCGCCTCGGACATGTCAGCGACTCGCTCAAGGTATCTATTAGCTATTATATCCATATATTGAGTGACTGTGTCTTATGTGCTAGGGGTCGTGGGTTCGAATCCCACCCAGGACATCATTTTTGTTATAAACATATTTTGTTTTTGTTCTGTGTGTAGATGTCTATTTGTATTTAAGTATATATTAACTGTGTTTCTTTGTTGTTTTTGATACTCATATCACAAGTGCTTAAGTTATTTATCTACATCCATACCATAATATGTCTATTTTATATTCAGGAGCGATGAGCAAACGCCCTACATTTAGATATAAGTATCTGTGGCTGCATTGAAATGTTTACATTTTAGTGTCGGTAACCGATACTTAATTTCGTTCAAATTTCGAACGTCTTCTTTAAAAGTAAAAATTAATAGGTTTTTTCGATTATCGAATTAGTCGATTAGTAATTTTATGTTCCATTCCTATACATTTAATTCGATGCTGAAATTATAACAATCGATTTGAGAATCGAAATCAACTCGAGTCTAGATTGTTTATGGATTTTAAAAACTACAAACGTCAGTCATTATGTCAGTACTAACTTTTACATACAGATTAAGTTGGTAACTAGGGCGTTTGCTTATCAATCCTGACTATAAAATAGACATATTATCGTATGAATGAAGATAAAGTGATGTATGTGACTGTACATAATTAGTCATTAAAATACTCATGTGATTCTTTTATGAAATTCACTTCGTTCGTTTCATAAAACCACATTCGTATTTAATGACCCTCATTATGCAGCAGTCACATAAATAACCATTTGGGGTCAGTCAATGTTTTTGATATTGTTCAAAAATCAAAAACAGGAAAAAAGACGCACTTACTATAATCCTGTTGGAAAAATCGAAAACCGAAACCTATTAAATTGGAAGTCAAGATTTCTCTATTCAAGTAGGCGCATTTTTGAAGTCGACTTATGAATCTTCAATATCAATGTCTTCAATCTTTCGGATCGAAACGATGCTATTCTTAATTTGGCATTTCTTGTTACCTAATTAAAATTTCGGCTAAGAGTCTAACGGAGGGATTATTACGTCAGGAAATCCGCGAGTGCCTGAAGCTGGACCCGGAGCACAAGAAGTGCTTCCCGTTCTACAAGAAGTTGAAGAAGGTGGACAAGCTGCTGCTGGAGTGCGAGACGCTGAGCGACGCGCGCGACTTCAGCGGCTGCGCGGCGAGTGCGGGGAAAGTACTGAAGATTGAAGACGAGGTCACGCTCGTCGTCTTCGAGGCGCGCAAGTGGCTCTGCAGCTGTTCTGTCAAGGTTGGTCTACACTTACTTCGTAGAAAGAGTACATAGTACTGTATTTTTATACAAACGCCGAGCGATGATATCAATATGAATGCGCCATAGTATCTATGCGCACTCTAACAAAATTTCGACCCGTTTCTCAGTGCAAAAGGAGAGATCAATCAAAAGTCTAGCTAGTCGGACTCTGATAAAACCCTCCCACCGACCAGAGCCAAGGCGGGAATTGAACCCCCGACCTCCGGGTTTTATACCCGAGCGACTTAGCCACTGTTCCGGAGGCGAAAAACTTTTGTCTTGGACGGGGTGATAAATAGGGTTCATAGTACTAGCCTTCCGCCCGCGGTTTCACCCGCGCGTAATATCTTTTTTCAAATATCCCCCCTTCCCCCCACATTTCCAGGATCAAAAGTACCCTATGTTCACCGGGGATAGTGTAGCTTTCCAACAGTGAAAGAATTATTCAAATCGGTTCAGTAGTTTCAAAATTGTTATTCCCGCGGGAGTTAGACGTTTCTCGTAGGAATTTTATAGCATATGTCCTATTCCGGGTTCTAAACTATATGTGTGCCAAATTTCATCTAAATCGGTGCAGCCGTTTAGGCGTGATTGAGGAACAAACATCCAAACATCTAAACATCCAAACATCTAAACATCCAAACATCCAGACTTTCGCATTTATAATATTAGTAAGATTGTAACGACGTGTGTATGCCTGTAGGATGAGCTGTACACAGAGGCGCTGGCAGAGTGCGGGCAGGCGCTGGCGCTGCAGCGCGACGCGCGCGTGCTGTGCGACAAGGCCGACGCGCTGCTCGGACTCGACATGTTCGACGACGGTAAGTCGCACTTAATTTAACCGACGAATAAACATACATACAGGGCTTCAAGATACATAATTTGCATCGTAAAATATTACAAAACCTTATTCCTCTGAGATAAAAATAATTTTAAAAGATAAATTAACTTTCAGAACCGTCTTCAATGTCAAAATCGCAACTCAATATCATTTCAATATAATGTCGGACATAGTCGTGAACACAAAGTGACTTTGTTTTTACGCCTGAGTGATGTCTGCGGTGCGGTGGTGCACTGCGTCGTCGCAACGCAATTATTATTTCAACGCAGTGAATGCCACATGAGCACTGCGTCGGCGCTGCGTCAACGCAGCTATTATGCTATTAAATACTGCGCAGCCGCTCCGTCGTTTCAACACAGCTCCCTTCCCTACCTCATCTCTCTTCTCTCTTTTGCGTTGCGCGTGCGTTGCGTTGCCGTCCGCTATTACAACGCATCGTGGGGCATGTCGTTCAGATTTATATGAAAAACAACAGAATTTCTCAGCTCAGTCGACGCAGCGTTAACGCGGCGCAGCCGCAACGCCCGTGGGGCACCACCCTTATGGTTAAGTGGTTTAAGTACCGGGTCATAATCTCGAAGTTCGGGGTTCAATTCCCGATGATTGTTTTTTTTATATACTGGGTCAGTTGGCAGACAAACATGCAGCCCACTTAATGATAAGCGGCCACTGCGGCCTATTCCACTGAGAGACAATTTGCCTGGAAGCGTCGCTCAATGTGCTGCCAGACTGTAGGCTCATCCTGATCTTCGAGCCTCTGATTTCAAGTGTACTGGCTCCCACATTAATATTGCCGGAACACGACCAAACTGGCATTATGGCGGCAGATTTCACCTATGGGGGTGGTAGCTAGCCAGTCGGACTCTGAAAAAGCCCTACCACCAATCAGACCTAGACCCATGATATATAATTTGCATATTTGTCCAGCCATCCACACATACAAGGAAGCCCTCGAAATCGAGGAAGGCCTGCAACGCGCGAAGGACGGCATCGCGCGCGCGCAGAAGCTGCAGAAGGCGTCGGAGCAGCGCGACTACTACAAGATCCTGGGCGTGAAGCGCAGCGCCACCAAGCAGGAGGTGGTGAAGGCCTACCGCAAGGCCGCGCAGAAGTGGCACCCCGACAACTTCCACGGCGACGAGAAGAAGCTCGCCGAGAAGAAGTTCATTGACATCGCTGCTGCGAAGGAGGTGAGTACTAAACTGTTTTTTTTTTCAAAGGAGAATGCAAAGCTTACCATTGTTCTTGGGCCCAAAAAATCTTAGTTAATGTGCAAAGATGAAATGTATTCTACGTGAAAGACCACACACTATCAACTATTATTATGATGACACCATAATTGGTCCGAGGGGAAAAATGTTATCGTCCATAATAATTAATTATTTTTATATGAACATATAATTAACATAATAAACATATTTTTTTCACTAGGACCAATTTTGTCGACGCCTATAATAAAAGTTAAAGATGTTAATTGGATCTACTTCGTAGTCTATGTCCCAAATCTGCACAACATTTTTTTTTGGGCCCAGTCTTATGCATTGTCCTTTCCATTTGATTTATTTATGTTTTCATTAATTTAGTTATTAAGCAATGGATGGATGATTTATAGTAAAAGGATTAGATCTAATCGGATTGACAAATCTGACAAATGGTCAGTCATTGTTTAATGTGACGAGCCATTTGGTGTAATGGTCGAGAGGTCGGCTATTACACCAGAGGTCGCGGGTTCGATCCCCGCACGGTACAAACATTTGTGTGCATGAACATGTCTGTTTGTATCGGTCTGGGTGTTCCTATGTATAATATGTATGTATTTACAAAAAAAAGTATATAAGTAATGTTTATCCGTTGTCTGGCACCCATAGCACAAGCTAATGCTTAGTTTGGGGCTAGATGGCGCTGTGTGAATAATGTCCAGCATGTCCAGCATGTCCAGAAATGTAAAATGTCTGTATGTCAGGTGCTGACGGACCCCGAGAAGCGCGCCATCTTCGACTCAGGCTCAGATCCCCTCGACCCTGAAGCACAACGTCCAGGCGGCGGCGGGCCCTTCCACAGCCCCTTCCACCACTTCCAGCACGGCTCGCCCTTCCAGTTCAAGTTCCACTTCAACTAGCCGGGACACCTGTTTAACGACACCGATGCCGCTCCGACTCATGTTACCTTGTCTAGGAAGGCGATTTTAACCATCTCGCATAACGATACGCGCAGTGCTCGTGAACGCAATGTATTGAGCCGCAGTACCTCGCCACCACGCGTTGTGTTCGCGCATATGGATCCGCGACGAATTCACCTTCTTGGTCGAAGCCTTCCACCCAAACGTAACGCGACACCACACTTTGGCGTTGACCGACGCCTCCTGGTGAAGTGTCCTTCAATAGAAGAGATCGCAGGGGCCGCTTATTATCGGGTACTTTGCGTGTCAGTCTCCTCCCAGATCTAGCGTAAATTACAAGCCTCCCGATCGTTGCATCTGAGAATTCGTTCCGAACCAGAAGAGTGCCGGAGTATCCCACCTTCCTGTTGCTTGTTTTCCTATCTTAAAGGCTTTTTTTATTAATATTTGATGCGAGTTGTCCCTGCGTCCGCGCGCCTGGCTCGTTCCGGACGGAGGGCGACTACGCTGCGACTGTCACGAATGAATTAACCTCTTTCAAACCAATCGAATTTATTAAAAAAACGTCTCTCGGCGATCCTGCTGCCGACTCGACTTACTTTTACAATTTATTATTATCGATTCGATCCTTTTGATCTAATTAATCGATCGCAAGGTCGTGATATTTTTATTTAAAATATATTAACGCATCTTGATCTCCAAATCGATGTACCTTCTTGCTAACTTATTTGTTAAACATCCATTAGTTAACGAGGCGATATTTTTTTTATGAATTACTAATTCTATTCAATTAATTTTTTTATCGTATACGAATCGTGTTTTGATCTTGTTAAATTTAAATTTATTAATTAGTTTCGATAACTGATGGATGATGCGCGAGCGCAATTGGAATGTTCAATGGACTAATTTTATATTTATATATTTACGAGAAGTACAAAATAACCGTTTTGGCCAGTATCGGTCTTTTGCGGCAGGTTTGAATCAAAGACATCGCACCTTAAATAATTATATTTACTTAAAACTACACTGAGTGATGTGACTATGATAAATAGTTATTTTATGATAATCACAATGAACCGAAGACATTTGCGCCTTAGAATCGTGTTTTATCTTCCAATTTACAAATTAGTATTCAGTCGATAGCGCAGGTCTTCGCTTGATATATAACATTTTTTTACATAATATAGAATTTATAGCTTCTATCATGAACTACAAGTTCTTAAATAACGAAAGTACTGAACGGTTCATGCATTAATCGCGCCTCAAATGTTCATGTAATGATTGATGTGCGATTAATTAATATAAACACTGGGCTAGAACACAATCAAATGTGGAGTCTCAGCCACGATAATAGTGGGCTATTTTCTTAGAGCGCACTAATGCAAACAATGCAATGTACAGCGTGTATAGTACATTGATTGCGCTGTATACCTTACATTATGCATTGTGCTGTACATTATACACTGTGCTGTACATTGTGCACTGCGCTGTACATTGTGCACTGTGCTGTACATTGTGTTCTGTGCTGTACATTGTGCACTGTGCTATACATTGTGCACTGTGCTGTACATTGAGCACTGTGCAGTACATTGTGCACTTTGCTGTACATTGTGCACTGTGCTGCTCATTGTGCACTATGCTGTACATTGTGCACTGTGCTGTACATTGTGCACTGTGCTGTACATTGTGCACTGTGCTGTACATTGTGCACTGTGCTGTACATTGTGGAGCGTCGGCGCGGCGAGTAGACTGACTGAACAGCCGCGCACACGCACTTGCCATTGCATCGCCGTAGCGTTGCTACCTGCCGCAGCCTGCCATACAATCACATCGTTTAGATTCGCATGATAATAAGATACACCTGTTTGTAGGTGTTCCTGGTGTGGATCAATACATAATTGGACGTACTCCTGTAGAAACGAGAATAATCTTAAGAACCAAAAAGTTGCCTTTACATTACTATTAAATGAAATAAAATTATTTGATGTACATTTAATGAAATCGTGCACTTAAGCGCAATCTGCAGGCTGGCGGCAGGTATACGACGGGTTTTTTAGACATTTCAGTTTTAGCGGAAAGCCGTAGTTGAGATTTCATTGCGCCCCGCAATCATAGAAGTCAATAATATTATTATAAATATTTATTTTAAATAAGTTACTTTGTTGTGATTCTTATAACTTGTAAATATTTTAGAATAATAAGCTATTACGACAAAGCAACGCATTTCTTTTATTTATTTTCCCACTTGAACCTGTAATCCGAAAATTAGGCATACTAAATTACCATAATCTTTGTTAATAAGACATAATCATGTTTTGCAAAGTTACTTATAACCACTGGCGCCGTGTCAACTTTTGTGTAATAAATTGAATTTATGTTTAAATTTTATTAAATACTTTAGTTCTAAAAATAAATAAACATTTTTATTACAGACTATTCAAATATAAAACTAACAGGTATTAGCTATTCCACTGTTTCGATTCATGTGCGTATCTTTCATTTCGCTGCCTTCACAGAAGGCGAGTAAAAAAAATATACTAATGCATATACTGTATGTATACAGCTAGTCGCCTGTTACTTATGGGCATTATTATCGCAGCATGCTCGATTACTTATGCACGAGTGATGATCAGCAGATCACAACAAGAACCCTTCGAGCGTTTGTCCACCGTGCCGTCATTGGGAACGAGATGACGATGCCGAGGAAGCGGTACATACATTCACTAGAGTCGTTTGTCCACACTCCACCGTCACCCGAGCGCCGTCATCTTGAAATCGGTCAGAAATAAACTCGTTTCTCGGTGACGGCGGCGGTGGACAAACGGCCTATCGCCACACAAGTACCCGCTACGGAGCCGCCCAGGCGATCTTGGCTCTCCTCGCGCCGGTACCAACAGCCCTGAGCTCCCTCGCGACGCGCTCGATCTCGTTGCTGAGCTTCTCCTTGGCCCTCTCCGCGGGCAGCTCGCAGACGTAGTGGTGTCGCAGCGAGCAGTCCTGGCCGCGGTACGCGTACGCGGCGGCCGCGGCGTCGTGTACTAGCGCCAGGCAGCGGCCCTCGCCCACGATAGTGGCGGTAGTGGAGCCGCCGGCCTGCGTGGAGTTGGCCGCGGTCGCGTTGGTGAGCACGGGCCGCGCCGAGTGCGCCCAGATCCACAGCAGGCCCGGGTTCAGCCCGCCCGTCCAGAAGTCCATGCCTGGAGATGACGTTATGATTAAACATATAAAAACTATAGTACTTAACTTTCAGTGGTTACATATTTGATACATTAAAAAACAAAATTTTTTCGTAACTGAACAATAGCAAGGTCCATCCGGGTTATTACTAATCTAGACACGCGGCAGCGTGTCAAGCCAAGTTCAAGCAAAGGAACGGGCTAGCCAGCGCCAAGGTATATTTACACGAACCATTTGGTGTCACTTTTGACCCTTCTATAACTTAAAACCTATTTAACCGAAACACATGAAACTACGTGAGTTTAATCAGATCCATAAGGACACCTAGAAGCCCAAATTTCATGAAGCTAGCTCAAACGGTTATAAAGATATGAAGGTCAAAAAGTCGTAAAAATTAGTACTGACTGACTGACTTATAGTAGCAAAACCTAACCTACTTCCAGATGACCTAGAAAGATGAAATTTGGAATCCAGCTTGGTAATTGTGTGTAACCGTAGGAAAAAGTCCAAAAATAGAAAAAAGTTAAAAAATAGGGGGGAGGGGGGGCGGTTCCCCCCCTATATTTTAACTTTTTTCTATTTTTAGATTTTTTCCTACGGTTACACATAATTACCAAGCTGGATTCCAAATTTCATCCTTCTAGGTCGTCTGGAAGTAGGTTAGGTTTTATCTGACTTATAGTAGCAAAACCTAACCTACTTCTAGATGACCTAGAAAAATTAAATTTGGAATCCAGCTCGGTAATTGTGTGTAACCGTAGGGAAAAATCTGAAAAAAGAAAAAAGTTAAAAATTAGGGGGAGAGACCCCCCCTCCTCCCCCTATTTTGTTACTTTTTTCTATTTTTCGATTTTTCTCTACGGTTTCACACAATTAGCGAGCTGGATTCCAAATTTCATCCTTCTAGGTCATCTGGAAGTAGGTTAGGTTTTGCTACTATAAATCAGTCAATCAGTACTAAAACCTAACCTACTTCCAGATGACCTAGAAGGATGAAATTTGGAATCCAGCTTGGTAATTGTGTGTAACCGTAGGAAAAAATCTGAAAATAGAAAAAAGTAAAAAGTCAGGGGGGCAACCCCCCCTCCTCCCCCTATTTTTTATTTTTTTTCTATTTTTAGATTTTTCCCTACGGTTACACACAATTACCGAGCTGGATTCCAAATTTCATCTTTCTAGGTCATCTGGAAGTAGGTTAGGTTTTGCTGCTATAAGTCAGTCGGACAATATTACATTTTTTTTATTGTAGCGTTGGAATTGAAACTATTCCAATATGTTATGTATTATTATATTTTCTATAAGACAGAAATAAAAAAATAAAGTTAAGTCAAAAAATAAGTGGTGACCCATACAAAAAACTTGTAATACGCGCTAAACAACCGGCCAACGCGATGGTGCGTGTCGTTGGTGGCGCGTGGTACCACATTAAATCTCAATACTTGCCTAGTTTTCTTTACAAAAAGTAATGATATCCCACCAAAAACATAAATGTAAAAAAGGAAAGCCAAGTTCAATACAAAAATTATGTTTGGCGTTGGGCTTCGCCGCAAAAAGAATGGAGATCTTAATGAGTGCCAAGTTCTATGATCTTAAAGTAGGTAAGATTTGACTTGGCCAGTTTTTATCAGAATTAATATATTATAATATGTTGAATAACTTTATAAAATGACTGATATAATGAAAACTGGCCAAGTCAAATCTAAACTACTTTAAGATCATAGAACTTGGCACTCATTAAGATCTCCATTCTTTTTGCGGCGAAGCCCAACGCCAAACATAATTTTTGTATTGAACTTGGCTTTCCTTTTTTACATTTATGTTTTTGGTGGGATTGCATTTTCTCTACTGAGGCTTCTGTATCACCTCGAAGTTCTTCGTAGTAATTTTGACTTTTATAACGACAATTTCTGATGTTTTTTTTTGCGCCCCTGTAAATCCGAATAACATAAGATCAAATTGTCTTTGATTTTAGGGAGGGTGCTTTTAACTACCACGTCGTGTGTAGGACCCGGAACTGCAAATTGAGTCGTTTAGTTTTGAAGTAAGTAAGTCTGATTTGGCAACGAAAGGAGTGAATGTTGAATTGACGACTACGCTAGTAATTGTAGTTCAATGCGACTAGTAGGCACTCCTATTGGAAGGAAAAAACATGTTGCGCCGACCCTACATAGCGTGGGATAAAGGCAGGCAAATGATGATGTTCTGACGTAAGTCGCCAAAAACTCACCCTTGTACCGCTTGTCAGCGAGCAGACTGGCGTACAGCGTGCGCTTCTCGGCGTCGGAGTCGAGCTCGAGCAGATGCGCGCGCAGCTTGCGGCAGCGCAGACTGGCCGCCTTCCAGTCGCCCGCCTCCGGCGACACGTAGTAGCACTCGCTGCCCACGCGCGTGAAGTTACCCGCGCACGGCTCTGCGAGTGTGGCAAATTACGTGTAGTTACGACACTTTTGTTTCCACTTTGTGTTTTTGATTGTAAAGGCAATCAGAAAAATTCTTAGAAGGGTTTTTGTTTAGCAAACACGCACTAAGGCAGTTTGCTCTTAATACGAGTACAGCAAAATATTTTAAATATAACATTCCTTATACAGAGCCATCTAGCCTTATATGAAGGAAAGCTATGGGCTGTTAGGCTATAATGGTTGTCAGAAATGGGGTAAAAGTACATAATTTTACTACTACAGTACTACTTTATTTGGTAAACACACACTAATTATGCAGCAGATAGGAAATTACCTATCTATCCTAATTTGACGACGATGCGATGTTGGCAGCTCATTCATTGACAGAGATATAGATCTATAATAGATACATGTGGTAGAAATGTGCGAATCGCAATGAAAGGCATGTGCCGTTGATTACATAATTTGGTTATGCTGAATTGCTGACCAGTTTATTACCCCAAGAGAGTGGGCGTCGTGCGGAATACCGAACTTTCTCCGTGACATTCACAGCAGTTTGTAGGTATGGACGCGAGTTACATATTTGTACATGGTATCTGATACGCTTATCAGATCAGATCAATTGTTTTGTTACGTACTTTATGTTATGAAATTATACACGACTATTTCAAAAGCACATACCTTAACAGGAACTGCTTACCTCATTTGTTATATAACATTGAATAGATGACGCATTCGATAGTGTTCCTGGTTTGCAAGGAATAATTAAGTAATGGTTTTGAATCTCTCATCAAAGACACAAATGTATGGTGGAAATTTTTGAAGTGGTTTCACTGCAATAGATTTGTACTATATTTACATTTGTTTTTAGGTTTATTTTTATAGTGCCTTCAATCATTCTCAAGAAATAAGTTATTGCGTTATTTAACTATGAGTTTGTCGATCCTAACTACTCGTACTTGCTAAAATATTAGACAAGTGATTAGAGCAATGGTGGAAATAGCTGCATAATCTTGTTATTACCTGGCTTAGTCTCCTTCCCTACGACCAAGTAGTGCATGGTCTCCTCCATCCGGCGCAGGCGCTTCTCCATGAGGTCGACGCGGTAGACGAGCTTCTCGATGGCGCTGAGCAGGTACAGGTCGGTCTCCGACACCTGCTTCTGCGGCGGACTCGCGGCCGCGTCCAAGCGGTCGGCGGCGCCCCACTGTTGTTGCTGTTGTTGTTGCTGCTGCTGTTGTTGTTGTTGGTGCTGTTGTTGCTGCTGCGGCGGCGACAGAGGGATCGGCTGGTTCGGCGAGGGGCCTGGCTGTTTATAAAATTAAACATTTTCAATCATTTCGTTTTATTAGGTACTATCTTTATTCACGTGTCATCTGTTCGGAAACTTTTTTGATCAAAATTGGCATTGTAGTACGATACAATGTTTTTTTACGTTGATATAATCTTGGTGATTTTAATTGCCTAATTAAAGTATAATTACTTATCTAATACTGTTCCGAGTTGGGGTAAGTAAACTTGCAGTTGAGTTATTATCTCTATAGTTTATTGGCATAATATGCTTTACGACTCCGTTTGTCCTTAAAATATCAACCACTTGTTAAGAACAAAAAACCAAAAGTTGCTTTTTCTCATTATGGTTATGAGGCGTTTTTATTACTCTAACCTATCAATCAAGTACTAGGTTACATATATATGAATGTATGTTATGTATGTAACTTACATAGGCTGGGCTCGGCCTGAACTTGTCCTTGTACGGATTGGGCGGCTTGTGGACGATCTTGCCACCAGCGGGCGGCGGCGGCGGCGAGGCCTGCCACTCGTCGTACTGCGTGTAGCCCGCGGCCGCCACAGCCGGCCCGCGGTGGTGGTCTGCTGCGGGAGGCGCGCTGGGAGACCCATGTGGCGGACCGCTGTGCGACAGCGCATTGTGTGACGGCCCGTTGTGCAGAGGGCCACTGTGCGAAGGTCCGCCATAAGGCCCATTGTGCGAAGGTCCATCAAGAGGGCCATTGTGCGAAGGTCCGCCATAAGGTCCGTTATGCGAAGGTCCGTCAAGAGGTCCATTGTGCGAAGGTCCGCCATGAGGGCCATTGTGCGAAGGTCCACTATGAGGTCCATTATGCGGCGATCCGTGGTGGTTCTGGTGGTACGGCGGCGGCGGCGGCGGCATCAGCGACCCATCTATTCGGTCTGTTACGTAGTAGCCTTTCGTTGGAGGCAGAGACATAACGCGACCTGCAACGTGAACAAATTATTTTTAATTTACTGATGGTATTATTGCCAAATATGTGTCAATGTTTGAAAGTAGGTACCTATTTCAACGGTCAGGATCTATTAAGTTTAAAGAGGGGAAAGATTTGATTGTTTGTTTGTATTTAATAGGCTCCGAAACTACTGAACAGATTTGAAAAATTCTTTCACTGTTGGAAAGCTACACTATCCCATATACAGACAGACTTACTTATCTGTTTCGGTGGCGGCGTCGCTACTGTCTATTCAGAACTGTCATTAAATATCGTTTTTGCATTGCATTCACGTAGTTCCAATTTTGGCCACCGGAACATCTGTTCCGGTGTGTTAATGTACAGACCTACAAACTTATCTAAGTTTGTAGGTCTGTACATTACATACACTATTCCATATACAGCATAGGGTACTTTTTCTTCCGGAAATGTGGGGGGAAGGGGGGAATATTTGGAAAAAGAAATTACGCACAGGTGAAACCGCGGAGGCGGCCGCTAGTAAAAATCCACATTTGCTCTCGACTGTAACCACAAACTAAATCTCTATAAATCTCTGTAATAAAATAAGATGTCCTCTCACCTTGCCTGCCGGCGTGGTCGGGCGCGGTGAGGGCCCACTCCTCCAGTAGATCGCCCCACAGGCCCGCCGCGCACGCGTCCGCCGCGGTGTCGTTGTCGGCGCCCGCACACGCGCTCGCCAGCAACAGCGCCAGCGCTGCTCTGTGCCACGACACACTCATCTGGAATGACGAACAACTCATGTTACAAGAGAATGCGTTTGTTTGTTAGGATCGTGACAGAAGAGTACGCATATGCCCTTTTGAACCTTTTGAAAGAAAAGTCTTCTCATTCTCATCAGCTGGTGGACTGGTGTCGCACCGTTGACGTTGTAGGTACCTAAGTCTACTTCAACAGATTTTTAGAGGTGATTGAGAAGGTTAAGGTACCTATTGAATAAAAATTAGCTATCTTGACTACATAACATAATTCATTATCTATTTACAAATTCCATACGATTTCGAAATCTTAAGCTAAGCGACATAAGCATGCTGTTATGATTCGCAAGGGTTATTGGCATGCGCCGATCCTGGTGCGATGACCCACTTCGCGTGTTTCCAAACACAGTGAGTCAGTAGAGGCGTCAGTATGCAGCGCGCGGCGTGTTACGCGCGTTGCGTGGCGGTGACGCGCGTGTTGCGCAATGCGCCGGAGTCGATGAGGCGGACACTGCGCCCGCGGCCGCCAAGCGATGCTGCAAGCCGGACGTTTTTTTACGTTTCCGACTAAAAATGCATGTTATTTAGGTGATATGTAGTAAGTGCTGAGTAACAGTAAAGAGAACGGTTTTTGCAATTATTTTTTTTATATTATGAATCCAGATCTATCCAAAGGTCTGGATCCTGACTTTAGTCAACGTAACTAGATTTTGCTTATGATTTCGATTAGATAGAGATTACAAGCTTCTCAACAACTCTCACTCTGTAAAAGGTGATACGTAGTATCTATAATGAATTTGTATTTAGACGTCTCATGCATTCCCAATTTGCAAATGAAAACTAAAATCAACATATTTTAATTAGATTATAAATAACCATATTTATAAAGTTGTTGTTATAATCTGTTGCTCGACGTGCGTGCGTAGGTACGCGCAGATAGTGTGGCGGGTCCCACGCCTGCCGTGTGAGGCGTATCTCGTGTAACTTTTTAGTCATCGTTTTGAGAAAAACGCGTTTGAAAGTAAAAACTGTTTTTTCTTTCTAGCTTCTTTAATATCGGTCAGTTTAAATTATAAAAAATACCAGAAAATCAAGTTTTTGGTAACGAGTAAATCCTATGTACATTTTTTTAATGTACAACTAATAGCCAATTAAATAAAGCGAAATTAAATTTTATGACGTCATAAATCCCATACAAATGCTGTTACGCGACAGCGTGTATCTAAGTTACACGCGATCCGCGTGACTGGACAGACACTGTTGCAATATTGATATCAGATGTAACTATAGTTACACGGTTTATGTAAAATTAGTTTTAATAATTAGTTATTTATCAATAAATTTCGTATTGCAAATATTTCTGAATTTTATTACCGATTTACCTTTACCCTGCCAATTCTGCATACTTATTTATGGTACTTATACTCGTATAAAAATATACCGATGAATTGATAACTATACTTTTCAAATGGTTAATGAAAATGAAATTAAACAACAATAATAAAAAAAATGGAAGAACGCCATAGTTAAGCTCATATTTAAGAAAGGGGACAAAGCAAACCTAGCTAACTATAGGCTAATATCCATACTTCTGCATACCTATAAACTGTTTACTAAGGTGCTTACGATTAGACTTGCCGCCAGACTGGACGCTGCTCAGCCCGTGGAACAGGCGGGCTTCAGAAAAGGTTTCTCGACGATTGACCACATATTCTGCGTGAGACAGGTTATCGAGAAAAGCACGGAATACTGCCAAGACTTATGTATAGCCTTCGTAGACTATGAAAAGGCATTCGATACGATCGAATATTGGGCGGTATTTAACGCACTGCAGCGATGCCTGGTAGATGACAGGCATGTGGAGGTGCTGAGAGAAATCTTAGGGGTGCCACTCTCCAGATTCAGCTCCATAAGCTTACTCGACCAGTCCACGGGGGAAGAGGGGTCCGCCAAGGGGATACAATATCGCCGAAGCTGTTCACTGCAACACTGGAAGACGTCTTCAAAATTATAGACTGGTCTCAGACTGGCGTAAACGTGAACGGCGGGATGCTATCGCACCTACGATTTGCAGATGACATAATCCTCTTCTCAAAATCCCCAGAGGATCTCAGTGTCATGCTAGAAGAGCTGTACACCGCGTCATTGGCCGTCGGCCTCAAAATGAATATGAGCAAGACAAAGATTATGTGCAGGAACAACACCCTCCGGCATATCCAGGTACACGGGCACGTCATAGACACTGTCACCGACTATGTGTACCTGGGCCAAGATGTGCTCAAGAGCAAAATAGTTCCAATCTTCCTCAAAAGGCGTGTGTACGAGCAATGCATCTTGCCAGTGGTCACCTACGGAGCGGAGACCTGGACACTCATCGCTAAACTTGTGCATAAGCTTCAAGTAGCCCAAAGAGCCATGGAAAGAGCGATGCTGCGTATATCACTCATAGACCGCATCCCAAACGTTACTATCAGGAAGCCACCAAGGTCACAGATATCGCACTGGTGGTATCCAGGTCGAAATGGAGATGTGCAGGCCATATGAGCAGGAGAGAGGATGGCCGCTGGGCGCGTAGAATCGCGGAGTGGCAGCCATGGACGGGTCGAAGGAAGGTCGGAAGGCAACCTATGCGCTGGGTGGGCCGACGACATCGCAAGGGTAATGGGACGGCAGTGGATGCGCGACGCTAAAAACGGGCTAAGAAGAAGAATAAAAAAAAAATGTTAAATGTTAATAAATTCTTAAAGATAAATCACAGCCTCCTGATTAGGAATTTTTAATTATGAAAATCACATTGTATCTGAAGTAGACTTTAAAATTTTAGCAAGTACTTAGTACGGGTGTCCGTTCATTTGACAAAAAACAAATGACATCGTTCACCTGAAACCTCAAAGAAGCCCAAGTTAGCCAGGATACGACCCAGGACCGAGCTACCTAGAGACGCGTGACCCGGAGGGCCGACCCCAAATAAAATGGGAAAGGGCCAGACAAAGAAGAAGATCGTTCACCTGAAAAGTCGGCACAAGTTTTGCCTATATCGTGTATCTTAAGTTACACGAGTTGTGATCATCCTGTCTGCGCCGTCGGCTATTTCACCTATTTAGCGTAATTGAGTTACACTATAATCGCATGACAAAGTTGTAAAAAACCCGAGTTACACGAATGTGGCAAACCTAATTATTGAAGAATTTTACTTACAAAAATTTTTTTTTACCAGATGCCCCATATAAAGTGGCACTTGAAAAACGTATTTAGACGTGTTAAGCGTAAATAGTGTAACTCAAGTTACACGAGATACGCCTCACACGGCAGACGCGGTGAAAGCGCCCGCGCGGGCTCCGCAAACAAGGATCTCACCGGATCCGCTTGATACTTGTCACGGGCTTTTCCTTTCTTGCGATACACTTACTGACATGTTGCGTATTACTAAAGCGCCATGGCGAGCTCTAATTGGACTCGAGTCTCGAACAAAACAAAAAGTCGCAAATCTTATGCAGCAGACGTCATATTATATATATTATTACCTTGACTAAGTATAAACATTTTATTGACTTGCAGTGCCTACTATATTAAGAGTATATTTATCTACTCTTAAAAAGATAAAACCCTTGTACGATGCCCACAAAAATATTGTCTTTCAAATAAACATGCTGGGGGTTTCAAAATAGTCGCATATATGTAATTATGATGTTTTCATAATATACATACCTCATTCTGTCATTATAAGTACAATATGTATGTTGAAAATAATGGAAGGAATATCAGTCAGTTGCATAACGTACATCATCCATGTATACAAACATTTACGAAACATTCTCGTGTTTTAAATTCGTCAACTTCAAATACGTCAGAAACTCATAACTAATTACGTAGAAAGTGTTGCTAAAATTCTCTTTCGTGTGAAAGTATTACCTAATGAAATATTTGTGAGAACTTCTACTTTGTCTTTAATCAGTCAAATGCCATGTAGTAAAAATATTTAATTCATAAAAATCGGTAACGGGCTCTATCAGAAAATTTCATAATCTAATCTATTGTCCGAGTTAGGTCAATGGCATATGCTCAAACACAGGCTTAGTGGTAGTCTGTATAAAGTAGGAAGAATCCGTTCAGATTCTCAGGAAATGACTACGATGGGTGCTGAGCTAAACCACTTATCAAAATGATTAAATGTACTCATCAAGCTTATCCCTAACGATACAGGTGCTTTTTTGTTTTACAACCATGTTACTTTCCCTGCTGGTTTTGTGCGTATATTAGAGCGAGCACGTTTTGTGTGAAAGTTTGTAAATCATATAATAAGATTATACATTAACCTATTTTTTGCAACTCCTAATAAAACGATGTGTACCTACTGATAAACGCATTTTATTATAAAAATAAACAGGAATGAAGAGAAATACCTATTACCAAATATGCCTTTTTAACACTCTCACCGCCATACGGTCCGCCGGCGGGACGTATGTTTTCGAGTAAGTCACGCCATCTATATAATTGCACTTAGCGACATGAGCAGGCCATACGGGCCGCCGGCGCACCGCATCTTTTGCGCCAAAATCCTAACTAAATGTTTGTTATTACAAACAATATTTACCGAGTCTGTCACGCCACACCTACAAGCAATCACTAGTCCGCCGGCCGCCCGCACGGCTTGCAACGGTCGCATTTTCGCGCGCTTTTTGTGGAATCTCTCTGCATTCTTGTGCATTTTGGTACTTATTCTAAGTTTTTATTATTATGTCGAACTCAGAAGATGACCCAGACTACCAGCCGTCTACAGACGAAAAGTCGGAGTCAGAATGCCTTGCTAACTTCCATTGCACCAGGCAGTAGTTATGCCAATTTACGAATAAATCTAAGTTCTATTTAATTTTAAGTTGCTTTTTTATTTCTGTGATTAATCCCCTAGTAATCCTCTAAATGAAAAGATACAGCCATATAATTTTTTTTAAATTGTAGGTTACAAAGTAAACTTTGTTTCTAGTAGCTTCATTTTTCTGTAACAGCAGGCAATGCACTACAAAATTAATAAGAAATTGCGAGGTCACAGCGTACCGCACGGCTTGCTGGTAGAAATAAACAGTGAGTCCGCCAGCCGCCCGTATGGCGTGCTAAACTCGTTACAGATTTTACACCGCGGCCTGCACGGGTAGGTAAAGGTGCGACCGTCGGCGGACCGCATGGCCTGTTGTACTGAAAATTTTTATATAATGGTGGCAGTGAGAGTGTTAATAGTAAAATAAATTTGCTGTATTTAAGGAGGTAGGCAGTAATTGTATAAATATACAATTAACAAAGCACACATTTAATATTTTTGATAAATCTTATTCGGTAATATTAAAATAAAATTGTACGTCTTACATCAGATTGGAAACACAATGAAGCAAAAGGTTTACGAACACGGTGTGTTTGCACATATATTTTTTTCGTAGGTAAACTAATACCTATTTCGTAGCATTTGTTAAAATTTGAAACTCAAAAATCATAATAATATTGTAATTATACCTAATTGACAAATATAAATAAAGACTGACCTTAAAGAGCGCTTGTTTTCCTTACGTCGAGTTCGCCGTGCTAACACGACTGTCACTTCACCGGAGAACGTTCACTCCACACGGCACTCTCGCGATGTCTGAGTGGTCCATCGAGAAAATACCCCGATGTAGTGGTCCGATGGTGACGATCGTCTGCTGCCGGCCCATGCCCGCAGGCTGCGGAGGCGAATAATGCATGTCTTAACAATTGGAGTTGTTCTTAGAGAAGGCCCGAGTCCAATTCCCGTGTTGAGCAAAATTTGTTTCTGGTTTATTGAACTCGGCTGTAACTTAATTTGTTTACGATGTTAATTGTTGTACAAGTATCAGTAAATATAGGATCAAATATGTTGGGCAACATCTAACATTGATCTGACCCCAATAAAGTGTACTTAATTTTATGCATACACACTTATATTATATACAAATGTAAGTATACATTTTTAAGCATCATTTATCACAGGACACTCTGATTTTTGCCTGTCCAATGACTAATTATTAATTTGTATAAATGTTGGTTCTGAGCGGAAGTCGAATTTATGAACCCTGGCGAATAAGGTAGAGTATGGCGAATAATGCGATGCGCAATTGGGTCAGTCAAAGTTAACATTGGTCAAAGCTTTATGATAACAAATCCTACTAAGCATATCAGATGCCTTCAATATTCTGATTATTCCGATTTCTACAGTATCAGAATTTAATTTAACAAGCATTTAAATCTCACTTTTGTGAAAAGAATGCTGTACAAATTCGAAAAAATACGAGTATGAATATTGCACTTAGAAAGTAGGAACATTCTCGCGGCTTTCACACTACCCACAGTGCGTTTATCGAAACGAAATCGCCGATCAATCGAATTATGGGTTTACCACAACTGATTATAGCAATGTCTCCATACTTAGTCTTACCTCAACTATATTTTTAGAATTTACGGTCAATTTTAAAATCTAGCACCTGTGCAGTCTACCAAAAATCTACCCTACTATAATAATCGTTATGGCGACCTCAAATGGCTGACCCCATACTCTTCGTCTTGAACTGATTAAAGATAAATTTAAAACTTCCTTTTAATGATACCCAATTAACGAATTGTAATCCTGCACTAAGCACTTGTGATTTTTCTTGAGCGGGATTTACCTATCTGGAGCAGGGTCACTTCTACCAAATCCTCGAAAGAAAATAAAAAATAACTTTCATGAAAAGCAAAAGTATGCCTACTTACCTAAGAAGTGCAATTTCTTTTTTATACGAGTATGTATAGTTTATGAGTGCAACCATCCTCGGGCTCGTTGTTTGGTACAGGGGTCCGGTTGCGTGCGTGCGGCGCTTGCGCAACCACTTTCTTCACAAGGCCGCAAGGTCGTGGACTCTTCCGCGACGCGACTGACTTCGATATTGTTCGACTTTTAAAATCAATGAGAGGTTGGCGGATATCGAATCTGTAGACGATAACTAATGTAACTCGCCATGATTGAGGGTGAACTACGTCAAATATTTTTGAAAGCCTACACTGATCATACTACCCACCAAACTACCCACTTTTCTACCCAATTATTACGCACGCACCAAGTATTTTTTTTGTTTTGTTTCTTGTGGAACCAGCAAAGGTTATAGACCATGCTGCCTACTCATTGGTTATTATTTTTTTCGAATAATTCATAACTTAGACTTTTAAATGCGGTTCGTGAATATTTACGCACAACGTAAAACATGCGTTAAACGACCAATAACGAGTTAACACTCTGATGCCGAGCTCGGTCGAGCAGGAAGTTGTACGGAACTATACGCTATACACGCGAAAAAATAAACAATACATGCTAAACATCCTGTTCCCTATTCGAATATTTTGCATGTGCTGACTATGACCAATAGAGTAAAAGAAACTCAGAAAAAGGAAACATCTTTTTTTGAGAAAATAAACTAGCCGCTTACTTGCTCATATACGTTTGGGGATGCTGAATAAAATTTCGAACCACTATCTATAATCCTGAATTTTATGTTGATTGAGAGTTTTCTTTATTGATGTACCTATGACTGAATGTTGCGTGCTTCATAATTTATTGAAACATAATTATTCGATACTTATCTAAATAAGTAAGTAGATAAAATGTTTAGTCGAGGTCTCTTTCAACATCAGATAATTAATATTGTAGAGCTTATAACAACAATAAAACTTAATTTGACCTTGTCAGCGTGCGTCATTACACTAGAAATATTTAAATTTTTAATCAAAACTACTAACATTTGATCGCATACTCAGCACCCACCTGTAGGAAATTGAAAAGGATTCAATAAAAACAATAGTTAGCGTCAACAAAAAATATAATAACAGTCCTTATCCGCTACACAGCACTCGTACACCCTCGGAGAGCAATGGTCAACCAACTCGAGTAGCTTTTGCTTAATTTTTTAAATTAAATAAATACGGTCAAGTATTAGTAAATAATCAAATATAAGTACATATTTTTAAGAGACAAAACTTTTTGGAAGCTTTTGATTGCAGTAATTATGTAAACATTATGTACATATGTGACAAATGAAAAACAAACAACTCAAATTGGTTGGTTTCATCAAACAATTATAATATAGGTATACATATATACCTTTAGGAGTTTCATTGTATCTAAGTTATAAAATTAGCTAAGAATAAAATGTAACATTACATTATCCGACGGACACCATTTTGCAAAACACAAATTCATAAAACCACTATCGAACATTTCCTAAAACATTTAAGAAAGAATTTTAATAAAATGTTTATGAGGGAAAAAGTAAATAAAAATAAAATGGGTAGGATTATGAAAATTCATTCATGCATAATTTTTGAACATTTATATTTAATGATTTATAGTTACTAATATAATATAATTTATCATTAGCCTCAAAGAGGTTAAATATAAAAGTATACAAATACCTACTTACAAGCAGCTATAAAAATTACTATACAAAACAAATCACAATAAATTACATTTACATAAATCTTCAACAATAATCTTTTTGTAATCATCAATTATTATTTTACTTTACAATCGATAATAATACTCATTTAATACCTACCTATATTAGGTAGATTACGAATTGAAATCATTGTTTTTAAACATGGGATAATTATTTTTGTCTGCATATTTTATTTATCAATCTGCCACCATGCAAACTCATTTTGGTATTACCAAAGTCGAAATTTATTATTTTATACACAATGTTGTATTTTAGTCCTATATAGATAGACGAAAATAGGCGAAAGCTAGACATTTAAAAATGATTTTGAATTATATTTAGACTAATTTAGTATTATACCAAAATGTATCAAAATCGATATCGAACAAGATAGGAATTTAAGTATAATATTTACAATTTCACAACTTTTAGACCAATAAGGCCGTACAAATCTAAGGGCATGTAAAAGTACAAAATACTAGGTACAGTCACTAACACTAGTGCTTAGGGGCAAACACGACACAGAGGAAGACGGCACAGTCCGCGACACTACCACATCCATAAAGTACAGTAAATACATAGCCTTCTGAAACTACATAATTATATTCCTATCGACCACCGCCACCAACATACTACAATTACTTACTTGTAACTCAATGGCCAATACATGCTTACCTTCACGTTCCACTTGACAACTTCAGTTGCAGACTAAGCTAGTACAAACAACGACATGAAGGGATACCCAAAACTGCATTTATTCAAATAAATTTAAATCTTATAATAGTAGTTAAATCAAACCATAAAAACTTTGTCACTTTTTGGTAGACAAATTTTAATGTGCCGTTGACTGCACTTCATCAGCTTTATCGCTTTACGCTCCATTACCATACTCTAAACATTCATGGTAACTAATGTTTGGTAAAATATCTCCTGAGTTGATAATATAGTTAAGCTGGTCATGAGCTCCGTCCCCACGCACCATTAATACATAAGTAAAAAATTCGATGTAATGTAAAATTCAGTCTAATTCTATTTATCTAATTTAAAAATTATGTTTGTCTACGTAGACCTGAATATTTTGGTATATATCTTTGGTTTGTGTAAGATATTGAGATGTAGAGGAAATTGGTAATTTATTTCAAATTTTTCGAGTCACCAACAAACTTTTGTAAAAGTATATGGACCAGCCAAATAGAAATTTTCATTTCCTTAAATTTTTTTATGACTTTTTACAGTAAATGGCATTGTATGAGGTAGACCGTAATATATTTATGTGTGATTGAATCTAAGCTTAAAGAGGCTTGTATTGATTATGCCGCTCGAACAACAACGGACTTACTCGCTGGGCGCGCAGTTTGCGAGGGTTGATGCTCGCGAACGGAGAAGCTGTACCTTCAGCCTTCCAGCCCTCGATGGAAGCGTTGGACAGTCTCGGCGCGGTGGGAGCAGGCGTGTTGCCTCCAGGGACACCTCGGCGTAGTTGATGGCCTACCTGAGGGTTGATGGGAACCGGGATGTACTCCACGGGGCTTCGGGCCCGGATCGGTGGCGTGACTTTCTTTGAAGGCTTAGCTTTTGTTGCAGGCTTAGTGCTCGGCAAACATTGAGGGTTGACGCCAGGATTATCCAGCGAGATAGGAATGTAGCCTATTGGAGTTGGCGTATGCGGGTTAGTGTTCATTGGGATTTTGGGCAAAACGTGTTTAGGTTTTAAGTGTTTCTTGACTAGTTTCTGATTCGGATTTCTGGGTAGATTCCTCAGTGGAACCGGGATGTACTCAATCGGCGGAGGTTGTTGGTCGGTCGTGAAGTTGGCGTATCGAACGGGCAAGGTCATCATGTTGCTAAACGACATGCTCATCGGTGACAGTGGAGTGTTTTCTACATCTAAGTACTCTGCGGGCGGATCGATCGGGGTATTGAGCATTGTCGCTGCTAAATGATGGTCTCTGTTTTCGTTATTGTTGGATTGACTCATATGTGCGTTTGGTGATTCATTTACCACAGATGACAATTGCTTGGCCCTTGGGGAGTTAGAAGAAACGGGCAGTGTATACTGATTCGGATTTAGATGTTGGTTGTTATTTGCGCAATGGTTTTGGATGTTTTGTTCTCTACTAGCAGAATTTGTATCTGGAACTGAATACTGCCTAGCCCGAGCTATGTGATCGTCGATAATACGAGAGTACGGGATACCAATAACATTCTGTTGAGGATTGTTGGAATCGTCATTAGTTGAAGTAGTTTGGTTGGTAAGATTTGACTGAAGAGGTACGGCATACTGAGCAGGAAGGTTATTATCAAGTATGTTGGAGAAGGTAACGCCTACGTTTTGTGAATCCTGATGACGAGCTGGGTTTTTTTTAGAGTTTGATAATGGAGCGTTGTCTGTAGCGGTATGTACGTGGTGTCGGTGGTCGGCGGCGGCTCCCGGCAGCTGCGGCGGGGCTAGAAGTAGACGGTGAGGTTCATGTGGTCGGCCAGCGCCGGGTTGGTGGCGTCGGTGATCTCGTCCTCCCCGCTGCCCTGCAAACGTACACATACTATACGTATCCACTTGCTTCGCGCTTTAAACAGAAGTAACCGTTTACGGGTGTGTGAATTGAAATTGGAGTGGCAGAAATTGGGTGGGTATAAGTTTAGTTTTTCGAGTTCATTATCGATATCGATATCTAATCATTGGTAAACTATACTAATGTTGGCCCCCCTCCAGTTGTTGGCACTCTGGGTTTTAAACTTAAATATTAAGCTTTTCGCGGCAAAAATCCATAAACTATAGATTCAGAATAAAAGTTTAATTATTCATTTACAAATAAATAGTAGTTTTTAAATAATTACAACTGACAAAACTAGAAAAAATTCTTTTCGGTCATGGTCCCGAGAGAAACCAGTTTGTGCGTGATTCCTCCAAAAAAAAATATGTGAATGCAGGGTAAGTTTAACGACTTATTACTTTTTATTTTGTAGATAATTTCTGGTCAGTGAATGTTTTTTAGTTAAATAAGATGTTAAATAGTGGGTTTTGCAGCAAATACAATCGTAAATCTTGTTGGAAAAAAACTTTTAGGGGGTGTCAATAATTGTAATTTTGTTTGTATGGAGAACTAGTTCGTTGACACCCCCTGCCAATTATTGAAATACGGTTTTGCAAAATCGCTGTTAATGTTATGATTATGTTTTAACCAGTCTCGAAAGTTCTATTCATAAAATGCCTACTTGTCTTCTTATCTATTGTGGTTTCAAATTTTAGCAGTGCCAATAATTGTACTTTTTTTACGATTGGCACTGCCAATTATTGTACCTCGAAGGGTGCCAATGATTGTATCAGCTTTTATGAAATTCTAATAGTGATGTGCCAATGTTTTGTAAAATTTATTTATTAAAGCATTATAAGTCCTACTAATAGGTAGATTTTTACACGGCGATTTAAAACGACTGTATATTTACTCAGCTAATAAAAAGTATCTACATATATCATGGGAAACCCTTGGTACCTTCGGCGCTCCCGCAAAATTCCCCCTCCCAGTCGCGTTTGGGCCCTTTGGGTACCCTCAGATGAGGGTCCCGCGACGGCCTTAGGTTTCGGAGGGGGAGGCTTTAAGCCTTGGGAGCCTTTGGAGGCTCCCGAGGGTTTTACGCTCTCCTCTTCGATTCCTTTACGCTGCTGGTGGTGGGTGGTAGATTCGCCACTTTTGGGGGTTCCGTCTCCTGGCCTCCTTTGATTTTGAAGACAACTGTCCTCACACCAAATTTGGCCTCTCCACGGTTGTTTTTTGAGGGCTTCCACAGACTGGTCATCGAGAGAGAAGGTCACAATAGATCCTGTCGCTTCCTCCTTCGTGTGGAGAACCCTCCAAACTTTTGGGTTGAGATCTTCATTCTGCACCCATAGCATAAATTGCTCCGGGGCAGAATGCGGTCCCAACTTTTGGCTTGGGCAGTTCGCTCTCTGGTATAATAGAGAGTTTTGCACCGGACCATGGTTCCGTTTCTCGGATTAAGCCCTCAAGCCAGTCCTTGGTTCCCTGGTTTGTGCAGTCGCCAATATCCAGCCGGTCTTGTAGGCAAAACCCAAGAATTTCGGTACCCCCCTGAGGCTAGCATCTACCACCTTGTTGAAGCCTTGTTAGCCTCCTGTATCAGCCGCATTTGCTCCTCGGTCATCGGCTTCAAGTGGCTAATACCGACTATATAAGAGCCAGCAATGTCGCTGTACTTGGGGGGTTGAGTTTGTCCACCTACGTCCATTCGGGATGTTTTCCTCGGTTGGACTTGAGTACCACGGCCGCCTACGGAGATACCAAATTGGATATATTTATGATCCGAAAAGGTCTCCGCGTCGGCCACCCGCCACTGGGTCACGCGGCCCGCCAAATGTGAGGTAGCTAGGGTGATGTCGACGACCTCACACAGGTCGGCGTGCTCCCCCTGTTGAGGATCACTAGTCCCAAGCTGAGTGACCAGGACATTAGGTCCTCGTCGAACGGATTGTTCGAGGGGGAGCCCCACGTGGTGTGCTTGGCGTTCCAATTACCGCCAAGCAAGACCTACGTCTAATTCCTCTATTTTCTCACATTTTTAAATATTTTCTGGACTTTCACGAACATTTCAAAACCAAAATTAGCCAAATCGGTTCAGCCGTTCTCTAGTTTTAACGCCTATAACGAACGGCAAATTATTTGTATAGGTACTCTTAAGTATATAGATTTCACTTTTCCCATCACTATCAGGCGATCCGATTAGTTATTGGCACGGTCACGTGTACAATTATTGGCACTGCCAACAATTGTACATTTTTCTATGCCAATATTTGTACTTTAGGGTGCCAACAATAGTGACTTTCGGTGTTTTTTCATATTTTGCGGAAATTTTCGTATTTCTAACACATTTCTTAACTATCAACCCGTTTAAATCTATTCTCAAATAAATAAAGAATCATACGAAATCAAATTTAAGTCGATATTTAACACGTTGACTGCGAAGCCATTTTTTAGGGAATTTCAGCCAGTGCGAATGAGGTCTTTTCGAGACAAGTTTGAACTTCTTTACAGTGCGTATGAGACCTTATCGGCCTCACAAAGTTATGTTTTAAAAAATACCTTGATTCTAGTTCAAAAAAGACAATATTTGCTTGAAACTTTACCATTACAAACTTAAATAGTTGTTCAATCTAAATATAGCTTCGCCGGCAGTTATGACATTTCGGTGTTGAATAAATGAAATATATATATATGGCATCTGTTCTGCCTCACATCGCACTGAAATGAAGTTCGATTTGTGTCTCGAATAGTGATGGGAATAAAAGAAATTTGCAGTGTCGATAATTATAATACTTATATTTTAAAACATATTAGTTTAAATGTTTTTCATTAAAACAGGGCAAGCAGTAGGATTTGTCACACTGAACACAAAGAGTTACAATTTTTTTAGTGTTTTTTGCAGACTACTAATTAGCAATCGCTGTAGCAATCAAAATGCATTTGAAACAACTCAGCATGCATTCTAGGGAAAAGAACACACAAAGTGTAACATTTAAGACATATTATTATTATTTTTAAGTTTACTATCACTTTGGAACGCCAAAGAGCTTACAGTTGTGATGCTATATAAATCTATTTACTAAGCAAAAGTGAAATTAATAATTTAAAGTGAATATTTAGCAAATAGATTGGAACGTAATGTTTACAAAAAAAAACAGAGGACGAATTGGAAATATTAGCTGCAGGGATCTCGGGTTTTCACAGCAATTATAAAACATATGAAAGTGATATTTCATAAACTAATTCTTCATTACATTGACTTAATTTTGATAGTTGCAGAAACACGATTCGTTAACTTTTATAGCAGAGAAAAAAATGTCAAAGAAAGCTCTTTAAAAACAGAGATTTGCATTTTACAGGTAAACCAGACCGATTTAAGCCTCTAAAATTGCGTAGAAGATTAGTCTACACACTCGCTTTAAAAATGTCGACGGATATTTAAAAATGATTTGTAGTTTTTAATTGAAACGAAAAAAACCGTTTTGTCGTATACGACCTTATGAATGTGCTAGTGCGCTCGCGTATTTGTATGCAATCAGTCTGCCCCAGTCCGCTCTCGACTATTGTCAGCGACAGGTCTGTGCCACTCGAGTTGCCGCGCCCTATAGATCGCTGCGCTAAATTTTAAACAGTACCGTACTCTATTTTATTATTAAAAATGGGGAAAAAATGTGAACGAACTTCTAAAAGGAAAAGGAAGCTTTGTTTAATTGAGAAATGTAAGAATATGACGAAGAAAAGGTGAGTAACCATATTTGTACAATTGACATTTACTGTTTGACATTTCGGCTTTACAAACGGACTGTATGTCGTCACTTCAAATATTTCAGGAAACAATTGTTAGAACAAAGTTCGGAGGGTACCATGGAGTCGTCTTTGGATTTAGGTGAAAACAAAATAATGTCAGTCGATTTTACAGACGGGTATGTGTCCCTCCCTACATACTAATTAAAAGATCTATTTCCTTCAAATATCGGATCTTTATTTAAGTTGTTCATAATATTTTCATTTATATTTTCGTATTTTATAGAAAACCAGACAATAGTTCGCCGATGTATGCAGAGTTACAAAATGTGTTGCCTGCGTAAGATTTTATTTATATTTATCAGTATATTGTGGTATAATAATTTTATTAATAACGATTGAAAGTTTACTAAAAGCAATAAATTTATTTTAGAACTGCAGATAAGAATAATAAGGACCTTCCATGTAACGTGGAACGCATGTCAAAATTTACAGTAGGTATTTGGTTTATTGTTATTTTTTACATGATTACAGCTCAGTTTATGTTTAAATGTACAAAAATACAAATGTATTCAATTTGTTTCAGACAGAAAAACCATGTAAAGAAACTAGCGCATCTCCAGACATGACATTAGAATACACTTCTAAAGCACCAGTAAGCACTCTTTTAAAACGGACTAAAAAGTAGGTAATAAATAATTTCTCCGTAAACATTTAACTATGATATCATACAGAAGTTTAAATCCTAAAAACGTGTGGCAAATTTTGTAAGATTTATCATCAATTCTTTTGCATGCGCCCCACGGTCTTTCCCGACTCGACGGCGAAGCAAAACCGAGTGTAATGATTTTGACACTGAGGTACTGTGTCAATTTTGTCATTGTGTGGAAATATCAGTTGGAATATAATAGTTATTTATGTGGCTGTTGCATAATGAGGGTCATTAAAATACGAATGTGGTTTTATGAAACGAATGAAGTGAGTTTCATAAAAGGATCACATGAGTATTTTAATGCCTAATTATGTACAGTCACATACATAACTGTATCTTCATTCATATGATAATATGTCTATTTTATAGTCAGGATCGATGAGCAAACGCCCTAGTTACCAACATAATCTGTATGTAAAAGTTAGTACTTATTACAAAATCATGTCATGACTGACGTTTGTAGTTTTTAAAATCCATAAACAATCTAGACTCGAGTTGATTTCGATTCTAAAATCGATTGTTATAATTTTAGCATCGAATTAAATGTATAGGAATGGAACATAAAATTACTAATCAACTAATTCGATAATCGAAAAAACCTATTAATTTTTACTTTTTAAGAAGACGTTCGAAATTTGAACGTAATTAAGGTATCGGTTACCGATACTAAAATGTAAACATTAAGATGCAGCCACAGATACTCATATCTAAATATAGGGCGTTTGCTGATCGATCCTGACTATAAAATAGACATATTAGGATATGGATGTAGATAAAATTATTTATTCCATGTAAACTTTTTACAGACAGAAAAGTAATGAACTTAAAAATAAATATTGCGCTTTCAAATACCGTTGATCTCAAGTAAAATTTACGTTTGTTTCAGATTGAGACAGATATACAAGATTTGGGCCACCGAATAATAGACGTTAATCATTTTTTAACAGAACTTATAAAAATTTCTCAGCATAAGTCTTTGTTCGATTGCGGATTAGCTACAATAAAATTAGTTTCTGAAAATTTAGTAGGCTTGCAATCCGAATTTACATTTGCCTGTTCAATGTGTTGTTACAAAAAGGAGGACTTCGCATAATGCCTAATTCGCTAAAGGACCAATTCGCATAATGGCTACTTAGCTAAAGGACTAATGGGCGATTTTCTGACAGGCCATTTAAAAAAAAAAGGTTCCAAAAGCTTTACTAGATGGCGTTGAACCATGTATGATTTTCTTGCTATTTCTCTATGATTTCTTCCTCTGGTATTGTATCTATAATGACCTTTAATGCAGTAGTAATAAGGTTGCTGTTACAAGTGAAAAAACATAACGACCTGCATGCCCATATATATATTATGGCATGTGTCATAGTGTTCGCTGACGTTTTGTTGTTGTGATTGTTATTTTGTTCATTGTTTTTGATAAGTTTTTAAGTTTATAATTCGTTTTTGTTTCTCATCCATCAGTAGAAAAGTTACTTTTAGTCTTATACATATAATTGTATTAATAGTTTCCTTTGGGTTTTTAAACAGTTACTTATTAATTTATATAAAATTCATGCCAAAAATGTCTCGCGATGACAATCGCAATATCACCAACTTCAATTATTATTATCCAATACAGTATGGCCAAATCAAAGTCCGTTAATGCGTGCCGAAATAGTCGTATTAAGTAGAGTCCAGAATCCAGTAAGCAAGCCAGGGTCAAACAGGATTCACCACACAAAACACAATACGAAACAAGTGTTGTGCGTTACTCTGGCGGAAAGCGCGAAATGTTAGCACGTCTAGAGATGAAACACTAAAGAATAATTTGTGCATTATACGTACGAAATAAGTAAACAGTTTTCAGTTCAAAAAGTTGATTTATTTCGTCAATATCAGACGTAGGGTTATAAAATTTTGTCAGAAGAACCTTGTATCATATAGGCATCAGCTACTTGATTGAGACATTCAGCGCCTATCGTAAGTAGTTCAAGAGAGGTAGAGGCTGTTTTCGTATTTTAGAAAATCTTTTGTAAATCATTAACCATGTATTTCTTTGGAATAACTATGAAGGCACAAATTACAAGGCATCTTCTCACAAAAAATCATTTCTGTACGTCCAGCTGTTCTGAAGATATGGAAAATAAGCCAAACGTTACTGCAGCGGCATTTGCAATTACTCAAAAACTACGGGGGGCACAAATGCCGCTGCTTGGCTACTTTAGGGCACAAATTTAAGCTATCTTTTATGCTACTTAAAATTGCCCTAGGACCAATAGGTAAAAATCGTTCCGCCAGGATAACGTTTTCAAGCGTTACGCTGGCGGAATCGTATTTTCATTAATATCTCGGAAACCCCACTAGGCACAAATTTTATATTTGGTGCACATTTACAGCATATAATGCACAAATTATTCTAATTTGTTTCATCTCTAGACGTGCTAGCATGCCGCCAGAGTAACGCACATAAACAAGTGAGCGCATTCGACGAACCGAGGTAAGCTAATATGGCATGCATGAGAATTTTTCGGGAATGACAATGACATCTGACACCAAACATAAACAAAACGTTCCGTTTTATGAAACAAAATTCACTTCGAAGTCATTCGTTCCGTTCCTTGCATAGAAAAATTTTACTCGTTCGTTCCTTGTGGCTGCTTAACATTGACTTTTATCATAGATGGGGTGGCGCCATCTATTGATCAAATTTAGAACTAAAAAAACGAGCTGTCAGAAAATCGCCCATTCTTGAAAGGACTACTTCGCAAAAGGACTAATTTGCAAAATGGCCAATTTGGTTCACTCGATTAAAACATCACTATGGTCACCGCGTACGGTGACCTGTGCACTAGTCGGAGAGATTGACAGATAGATTTACCGCGCTTGCAAAGTATAATGCCGAATATTGTAAAAGCTTATTAAATTGTAATTATCAAGAGAAATGCATTTATATCCAACAAAACCTATGTTAACTTGCCGGGTATAAATCGGATTTTTGGTTAATAATTACTTCCCCATTTTTGTTGTATTTCGGTTTACTTGTTTAAAATAAATAATTGTCTTTTCGTTACCGGCATTTAATTGAATTAACGTACCCCGTAACCGCAACAATGTTAATTTCTAATGTTATAAAATTAAATGATGCTGATGGTCAGCAGCCTTTTTAATCACCGAAGTAGGATAACAATATTATGTTCATTGTTTGTTTATTTGATTTAAATTATCTGTGTTGATTATTTTGTGTCTTTTTAGGCATTATTTTGAATTAATTAAACTTTTGTTATTTTTAAACACTGGTTTTTCATTTCTGTAGCTATATGGGTTTATTCCCGTTGTCCCCGAATGCCGTGTCCCCGTCCAACGGGGACAGCGGTACTTTAGTAAAATATTTAAAAATACTTCCCGTTGTCCCCGTATTCTGTCCCCGTAAATATAGTTGAATAAAATAATAAAAATTATTGCCCGCTGTCCCCGTCTTTTCTTTTTTCAGTAGTATTACGAGTCGGCATCTTTTACCAAGCTAAGAAAGTTAAGGAATAATATTGTTAGATTAGTCTTAGTACCCGGTAGATTAATAAAAAGAAATTTTAACCTTGTTTTCAAGTTTTTAATCTGAATTTATATATAATGAATTTGATCGCAATAGTGAATTTTTGTGAATGCTAATGCTGTCAATTTTGCTTAGAAAATAGGTAAGTATACAATCATAAATGACTATTATTTTAATCGATACATTCAAAGTTAAGTTTTCTACTAACTATGATAAACGGAGCGACCTTGAAAAGGATGCGTCGCCGGTGTCGTGCGCGCCTATGCAGCTACGGAACAAAAGCGCAGATAACATTGTTTTTGCAGAGCTCTCATTGGCTCATGCAAAATTCCACTCCAGAATTCGACGTCTATTATGTTCAAATTGTGTTATTTTTGTAAGTTTAATAAAAATTAGGTTTTTTTATTTACCTTTAATTAATATTCTAATAAAAATTAATCAATTTTGTTAAATATTTCACTTTTTTTTCCCAAGTTGAAAAACTAAGCTTAAAACAGGAATACAGATTTAGGGGACAGCGACTCGTGAAATTTTTACTTCCCATTGTCCCCGTAAGCCGAATCTACTTTACGGGGACAACGGGAAAGAAATTTAATCACGTGCCGATGTCCCCATGACGGGGACACGACATTCGGGGACAACGGGAATAAACCGCTATATGCACTAGGGCTTTGCTCCGGATAATATTTTCGCCTCCGGAGATTTTTCCCCGCTCCCCGGAGCGCTCCGGAGAATTCTCCGGAGAATATCCTTAAATAAAGCTTGTGTTATTGAAACAAAGCAAGCAACATTAAATAATTTTAATGAAATCGAACAACTTTTATTCCAAGACGTCTGCAAGAATTTTATTAATGCCAATACTTTTAATCGAATTTATTTTGAAAAATTCTTACAGAAAAAACTTTCTGAGAAGTGAAATTATTATATATAATAGTATAATTATTCCTAATCTTACAGACGTTTTGCAACTGTAGACTAGACACACGTGGGTTCATTGATGAAACTCAAAATTAGTATCATTTATTATTTCGTAACCTAGACACGTCAAGATTCTGACGCGTGTCCACATTTCAAATTACAAAATGTAAAAAAATTAAAACAAAAATTTTAAGGGCAACTCTAAGACGCCTCTGTTCTAGCGCGCGGTCAGACACGGTTGACTGCTACTCGCAAGCCGCTGTGACACCAATAAAGAGTTCGAATTTGAATTTGAATTTGAAAAGTGTCGGGGTGTGTGCGGGTTGCGGGGGCAAACGCTCCGTTTTAGATTTTATAGTTTAGCAATTCGTCACCTTAAAAAATCTGTGACTCCCTGTGCTCCCGTATCGACACTTATCACAACACTAAACTAGCAGCACATCACCCTGTGCGGCTATGAGTCCTAAAATTTATGAGGCAGATTTGACCTCACTCCGCACTGTAATTGATTATTTTTTATTCAGTGCGTATGAGACCTATTCGACCTCATGTCTTATCAACTACACCATGGGATTAGATTTCGTAAGAGAATTGATTTTGTTTATTTGTCTCTGTCATACTACTAGGAATATTATCATAGTCGTCCCCCGCACAGAGTGAAAGAACGTGATTTTGACTGCCGCACCAGCAAGAAGTCACGCATGGGGCGTTTCGACCTCATAATGCACTGAACGTGTTAAATTGGCTGATTTTCTACAGGCCTTTAAAGTTGCGAAATTCCTTAAAGTGCCAATAATTGTACCTCTTACCCTATATGATTTTAATTCTTGGTGATTCGAGAGTTTTAAGATGTGGTACAAGGGTGATTCCTTGAATGATGTTATTGGACATGACATCCACTCTTTGTTTGTCTCTACCACAACTAGCTTCTCTTCTGGTCCTTCTTCAGCGCAAAGTTTGGGGCAAGACAATAGTAATAATCAATAGAGGAAATAAATGATTTTAGCAGCAGGTGGTCGCTCATCACGTCACCGCTGCGTGCGGTGCAGGCGGGTGCGTACCTTGTCGTGGTGGGTCGGCTGCGGCTCGTCCCAGGAGAGCTTCTTGACGCGCGCGGGGATGGTGTGCGCCGGCCACGCCACGCCCGAGCGCCCGGACCCGCGCGCGCGCAGGTGGTCGCTCATCAGCGACACGTCGCCGGTGACGTCACCGCTGCGTGCGGTGCAGGCGGGTGCGTACCTTGTCGTGGTGGGTCGGCTGCGGCTCGTCCCAGGAGAGCTTCTTGACGCGCGCGGGGATGGTGTGCGCCGGCCACGCCACGCCCGAGCGCCCAGACCCGCGCGCGCGCAGGTGGTCGCTCATCAGCGACACGTCGCCGGTGACGTCACCGTCGCCTGCCCCGCCGCCATTCGCCGGCGCTAGGGGCGCCACCTTGCTCTTGCCGGGGAACCGCTGCGACTGACGCCCTTGGAGGGAAAAGGAAGGTCGTTAAACTTTAGACATTGGTTATTTATTATTATAAGTTCGCGTGTCATGTTACGCTTTTTACGGCTAATAATAAACACGAGATTCATTCTCTTCAAAGAATTAAAGTAGGATGTACTAACCAGCGGAATTGTTTCCGTTATGGTCGGCGCGCAGGTCGAGGCTGCTGGTGGAGTTGGCGAGGATGGTGCTGGCGCCGGCGCTGACGCTGAGCAGCGAGCCCGACCCGCCGCCCAGCGCGTTGGGCGCGGCGGCAGGCAGGCCGGCGGCGGGCAGGCCGGCGGGCGGGCCGGCGGGCGCGGCGGGCGCGCGCGGCTTGTCGTGCGACACGTAGCCCGCGCTCTTGCCGTGCGGCCCGCCGTGAGACGACTTCGACCGCCGACGACTGTACGTATGGTAGACGTTTAATTAAACTCTTCTTTATTTTTGAGGCCAGGTTATCTATTTTTAAATAACTAGTTTGAGTGATTTATTCATTGGGTTAGTAAGATGTCTGTAAATTTTGAAATAAAAAGGACAGCATCTCTCTCCTCTGATATAAATAGGTAAATTATCAGGGAACATGGCCGCTGTCATAAATTTTTGCGGGTAAACTTTTATAATCCAATTGAAATTATATTAATTTTCTTTCTGTGCCTCTAAACTTTGAATGAATTCGACTGCACGTAATTTGTACACTTCTTTTTAAATCGATTAAATGTTTTAGTTAACCATTAAATATTATTATGATATGTGTATGTAACTTATACAAATATAATAATACCTGCGATAGATGTAAGCGAGCAGCGCGCAGACCATGAGCGCCAGCAAGGCCAGCGCGCTGGCGAACACGGCCACCACCAGCGCGCCCCGCGGCGCGCCGCCCGCGCGCGCCAGCTGCGAGCCCACGTGCACGATCACCGGCACCGACGTCTGAGGATTCATCACATAGATAGATATACCTTTATTGCACAAAATTGTAAAACATAATGCACAATATAGTGATAATGCTTCACCGACTCGGGCGTGGACCGCAACTCTCTGGCGTAAACATGACATGGACATGGCCCATCTATTAGTGGAAAGCGACTTTGCCAATCTATTTTATAGAGACTCGCCCAGGTCGTTCACCTGTTACAGTAATGGCGCCTACCTGTCTGGGCGGGTGGCCGGAGTCGACGGCGGTGGCGACGACGTGCAGCACGGACGAGTTGAGGTCGCGCAGCGCCGCCGCGCGCAGGAACACCTCGCCCAGGTCGTTCACCTCCAGCATGCTGCGCAACACCAACACTCATCATCAATTATATTTGTATTAAAAAAAAATAGGTAAAAACAGCTAGTTGGTCAAAATTATTTTATTGAGCCTTCTCTCTTCGACTTGTCCAATATCCAAGTTCCCCTGTGCGTCCTCACCCGGCGTCGGGTCCGCGCAGCGTGAGCGCGATGGTGTCGGGCTTGTCGCCGTCGAACACGTCGAGCCGGCCCACGGGCAGCAGGCCGTCCGCCGCCGCCGCGCCCTCCGCGCGGAACTCGTACTGCGGGTAGCGGAAGCGCGGCTCCCACTCGTTCACGTTCACCACGCTGATGTTGATGCCCGCCGTGTCGTTCTGTCAACATCAACCAAATGCCGATCAGTGGGGAACGGAATCGACGGCTTGTGATCATCGAGCTGACTAAACTTGTCACCAATGATTGTCGTTTGCCGGGGGCAAACGACTTCTTGACGACTATCGGGTGGAAATTACACAGAACACGAACTTTTACTTGCCTGCGCGCTATTGGTCAGAAGCATGCCACTGGCCAAAAGCGCGCACGGGCGTTCCGGGGATTCGCTCGCGCTTTTGGTCACGCGCAAGTTCATATACGCGAACTTGCCCCCGATCCGTCGACCAATGGTCAACAAGTTTGCCAGCATGTAGGTAAAGATTTATTAAATCCCTACTTAGAAAGCTATTTATTTTCGCTGAAGTGGAGGAGACTCACAGAGACGCCGTCGGTGACCATGACCTGGTAGTGGTAGGCGTCGCGCGTCTCGTAGTCCAGCGCGCGGCGCAGGAGCACCTCGCCGTTGCTGTTGATCGCGAACTTCTCCAGGAACCCGCGGTCCGACACGTAGAACTGCAGCGGACTCTGCAATAGTTCGCTTCTATTGTAACAACACAACGGCCTCGGCGACATCGCAGACTAAGATAGAACACGCAAATGATCCTAAATAAAATGTTAGCATGTGGGATTTAATTAGATATCATCACGGCTCGGCCGGGGCCAGTCGCGACAGCTGTTACCTGGTGCATGTGTGTGGGCGGGTCGGTGTGCAGCGTGGCGAGCACGGTGCCGGGCGGCGCGTCCTCGGCCACGGCGGCGTGGAACTGGCGCCGCGCGAACCGCACCGGGACTGGGGATGCCTCCGTGGCCAGCCGCGACAGCGACAGCGTCGCCAGCGCGTACCGGTCCGGGTTGTCCACCTGTGTCGCCTGCACAACACGGTCAACGTTATATCACCGTCAAAGAACTAAGCTGAGTAACCACGGGTTTTGGAATACAAAGGAGGCAGGTGTAACGTCACAAGACAATAGTGTCCACTACGTGACGTCATCCGTGCTAACAATTTACTGCTGTAAATAATTATCCTAATAAGTGGTAGTAGGTAAACCGGCGGTACCTTAATGACGACGGTGACGGGCAGCGGGTGGCGCAGCAGCTGATCGGTGGCGGCCACGCGGCCGGAGTCGCGCTCCACGACCACGAGCGCGCGGTAGTCGCCGCTGGCCGAGAACTGCAGCGGCGCGTTAATGCCCAGGTCCTGGTCTGCCGCTGATATCGGACCGGGGGCGGTCTCCAGAAGCGTGCCCTGAAAAAGTCGGTGGAGAGGTTGTAGCCTGTCTGTTGATCGTGGCAATTCGATTCTTCTGATCTGGGTTGGTTTAAGCTGAGTAGTGCTTCGGCCCTACCGACTAAAACCTGACGATGAACCTCTCAGCACAGTGAGGGGGAACCGAAAACTTCAATGCGAAGACAACGCCACGGAAACCCCACGCGCGCGAGCAGCTGCGGCCCGCCTCGGCCGCGCCCGCAGCCCTGTCGCCGATGTGCGGCACAATACGAACCACACGGGCCGGCTGGTCCTGGTCCAACCACTCCACGGATGAAATCAGCTGCTATTACAGCTTTGGTTGTGTTTTGGCAACAATAATGTGGAAGGCAGTACATTTGAAATCTAAAGCTAGAAGATCTGGTGAGCCTCCAGTGTGGCAGCAAATGGAGCGACTCTTCCTGATGAAGTGTCCCTGATGTAATGGGCCGCAGGGGCCGCTTAGCAAGTATCGGTCTGCCAGCTGATCTAGCTGATTTTTGTGGGTGACTGACCTGTTGCGCATCATCAGGTACGATGGCGGAGTAGTGGTCGTGCGCGAATCGTGGGTTCTGGTCATCGGCGTCGAGCACCTCCACGACGAGCGTGGTGTCGTTATACAGCGGAGGTGTGCCCTGGTCTTGCGCCCGCAAGGTGACTGTGAAGTTGCGCAGCGTCTCGTAGTCCAGCGGCTTCTTCAGCACCAGCACGCTGTCCAGCTCGTTCAGGAAACCGAAGTAGTCCTGCTGCGAAGTGATAGGGAGAAATGAGTATCTAGTACGCCATCAAATCTCTTGTGTAGTGTAGTTCGTGACTCACCTGGTCCCCGGGCAGCACGTGGTAGGTGATGGTGGCGTGTGGGCCGGGCTGATCAGCGTCTGTCGCCCGCGGGTGCAGCACGCGCGCACCCACGGCCGTGAGCTCCGAAAGGCGCACGCGGAACGGCGCGCCCACCCACGCCGGCGCGTTGTCGTTCACGTCCCACACGCGCACCGACACCGGGATTATGAAGCTCTGGATGGTAAACAAATGTGTAAATATGTGTTACTGCAGGAATATTATGTGGGGACGATACAGAGCCCGCGTTGTGATAGCCGACTTCACAACGTTTTGGTTTAGATATGTACTACTGAGAGCTTCATAATAATTTCGTTCTTTTATCTACCAGTTACAATCCAGAACCCATTTACCCCAAGCAACGGTTCCGTATCTCGTTATTGTAGTTTAGGACGCCCTTTAGGAGGCAAGGTGGAGTGACGATTTGCCCAAAATGTGAAGGAGCTAGACGCAATTAGCCAAGGATCGGTCAAAGTGGCGAGCATTAGAAGAGACCTGTGTCCAGCTGTGGACTGCATCAGGCTGATCATCATGATGTCTCAAGGGTCCAACTAAAGGTTTTATTGGCGTTATCTCCATCTGGTGGAATAATAAATGCAGATAACGATGTGTGTACCGGGTCAGTGGTGCGGCGGCGGTCGCAGCGCACGTTGACGTAGACGTTGGAGGGCCCGCGCGCCTCCTCGCGGTCCAGCGCGCGCAGCAGCGTGAGGTTCTTGCTGCCCGGCGCCACGCCCACCGCCGCGCCCGCCTCCTGCAGCCGCAGCGAGATGTCGCCACCCTCGCTCGGGTCGCCGTTCACGGTCAGCGTCCCTGCACACATTACACCGGCTCTTACAGGTGGTCAAACTATTTTGTCAAACTGATACACAACATCAGTT
This sequence comes from Mecyna flavalis, assembly GCA_949319885.1. NCBI lineage: Eukaryota > Metazoa > Arthropoda > Insecta > Lepidoptera > Crambidae > Mecyna > Mecyna flavalis. Next base: position 21,629,521 of record OX439427.1, read on the forward strand.
CTAAATAACATGCATACAATATAAATAAAAGACAGGAAGCATAATGTGCCGCCGACCGGACGATTCTTCGATATAAGTCTTTTTTTAAAAGCGTATTATGATCCAAACTACATAATTATAAATTATCGTCGGATTTTGCGGTGTTAGTTAAAGAATCTATACCTATACAAACCAGATCCAAAAAAATATTGCATTCGAAGTCTTCAGAATTATACTAATACGACTCTATGCATACCTGAAATTATATGACTTTTAAGTTTTATCTATTCTTTTTTTGTTTCATGTTTGAAGCCGGTGGTAGAGTCACTCTGTAATTGACGATTCATAAATACTTGATACAAGTTTACATGATTAAAGAATATTTTGATTTGATTTGATTTGTTGGTATTTCATAATAGTTTTTTTTTCTTTGTTTCTAATCTGCTTAATCTTAATATTTATGATTATCCCCAATAATCATATGACTGTATAAAAATGTTAATTTAGTTGTCGACAGAAGCTCCAAGAAATGTTTACGGTTAAAATACGCTACCAACCTATGACACTCCCGACGGGCGTGTCCTCGCTGACGAAGAAGCTCTCCACCGCGCCGCCATTCATCAGGTAGCACCGGCTGTCCTGGATCGCTGCAATGCATTAGAGACGTTACAAAATACTCCTAATTACACACATTTAATAAAAAAAAAACTATACTTAAATGATAACAAAAACACAAGCTCTAACTAGGCACTTAGGCAAACGTGCAGATTCAATCATGGCAAACAGCGATCGATATAGCGATAGTCTAACCCTATTTTGTATTTAGTTCGGACTACGAACCTGAAAGCTAAGAGCTCATTTAATTAAACGAGTTATGTATGCAAGATGTGTGTTCATCACATTCAGGCAATGACGTTCATTATACAACATTCAGGGTAGTATTTTTAATCGGCTTTTATACTTAGTAATATACAATTTTGTAGAGACACTTAGTTTGAGACGAATCTTAGGTTCTTAGGGAATAATTATCTAGTTATTACAGAAAGCGTAGCAGTCCATAAAAAATATTATTAATCTAAGACCTATTCCATGCAGCCGCATGCTGCTATCATTTCTTAAGATATAATAAAAGTATTCTATTTATTTCAGCACATGACATGCATAATTGCATAGTTATTGTGGCCATCAATATTGCGGTCATATAATTGTCAAACGTTTCGATATCAACTTCAAATGGCTTTAATCTAGAGCAATGATAACAATATCTACGGCCATCGCTGGTTCCATTGAACTGGCATCAAGTGAACGAACATCGGACATCGAGGCCATGGGGTCACAGGCCGCGTCCACTTATCTATCCAGGGCGGGGGGAGCCCGAGTGGGGGGTGGCTTCACTCAGGGAAATTAAGCGTTTACCCGCTTTGTGTTCCGGAATAAGTAAATCCGCTTCCGATATGTTGGTTTTAGTGATTCATGTTCCTACACGGTCATATTTTGTAGATTGAATCGAACAAGCCTTTCATAATTATGAAAGTTGTTATTGGATACGTCGTCGCATATTTCATGTTGGAATACTTAGCTAAACCGTATTTTTGAAAGGCTTGACAGAATATTTTACCGATTTCCCTAAATAAAATGTAAAGTTATCAATAGGTAAACGATATTTAATTTACAATCAGCACAAAACAGCTGTCTACCTAATAAGTAATAAATAATAATAAATATCTAATTATCTACACAGGTGCTATTTCTTCTATCTTATCGTTTTTACATTAAAACATAATTTGATGAAAGAAAGTTATAATTTGTACTAAGTTTATAAATTGCATTGTAATTGAAACTGTGTTGTTTATTTTGTCTACAAAATACTTTTGATGTATTATATATGATACTCTAAAGTGTATAATCTCGTAAAATTCGGACTCCAAAAGGTTATCTTTTACAGATTGACTTCTATTAGCAGACACGATCACGCGAGAGGAGTTTGCACTAATGTCTGTGCGTCGGAGTCACTCGTAATAGTTTAATGGCGAATTAGCGCGGCCATTAGAGCCGCAGTCGCATAAAAATGCATTAATTGCGGCAAAAGTCACGGGCGACGCGTGCGCGCCCAGCCGCGAATGACTATATGCCGTTTCTATATTGAACATAACAAGCAATTGATATTTAATTAAGACTGAAAGCAATCATTTGATAAGGTGTAGCAGATGAAAAATAGTAGAGTGGTTAAATCTTGCTCCATATGCACCGCACACGTAGGCGATTCTTTAAATCTATAGCTATCCATATTTTCCTCTGATTCCGCGTTGTAAGAAAACCTCACGCGAAAACATGTAGAAAACCATGCAAATAAATTACGGATGCAACTAAACTTGTATAATGTTTTTTAAAACTTGATACAAGAACTTGTACACGTACTTGTAAAATACAAGTTTACTAATCCTTAAATGTACTATAAAGTTAATCATACTGCTAATGTGTTAGACCTATTTTTAGAAAATGAGAATTTTTTAATGTATGTGCTTTCCCATGACCCACGGACCGTATTTATAAAACATCATCTTGTTGACCCAGGGCTATGATTACTAGTACACTTTGCGGTGCTGACGACCCATCACGAGCGCGCCGCCCGCGCATATCACATACAATTACAAGCAGTTTGATATAGCACGTCACTGGATGCGAGATACCGTGCAATCTACGATAATTACGTGAAAGTCGCATGAAAGTGAATGAAATTAAATAAATAATACAAATCGTGATGCGCCGATACGGTGGCTAAAACAAAGGCTAAACAAAGCGTAGGCTATACAACTCTATCTAATTGTACAAGTGTAATTAATGTCACGATACTGATCTCAAAATAGAAAATGAAAGCCATAGAACTTGATTTTCCGGCCGGAAACTAGGTACTAGCAATTTTCTTTATTAACCTTACTTCAAGCAATCAACATTTCCAATAAGTGAGTTTGCTAGTTCCTATTGTGATATAAGATTCAAGTTTTGCAAGCCATTTTGCATTCCAACTGTTTTACAATAATATTATATTACAATTTTATTCTTACTACTTATTTGCTAGACATGTTTTATAGGCATTTCACCCGTCTATATGACGCTAGGTATAATTTATCTAATTTCCTTTCTCTAAAAACAACAAAACATAACTCACTCTAGAAATAGCCTCTAAAATTCTACTGCAGAAAAGCCAACGACTTGGTGCTGACAATTATACTAAAAATAATTATGCTAATGGATTTAATCGGGTTAGCTCACCCTCTTAAGAGTAGCGAGAGCGTTTTTTGACGTGCGGAAAGCAACAACATTATCTCATGTTGTTGCTTTGTTATCTCAAATTAGTAAATAAATGAACACAGGTTCATAGAATTCTGTATAAAACAGAGTTCCTGAGAATAATCACTGTTCAAACTAGTTGATCCAATCCAAAGTAAAGTCATTTGTAATACCCAACATTTTAGAACCACATTATTTATTTTATTACTATTTAATTATAATAAGCTACATAGCGTTTTCATTTAAGGACACGCTATCAGGAAACATCTCTGATTCTGCTGACATATTCGTTCAAGTATTGTAGGTTCCTCCTTCCTTTGTATTTTATTTACGGAAGATTTGAATCAAAGATTTCAATTATTACTTTAGTCAAGTCACACTAGAGAACTTGAGCGCAACAATAGCCTATACGAAGATTAAAACTATGCTACGCTACGCTTAAGACAGCGTCATCACGGCCGAAGGCGGCGTCTATTGAACAGCGCGCATGAATGACGCAACGCCGAGGTGACTGCAACGAGGGAGGCATGCAACGACTGTGTTACAAACAACTCTACTGCAGTGAGAGGTGCTCGGCGCCGTAGCACACGATACGTGCAGTTAGTTCACTTTATATTCAAAATATTTAACTTTTCAAAGGATGTATCATGATTAAATATTTCTTAGTAGCGCATTTTAAAACATACACTTACACTTTGTTGATCATAGAATAAAACTTGTTTATTGAGACACTGAAATTTTTGGCTTTCCAGTATAGAATTACCAAAAACGCTCTTACGAATCTAGTCAAATTGGCTTTTTGAATAAAGTGAACAAGCTATTTGGCTACGGCTAGTGCAGTCGAGGGCAGCGTGCGGGGAGACTCACCCCGGGACCTGATCGAGAGCGCAATGGCCGCCAGTGTGGCCGGCCGCGCCGAGCTCACCTGCATGGCTGCACAGGTGGTCCAATGTTATTAATTTATTCATTATTATACAATAACTTACTTTTATAATACCTAGAATACAAAGTAAAATGTATTAATTAAAAAAATCGGACATCAAAAACATTGTTCTGACCCCAAAGTAAAAGGTAGAGTGTTATGGTATCAAAAAAACAACGAAAGTACTAGAAAATGCTTCATACACAAATAAACATTCAGATCAAATAAACATTCACAGGGCAAATACATGTTTGCCCTGGATGGGATTCGAACTCATTGTCCCTAGCGCAAAATGTAGGGTCAGGCCAACACAACACAACAAAAGATAAAACGCAAAATTTTTGCGTACAGTTGCGCTAGCGAGACCCAGCCACGCCAAAAATGCTATTATTGATACCCAGTGACGTGGCAAGAACCTAAGATCGTGATGATATTTAAATTGCATGAATACTAGTCTTAGCCTAATTACTTTTATGCATTAAAACTTAACGGAAATACGGTTATATTGCGTATTGATACACTGTGGCATACGTGGGCAGGTTTATGATTGGAGGGTGGCATAGGCATTCACCCCGTAGAGTGCAGTGGTCACTGACATAGTCAAGTAACGTGATAGTGCAATGTGCACATGATAAATTCACAATATACATTGTTTTACACCAAAAGTAACTTTTACATCGTGAAATTTATAGCAATATCAATAATCGACAGGAATTTAAACAAGAAAATTCTATCAGAAATTATTTGATATAAGTAAAGTACCTATGTACAATATGAAGAGGCTTTTCACTAATAAGACTAAAAAGTTATAGAGCTACTGTTTCAGTGATAGAATGTGGCACAGTAAAGACACCGGATGTCGTGTAGAGACAGCGAACTTAAGTTCGCTGTGTAGAGATCTGCAATTTACTCGAATAAATACATTAACTCCAGCCATTCACAGGAAGCATTACCCTCGTTTTGTATGTTTAATTCCGTAATCATAGGTCACATTCGGAAATAATACATTGATCGTGTGTGAACTCAATTGACCATAATGCGTACTCGTAGTTATGTGTTCATGCTTCCACTAATGAAAGAAATTTCTAAATAAAACCGGCCAAGTGCGAGTCGGACTCGCCCATGAAGGGTTCCGTAGCAGCAATTATCATCATAATATAAAAGTTCTTGTAGTTCTTACTCGATGTTTTTATATTTGAGTTGATTGAATGAGAGGAAAATTGCCGTTTACGATTTATGACGTAATAAAAAAAACTAATTACTTGACTCGTTCAAACCAATTTTCAATGGAAGTTTGCATGGTAATGTACATCATATATTTTTTTTTGTTTTATCCTTCTCTTATTTTAGAAGTTACAGGGGGGGGGGGGACCAACATTTTACCACTTTGGAAGTATCTCTCGCGCAAACTATTCCGTTTAGAAAAAAAATGATATAAGAAACCTTATTATCATTTTTAAAGACCTATCCATAGATACCCCATGCGTAAGGGTTTGATAAAAAATTTTTTTTTGAGTTTTAGTTCTAAGTATGGAGAGCCCCCAAAATTTATTATTAATTTTCTATTTTTGTATGAAAATCTTAATGCGGTTCACAGAATACATCTACTTACTAATTTTCAACAGTATAGCTCTTATAGTTTCGGTAAAAAGTGGCCTTTGACACGGACGGACAGACAGACAGACAGACATGACAAATCCATAAGGGTTCCATTTTTTGCCATTTGGCTACCGAATCCTAAAAATGTTCTTTTACTTCTTTTATATATAACCTCTTTTAGTAGAAGACGAGAAACTCATGATGGTAAGCAGCCTTTATAGTCAGTTTCATTGTGGAAAAAAAACGTTTAATAAATAGATTGTATAGTTTCCCCAGCCTCCTCGTATTAAAGACATCAACGTCTCAAGTGCGTAAGTTCGTCAGTTTGCATTGCAGATGTTATCGAGAGCCGCGGCGCCCGCGCTAGCCGCGGAGTTTCCACCAGGTGCGCAGAGACAAGCGGCCGGAAGACGGTCTCGCAATAAATCCCCCTCCCCGCACTTCCGGCTGATTTGAAATTCAAAATGGCAGCGGGTTGGAAGCCGCGATGTGGGGCGCGTTGCGGCCACTTTCGATTTCGCGGTGACCACTGACGGGGTGACGGTATACATTACCGTGACGACCCACTTACCAACAGTGGTGGCTTTTGAGATATTGACGATCCTCTAAAGTCATTCAATGAACCAGGATATAACTAGGTACTACTCGTTAGTAAAGATGTAAAGATAAAGACACTGTCTGTGTTTATATAGCTTAGAGGAGTAGGTAAAGCAAATTCTCTAAGTTATTATTAATATATGGTCAGTACATACCTACTTACATTATATTACGACATAATTAAGTTTGATTATAACATTGTAGGTTACATGCATACGTTTTTCAAATCTAAAAATAACTTCGGTTGCTGTCGAAACTAATGGAATCAGAAATTAGTCATTTCATATAATAATATTAATTAGTATTCAATTTCTACCTCTGTTGAACTGCTCATAAAAAAAATTTAAAAAGCATTGTTTGTTTAAAAATAGATCGCTTATGAATATTCCCTCCTGTTCAAAACTGGACAGGTGGCGTCAAGTGGACGAGGGGAATTCGTCATCATTAGCCATGCGAACGATCGAACAAAAAGCAATCGTTTTGAAAGCAAAACATGACGATAATGGAATCAACTAAACGTTTCCTACAATGAACTATGACAATAGTTGTTTATTGGATATATTAAACTGGGCCACGCTTCGGGAACCTAATTATTAGCACTGACCTGTTGGTACAACTGCGATGTTCCTCTGGATGTACCGCAGGGAAGTAAAATTATGGTTTGCAGACCAAGACTAAAGCGCAGCTGAGATAGCTGTGCCTTATAAACATAATACTTATTGTACATATTGCCGTCATCATAAAACGATGAATAGCCACTACAGCTATACGAGTTAACTAACTTAGATTAGATCTTGAGCTTCAAGTTAAATAAATGTTAACTTATCAGGAATGCATAAATTATAAAATACAAATAAATTAGACATCTTTTGTAAGAACTCATCTTATCGACACCTCTGGGGCATCTCTGTTAGAGTATAATTGTAGTGTTTTTACGGCACAAAATATATATTTCTTTATTTTTTTTAAATACGCAAATGACAAGTGCTTATATGAAAGGGGTTGTGAATAGAAGAGTGATTAATATGTAAACATACGTAAAAATCTGGCCCGTTCGTGACTAGCGGTAATTAAGGTCACTATCGACGCTAGTTGCCACAACTTTGGTGAACAATAAAAGCTGAAGCACCCCGGTCAGTATATTCTATTCCCGGTCGTAAGTTTTATTGGTAACTTATATGCCAAAATTCTAAGCGAGTTATTTTCACAGTTTTCGTTTCTTTAACAAGACCTTTGCTGCCCCATGCGAAATTGCCTTAGGGATAGATAAAATACAAATATGTAGTTACTAAAATTTTCCAAAGAGTATCACCGTGATATCTCGGACTATAATAGGATAAGTTTTGTATGGTGGCATCCGATCCGAGGACTACGACAGATTTCTTCACACTATCGGAAGGAACGTACAAGGTGGGCCAAAAGAAGTCATCCGATGTTGTTTGGCTCTCATTTTTTTTCTAAATGAAAAATTTCGATTCTGTTTTTTGATTATGTTTATTTGAACCTTTAGAATTTTATTGGTCACGTCGAGAAGATGATATCGGTCAAATAGGCGCCGTCACAATTGATTTCCATACGGGCTCGTTTTATGGCATTTCTCATCAGCTCGGCGAGAACTTCGGGCCACAGATTCTCGCACTCGTGTCAGATGTTGTCCTTGAGGGCTTCCAGCGTCTTGGGCTTGTTCACGTAAACATGGGACTTCAAAAAACCCCACAAAAATAAAACAGGAACAGTTAAATTGGGCGATCTTGCAGACCAGTGCAAATCGCCAAAACGAGAGATGAGGCAACCCGGGAACGCCGCCTTCAGAATATCGGTGGTGGCTCGCGCAGTTTGTGCCGTTGCTCTGTCCTGTTAAAACCACATGTCCACCAGTCCTTCCTTATCAGTCCAATTGCGGCAGAAAAAACTCGATTAACATGGCACTATAGTGCGCACCGTCCACTGTTGTCGTTTTCGGCGACAGCTCGACATCCTCAGCAACAGCAGTGATATTCTCAGCAAAACGGGCACTCCGGGGCCGGCCACTCCTGGCAATGTCTCGTGTGGTCCCATACTCTTCAAGGTTAGTGGCCAAACGGCGCAGTGTTTGCGCAGTCGGTGTCGGACGGCCGGGGAATCGGCGACGAAATTCGCGCTGCGCCAACACCACTGACGAATTGGTTACGCAAAAAAATAGACACGATTATTCCGCGTTCTTGGGGAGTGTATCGCTCCATGGCTTGTTAATTCTACATCTGTCTAGTTCACAAATGTCATAACAGAATTGACATTGGTGGCCATTTACAAAAATAAGAGCATCTTCCAATAGGGTGATTTCTTTTGGCCCACCTTGTATAATAATAAGTCATAGAAAATTTAGAAAAGCACAGACACACTGTTTAGCGTTTTATTTTATACGATAAAAATGTCGATGCCTCAATAACGCCCCTTTTGCCACCCTCTAGTTGTCACCACTACCGCTCATCGACGTTAAGGGAGCTTTAAATGGCTTTAAATATTGCTGGAACAACATGAAATCTGCTTGTTTTTGTTAATTATCCATGCTGAATTTAAACTGATTCAAAAATGTCAATCGATAAAATGTATAATACTTAATAGTGACAACAGGGTCTGCGGGAAAAATCTTTGTGAAGTAGGTATATTGTATATTGATAGGCGTATTGAATATTGCTTTGACTATTGTAAGCTATACTCTAAAAAGACGTTTCATTGCTTGGGGTCAAATGCAGTGTTGATTGATAGCAATTATTATGATGCCAGAGAAAGTGCAGGTCGCTGCCCCTCGAGGCTTCCTCCGCGATGGCAAACGAGCCGTGATTAATTGCAGGGCGTAATCGCAGGCGCAGTGTCCATCGATTATGCAGAGTGATTTCATGTCGATTGCATCAGCGATGGCCGGCGAGGTTACGATGGACTGATAGAGGACGTCCTGGAGACTAACATCTTGTAATACCTTGTAAGACTATGGTGGCATAATCATGGTTACATGTGAGGTCAAATGTTTGTGACTGAAGGTAATCCTTGAATAAGGGCTGTAATGGGTGTCTGGCAAAAGCCTTAACTATCATCACTCCGTTGGTAAAGCCCACCTCACGTGGCGGGTCCTACCTAACCATAAAGCAAAGCATCAAAGAGAAATGTACCTAACCATAAAACTATTGGCATTTTCTAACAATTTGATCGTCAAATTGAGTGGCGGAGAAAGGCTCGTGAATTAGTTGTCAATTTATCGAATTACATACAGATCGAACCAACCCACTTCCCGGCCTGCGGCCACGCTGCCTTACCGTCGGGCTGCAGTTGTGTAACTGCGCCTGTTATCATCTACTTAACGCAATTATCTGCAGACTGATCGATCCGACAGCGGACGTCGTTCTAGACAGATTGGAGTTAATCGGTTATGCCATATTGCGAGGGAAAGTTTATATTTTACTGGTTACTTGTTATATCAAATACTTTATGTAAGGAAGAAAAGCTAATAAGGAAATTGAAAATATTAATATTCATCCGTGTGGTCTTCAATTAACACGTTGAAATAAGGAAGGAGAACATCATCATTGACGAGGGAAAAAGATTGCTGTCTACAATTATGTGACAAATTGGCCAGATAGAGCCATTGTCAAGAACAATCTTGAGTTTATTGAAGCAATCGCGTGGTTTACGTTCACATTGGATAAAATCCACATGATTTGAGCAAACAATTATTAATGAATTTTTGTGCGGCAGATCTTACTAATCGAGCTTACTGGTGTAAATCTGTAACCAAAATAACGTACCTCACATGACTAATTTCTCAGACATCCTGGCTCGTAACCACTGATGTTCATGCGTAACCTAATGATGCTACGTCTGTCATCACAGAGGCGCCGCTGACGTCACGCGACAGTATCTGGAAGACCTGCGAGGCATTGTGCGCGTCGCGCGAGGCGCGAGGCGAGGGGTCGCGCGCCGCGGTGCGTGCTTCCTGCGCCTGCGCCCGCGCGCCCCGCCACACTTGTGCCATAGGCCTCTTGTTACCTAATACGCATAACACTAGGTACAGATGAGACAAATATCCAACCATCTTCAAATTAATGGTGTATGGGTCGTACAAGCATTAGTAACTATTTAATTATCTGTGGTACAAGTGGCAAAGTGCCTTGAATACGTTTAGTCTATACACTGGTTTTCACAAATCTAAGAAATCTTTCTTACAGACAAAAACAAATACAATAGGTATAACGCTACAATGAAATGATATTATAAGCAATTAGATTTATACTATGCTTGATTTAACTACGTCGATTGATACAAGTAAAGAGAAGGTACAAAAGTTGTCTTCAAGAGTTTAGATTATTTCTCTCTGGTGAAATGTTCCAGGCACCATAAAGTATATGAATGTAAAAAATGATTGCTGCCAATTTGCTCGCTCTATTTCAGAATCACTGAATCACTCTCCAGCACACAAACTCATTAGTGCCGATAAATCGACACCGCTATCATGAGAATCTTATTTATAGCAATTTGTATTTACCCCGTGGCAAATTGTAAATAAACATTACTGTTTTATAATCATGTTTTCTTACGATGATGTGATGATGGTTTTAAAAAAATACAAGCAACATCTTGTAACTATTATTAACGCCTCGTTAGACTCTCACGCCGGCGGTTTAAGTGCCTGGTCGTGATCTTGGAGTCCTGAGTTCATTTCTCGGGACAGGCCTCTATGCATGTCGGAGATTTCGCGATTATGTTTAAAAATGTTTCAATGTGGTGATTAAGTTATTCGTATTTGTAAGGATTCACTTGAGTCCTAGGTAAAGGTCCTTTGCAGTGTAGTGTAGTTTTAAGAGTTACATATTTATAATAGTTTCACGTAAAACTCTATCATTGAAAATAGTACGCTAACAAATAGCACGCAATATTTTCTGAGTACAGTCTACCAGATAACGATTTTCTAATGAGGATGAGGTTCAAAGTGCTGTTACAAAATGTTTCCGCTCCACATATTTTAAGGGCAATTAAAATAAACAATGCTGTGTCCAAATGGACGAGCCATCAGCTAGACCATGCAAATCTATTGGAATCGCACAGACTTGAATTATAGCTAAAAATATTTTTATATAAATGGGAAAATAAACGCTTAATTTTCATTAATACGAGTAATAAATAGGCCCAAAGAGAAAAATGCTTTAAGCATAGACTAAATAAGCTTTAAGAAGTTTAAACAATTCATGTTCATAATTTAAATATCTAAAAGATCTGACAGATTTGGTACCCCAGGAGGTCACGGGTTCGATCCCCGCATCGTATAATATACCAAATAATTAAATATAAAATAAAATTTTGACCTGTCCACTATAAAGGCTCAGCTTGTGAAAAATGATTAATATAACTTTGTCTGTTTTATATTGACTTTCTATCTAATGCTGACCATTGGGAATTTTCACTTTGGTTCTATAAATGCCTTGATATGACAACTAAAATAAAAAGGTTTATTTATGTTTTCATGCCGAATTGCACTAGGATCATCCCGCAGGATGAGATCGAGCGGGATGATTTGACCAAAGACTCCATATAAACGATTTGCGTTTTAAATAAACAACAGATAATAGTTAATATAATTTATGCAATACACTCTATGAAATAATTGCGAGGTTTTGCAATTAAATACGAGGAAATGATGAGAACTGTCGGGTAGGCACATCTTGAGACGGAATCGATCGACACGCCCACTTCTTATCGATCTGATTATGAAATTAATAATTACCTAGTTATGTTAGATGGTTTGGCCAAAAAAAGTAACTCTACTAATGACCAATGACTAATGCATTGGTCATTTCAATGATCAACTTGCTTTGCTTGTAAGTTTCTCGTCAATCCGTAAACTTTTAAATACTTTAAGTATATTGATAATTCAGGCAGTCTATCATTCTTCCTTCCCATGGCTAATTCGCTTCAGTCTAGGCAAAAGAGCGCCAGATGCTAAGTGGCAGAAAATAATGTGGCTGAGTATAAAACACGTACGGAAAAACTTATTGTAAGAAAGGGCTTTGTATAAATAAATATATTCAATGGGCAAGGTTTGAGATTTACAACATCCGTCACTTCACAAAACAATGAGTATGTACTTGCGTCCCGTAACACATGTAATTAATAAAATTAAAATATGTACTTGAAGGAAGCGCGATTATTCAGTTAATAAATAATTGGTGAATACGCGGCAACAATGCGTTTCCGACAGGCGTTTAGCGCATCCCGCTACCGAGCCATGGCTGGAGGGCGAAGGTCGCCAGCGCTACGTAAGGTTGGCGCCTTATGTGCTACCAACCAGCTTATTAGTAGTTGTGTTTACAAGTACATAGTATGATTTTATTAGTTTCGAAAAATATGCTCTTGATCATCATCGACCGCTAAAGAATAGGTTCGGTTGGTGTTCCAACTGAACCTGCTCCAAATAAAATAAAACCATTTTGTAACTCGATGGAAGTAAATACCCAACAGCAACCTTATGGATCTGGATAAATAACGAACTAACTAAGGTGATCATGATCAACCATCAGTATTGAGAAGTAGGTATGTATATTCAGGGGTGGGTTGTTTTAGATCTCTGGGCTAATACTTTAGTACTATTTAACTCCGATTTTTATGCGTTGTCTTTTTTACTACCGACCTGCTAATTCAATGATATGTTAGTCTTTTAAACATATTCTGTCCTCATCTTATTTGTGCTTTAGTAAACATAATATCGTGATGTGTCGCAAATGTAAGTGATTATTTTCACATGTGCCAACCTTTACTCCATTCACCGACCTGCGGTTGCGGGAAGCAACAATGGCGCGTCTTAACAATATCTCGTTGAATGAGCGCGGTATCATATTGCACAGGGCTTTTGTTGGTTTTTCTTACAAGTCGTCCGACAGGATCGTCTTACATGTCATCCAATCATTAAATTGAACTACGAGATGCATGCGTCTCGCTTCCCTTCACGGCTTTGCGTAAAAATCGTAGCCTATGTGTTATTCTGATGTTATACGCTACATTATTATGAAGCTTCATCTATATTCGTTCTGTGATTTTTGTGTTAAAGATTATCAATCGTCTAATGTAAATACATAAACTTCGCATTCAAAGTTTTAATTCGTAGTATTAGCTTTCATTATTAGATAGGAAGAAGTATGATATCGATATAATCATGTAAATTTTATTTCTGAGGGTAGCTGTGCCCAGTCGAACTTGAGTAACCAGCAATCAAACCGAAGAGGAATATACCATACAAATGCTGGGATTTAACGCGAGTGGGGAACCACTGTTGCACGGGGGCGGTTTAGTTGGTCTAGGCGACAGCAGACACAGAACATTGGTTAATTTGCATTTCATCAGTTTTAACCGTACCGTATCTAAACATATTTGCCGATGGTGCCTTATTGCAACTGTTACGATACTTCCCGTTTCGCCACAGCCGGCTGTCACCGATCCGCGTAACTGTTCGCTGCAGTTCAGGTAAATCGAAGGAAGTGCCAGCCACCCGTGACGCTGGGTCACAGTGGCCCAATATTAACATTGTACCACAATCTTTGTTATTGACTATTACGAGATCCAAGAAATCTGTTGTTATATACAACTTTAATAAAATGGGTCGGTAGTGCAGCGTTCTTTACCCTACACCTACCTACACCCGAATAAATAATTGAGCCATTGATCCCGGATGTTATCATTGTTATCGTGGGATTATATTCAATCTCATAATGAATTCGTGTCGATGGCCTAAAAAGGCAGCTTTAAATAATACAAAATAAACTTAGGTTAAACAGAAAAATGAAGCTTTAGATGATGTGAGTGTGTTATGGGTGCCGATAGCATAATATAGTATACTTTTTCTCATAACGTTAGGGCAAGAATATTTTGGAAAATATACTTGCCTATACGCCACATAATCAAATATGTTCTTAAGTAAATCACGTATGTGTATCAATGCTGTCATCATTATGATGATAATGCTAGTGATTGCCCGCCTTCAAGTATCAAATCCATCGCCTAATCCGGTGTTGAGTCAGAGTAGGGAACAGGTCTATTATTATAGGCAGGAATCTGCAATAGTACAATTGTAGTAGTCATTGATCGAACGCAACAATAGTTGTTGAAAAATCGACGCCGAAACGTAAAGGAAATGGACGTTTCCTGTCATAATTTTCATGTCATTAATTTAAGTCATAGCTATAAAAAATTGTACATACTTATACCTAATAAACGTTTTTCTATTTCTATTTCTATTTCTATATTTTAGGTTAATTAATAGTTAGAAATGAAGCAAAGTTATGTAAAATAGTAGATTAAATGAGTAAATGCAAAGTTTGCATGAAAAATTGTAACTGCACCAGTGGCATAATTTTGTCGTAGAGCTAAATGCTAGCAAACATTGAGACCGATAGTTTTAAATCTACTTTATTATAATATGCGGACACTGAGTTATGCACTAAGTATTTCTTTTAAAATATCATCATTGTAAAACGCGAGTTGACTAATTTACATTCGCAACATGTAATGCATGTTGTTGTAAAAATAAAATTAATTAAGTAATAACTTACACGATACCAACGATACTGAAATATTAGGGTTACCATTAACATTAAATATTGTGTAAGGAGTTCGATTGACGACCCTACATTAGGAAATGCCCTAAGCCCGTGGGCGCCGGGCGTGCGGATAACGTTTAATTTTTTTGTTTGTGGGAACTTCCTCCGATTACCTGTTACCTGCATCATTTAATTACATTGTAAGTTACATAATAACTCTATTATACAATATTCATGTATCATCATTTTTTGCCTGCCCGGTCATTTCATTTTCAACATTATTTTTCTTTCAGCCTGTCGAAGTCGATATAGTTACCTATGTAGATAGAGTATTTGCTATGCGCCTTGAAATTCAATTATTCTAATATATTAAATGTAGTTACATACTATTGTACTTTAACTCCTAGAAACCCTTATTTTGTATCCAAGATTAAGAAGAGAGAATATTGTTTTTGAAATAATACCAAAATAGTTACTTCTACTGTTCATAATCTTTGTTAGAGAAACTAATTGAAATAGTTGAATACTTTTTCAGTTAATGTGTTGTGGCATGAATGATAGGTACCCATTAGACTTTATCAAAAGAATATTTCGTTCTGTCATACTCGATCCGACCGACACATAGAGCACGGCAAAAGCCTAAAGATCAGGTGAGATAACAATAGTATCTGTGACAGAGATGGTATCGACACCCCTACACGGAAGCGGAGAGTGGTCAGTGGAGGTCGTTTGCATGGCGGGCGGCGCGAGAGGCTCGCGTGCATGGCGTATGCGTCGCCGCCCAGGAGCTTTGTGCGCGGTCACTCACCCTGATCACGTTTATCAATAATGCCGTCTACCTGCTGTAGTGTTTTGCATTCGCTTCATTGCGACTTGCCCTACTTTCGTTGTTGACACTTTTTGCTGCTTGCAATAGAGCTTTTCGCGTAATGAACTCGCGAATGTGGAATGTAGAATATGATTGTGTAGAAATAATAAATTAAATTCATTTATTTGTGCCGTGAATGACTTTCTTTCGTTAAATAAACAATAGGGAGGGCCAATGGTAACCTAAATATTGATAAAATATGATGGCATGTCCGATGAAGAAAGTTGTCACCTATTTGTGATATTGTCGGTTTAGATTCCCTGACCGGGATAATACATTTTTCGCTGCAAGCACACCTCGGCTAGGTTGAGATTAAGGTTACGTCCCCAGTAGACAAACTGTAAGCGGCAGACTAACAGTTTGATAGTTTGCGGCTTATCGATTTAGTACGCCTTTCCATATATTACAAATAGAGTGTCAACAGTTTGCTAGTTTTGCGCTCACTGTACGCAGTTTGCAGCGTTACGCGCGCCGACTATCTCAGTGAGCGGCCGACTCCCTTCAAAACCCGTTTTAGTTGGCGAAAATTGTTCTGAGTTTGAAATTTCAGTTCGCCACAAATTTGCGGCTCACTCAGTCGGCCGCTAACAGTTTGCCTACTGGGGACGCAGCCTAAGGTAACGAGTTATTGTTGGTGTTACAGTTTTTTGTTCATTAAGAGTGTTTACTGTTTAGCTTTCTTACAACGTTTATGTTTAAGTATCTTAAATTAGAATGTTGTTGGTTGAAGAATAATATAATAATAACACAGATAGTATTAAAGTGTAATTTGCAGCTGCTTAAACAGTTTTGGGGAAACTTACAGTTGTTACAGTGATGGACATAGGTAAATAATGATTTTGAACGATATCGTAAGAGCCGCCGGGAAACACGCGATGGCTGCAATTACGACTATGTGTAGACTAAATTCTTCGAACATTCCTAGAAGGCAAGTAGATTTTATTATTCGCCTTCAAAGAATTCTTGACCTGTTTTTTGTTTTTGTACTTTTTAATGAGAAGGAAACAATAAAATCTAAATTGTTTTCAAATAACTGGAAGTGGAGGTGGAAGTGAACCTTCGTTTCCAAATACAATAGGTACCATCACCTTGATTCACGTACGAACTAAAACGCCTAAAGACAGATTTGTACCCAATTCTAGTTTTTCAGTTTCAATATATGTAGGTACTTACGTTATATAAAATCTTTCGGATATTTTTTCTCATTTATTTATTACATATCTCTCATGTAAATAAAATAAACGACGTTTGCCGTAGATGCATATTGATTAGGTACCTATAACGAAGCTGCAGTGTCATGGTAACACTGGCAAGGTAAAAATCACGATTCGTCTGGTTGTCATTTTATTATTTCTTCTGTGTGTGGACTTATAAATCCAGTTTCTAATAGTAACACTAACAGGTATGATACAGGAGTCAGGGGCGTCCGTGTCATGTTCTTTAAGGATCGTATAGGCGGATTTAACTAAGTAGAGAGTGGTTCAGTCAAAAGATGCAGGCTTTGGATGCAGGTCAGTCCAGCCGGAGCGCAGTCCATCACGCGACCGATACCGTTGCGATTGCTGCAAGCGTGTACTCGCGAACACTATTAGCCAGAGCAATTACTCCGTCCGCCGGTCGACACACGGCGCTTGCCACACGACACGGGCCATTGCCAAAACATTAGACTATTGTAATTAACGCAGATTGACCGTTTACACGCGATGCGTGCACAATCGGACCGAAGATGACTTACGATCTGTAAACGACTATTTCAGTACCGAGTACTGACCTAGTACTACAGAATTTAGAAGTCATGTAGGTAAAATTCATAAATATGTTAACCACCGAACTCCGAACGATTATGATATTCACTTACTCAGAGGACACAATATACATAGGTATAATTTATGAATTAAGAATTAGGTAGGACCTATTACTTAATGAAGCACCTAATACCTACTACTTAGTTAGAATAACTTTATTTTGTAATCCAATTGGATGGAAAGAATCGTTGTATAACGTTAATTGTTTAATGAATAGTTGTATGTAGTTTTATAATTACATAGATATTGTAGTTACAGTGTTGAGAGTTCGCAATATTACGCGTAACCGCGAAGAAAAAATGATTTCAATGCATTATGTTCCAATGTCAAGCAAATAATTTAATTACGAAACATCTAATAAAGCATAATAATATAATACTATAATTTGTTTTGTAATGGAAACGCCACCTTTTAATCAAGTAAACTAAAATGCATAAATAAATTATATTATATAAAATCTTGACGAATCAGACAAGGTGCGTACCTATACATAAATGTATGTAATCGATACGATAAGATTGGTATAACGTGTCTTCCCAGTGATAATATATCTTTATTTAAATAAAGATGGCAAACGAATCAAATCACTTGATGATATTGGTAAGTAATCATTGACACCCATGGACATTACAACTCGAGGAATCATACTGAGGTTCTGTCTTTAAGGAACTATAAGTTTTCCTATAGTCGAAGTCTAATAAGGTTTGTTTTTCCATTATAATAATGATTAATAAGTATGTCTATGCTATTAAGCGTAAGGCTGCCTGTCCACCGAAGCGGAGCGAGGCAGCGGAGCGGAGAAACGGTGAAATATTAACTAATGGCAATAAGATTACACAAAATCTCCGCTCAGACATAAAGTTGCAATCGTATTGGTTAATATTTCTCCGTTTGTCCGCTCCGCTGCCTCGCTCCGCTTCGGTGGACAGGCAGCCTAAGGTAGTGTTCTGAAGACACTCTGCCCGTTCTTGCCATTGAATATAATTAAATAATTAAATATAATTATCAATAAGAGCTGTTAAAACGGACCTGTTAGATCTGGACGGGTACCTATTAAGATAGTAATTGAGATCCTTAATTATTAATATCAATAAGAGCTTCTTTTTTTTTTTTTTTTTTTTCTCGGAGTAGAATGCGTTTATGCACCATAACCGCAGGCTAGCTAGACCCGCGGCCGTGTGTGGGACTCGAGACTGGAGCGTCCACTACCCACTAAACTCCCCCGGTTTCTCCTTCACACCCGATTAGGACGAGCCGGTGCTAGCCTTATGGCTATTGACCAGCCCATCCCCGGGTACCCTGACTCGAGAGGCCTCAAGTCAGGGTGGCGCCTAGAGAGGGCCACCCGAGAAACTAGGTGAGCCTCAGACTTGGAATATCAATAAGAGCTGTGAAAACGGACCTACGAGTATTAGATCTCGACGAGTATTAAGATTTTTCTACATGCGCTATGATAAAAGGCATGACAGTGGTACCTTGCGCGTGCAGGGCGACGGCAAACGCGAGCAGCAGCGCCGCGGTGGGCAGCGGGGCGGCCATGCTGCCGCTACCGCCGCGGCCGCATGCCGCGAGCACGCGCGCGACCGCAGCGCTGACTCCACCTGCGAACATGCCACCCCGTCATGAATGTTTGTCATACAAATAGAAAGATTCTATTAGCCAACACAACAAGACAGATAAAATAATGGGAAACAGTATTTTTTTTTTTAAGAAAAAACATTTATTGACCATACACAAATATAAAATACAGAAGGAAGAATAAATGAAGAAAATCACAAAATTAAAGAAAATACAGATAAAAATTGCGTGAAACAAAAAGAAAAGTAAAAAATAAAATACACAAATGGATGGTATGGCCAATAGGGTTCATCATACCTCAGCATAAGCTGCTGCGACGTTTAATAACGGCAGCGGTTTTCTGGCAGAACCCTGAATAAAAAAGAAGGAGGATCCACCACAGCTTATAATTTATGCTGCTCCGCCATTTGTTTCTATTGCCGAGGCAGTTGTAAATTGTAATAAATTGTGCTGATATTCTGGTGGGTAGGTACTCAGTCCCTCAGGGGAATGAAGAGCTTAGATTCATAAATATGTAAGTAATATTACAATGTAATGTAACTTACGATACATATTTCTGACTGTTGTACCAATAATATTTCTATGGTTGTACCTGCATTCTTGATTGCCTAGGTATCATGTCATGTCATCAACATATTTATGGTTTACTAAGCAGTGCAAACTATTTAGGCTATAATGTATTATTTGAATGGTAAGTTCACATGCATTAAGTGCAGCTGTTTGTTTTATAAATAAAAATAAAATTAAAATATGAACGTAAGTAAAAACGGCCGGTATACCTAAGGCGAGTGTAGGCAGTGGTGTTTCTAGATAGTTATCAAATAAACACAAGTAACAATCGCGTTGTAACACCGCTTTCGCAGTTCACGCTTGCTAGGTGCTAAGTATTTTATCTGCCTTAGAACGTCATAATACACATCGTAGATCTTTCAAATTTATAACCCTAGTAAAACTGATTCTTGTATTTTCTCTTTTTCTGTAAATTGACACTACGTTGACATTATACATATATCTAAGATAATAAATAAAAAATAAATTATCAAAAGTTAATATGAATTTTCAAAATACATTACATATTATGTTCCTCGGTGCGTAAACAAACACATTTGTTGCAATTTAAGATGTATCATTGGCTCCGTTTCAGCTTAACAGAGATTTTTTATCACATTTGATAAGACACAGTGAAGCATGTGTGGCGGTCTAAGGCTGCGTATTTAGAAAGCGGAAAAAAAGAGCGTCAAAATCCGCGGCTCGCGCCGCCGACCGACGCATTTCGCTTTCTACGCGAACATTTGCATATGACCATTGTTTCACGGCGATCAATCACTGCTTTATTATATTGCAACAGTTCTAGTCATGATCGGTATCGCACGAGCTTCTAGGACCATCACTTGAAGCGAATGGCAACGAGAGTACCTATTGTTTAATGCTGCAACTATCTCAACAACATGCAACAGCAACCTGTGCATCTTGGTCAAGTTATCAAGTTCTTTGTTTTACATTCTTACTTAATTACTGGACTTAAGATTTAATTAAAGTGATAAAAAAAAACAAAAAAAAAACTACCTAAAAACACTGAAAAGCAAAAAATAATTTTAATATGACATTCATCAAATGCGCTTATTGTCTAAGCCTATTAATAACATTAAATTGTATTTACGTGCTAGGTAGGTACCTACTAATCTGTTTGAAGTCGGTGCCAAGCCAAATAGTAGGTACCCAGACTACGTACCTACGTCCGCGGATTATTTGTAACCCTGTATAATACATAAATTATTAGGTATGTATCATTTTTCATTACCTTTGGCTTGGCACCGACTTCAAACAGATTAGTAGGTACCTACCTAGCACGTAAATACAATTTAATGTTATTAATAGGCTTAGACAATAAGCGCATTTGATGAATGTCATATTAAAATTATTTTTTGCTTTTCAGTGTTTTTAGGTAGTTTTTTTTTGTTTTTTTTTTTTGAAGTCGGTTTAATTTTTTTTAAAAAAAGTTTGTTTATTTTTCTATTTTTAGTGTGAATAATACGTAGGAGTAAAACTCTCTCATAATATTGATAACGAAAATACGAGTAAAATAGTAGAATTGTATTATTTGACAATATTAGGTATTCATTAAGTGTTCAGCACCATTCAGTAGACCAACTAAAGATGCAGCCCGCAAGAGGGACATAAGAATTAAGAAGTCGTACCCTTTAGCTTCCATCATCATAGTTGTACCTTCCATCATCAGCTTAGCTGCAAAAGTACATGAAATACAACTAACGGTCCACATATTTCTACAACGCTGAAATAATTATCCCCTAACTCCTAACCGTTAAGGAGTTGTACCTTCCATCATCAGCTTAGCTGCAAAAGTACATGAAATACAACTAACGGTCCACATATTCCTACAACACTGAAATAATTATCCCCTAACTCCTAACCGTTAAGGAGTTGTACCTTCCATCATCAGCTTAGCTGCAAAAGTACATGAAATACAAATAACGGTCCACATATTCTTACAATACTGAAAGAATTATCCCCTAACTCCTAACCGTTAAGGAGTTGTACCTTCCATCATCAGCTCATCAACATAAAGTGATGTCTATAGGACGCAAAAACTTAAATGGCTTCAGAAAAAACAAGTAACGCGTAGTGTGCGCCTATAAAATTTGAGGTTTGCCCTTGATTTTCCCGGGATCCCATCATCAGATCCTGACATGGTGACAATGGGACCACCTCGGAACTATGCACTTTCAAATAAAAAAAGAATTATTTAAATCGGTCCACAATTGACGGAGAAATCGACGGACATACATAAAAAAAAAAAAAAAAAAAAAAAAAAAAAAAAAAAAAAACATACAGTCGAACATAGAACCTCCTCCTTTTTTGAAGTCGGTTAAAAAGTCGTTATCAAAGTATCATAATATAATATCTATATTTTTAATATATTAGTGTGGAAAAAAGAGAGCTGTGGTAGGGGTTTCAAGCGCTGATTCGAATATCTGTAAATCTATGCGTATGACGTGCGCTATACCGCGGTGATAAGTCACCATGATCCAATTATTCAATTTCTTCTATTATGGGTTATAGATTTCAAATAGCAGTTTCAATGGATTAAAGTTCCAATGAACTGGATGTGCAAATCTTGGATTATGGTTCAAGCATACCTCGGTTCAAAACGCTCGTAGAAAGAAAAGAGCGGTTAAAAGAGCCTCAGTGTCACTTGAGGGACATGACAGCATAATATTCAGATTATTCAAAATAAACCAATTCCCCAACTGTTGAGATTTACATTACACAGTTTTACCCCAACCAACTCCTATACCTATTTTGTAATTTGTCCTTTTCGACCTTTTTATAAAATACGGGTGAAGTTCCGGCTAACAAATCTTGTGGGACTTGAGTTTCTTGATAAGTTAAACAAAGAAAACCGACTTTATTCAAGTTGAAAGAATATATTAAGTACATTATCTTGCTACAAAATATATGAGTAGGCGCGTGGAGAGCTAACTTGAACGCTTATAAAATGCTGGCGACTACATAGGTATGTACATACGTGAACAATTATTTTTTTCCGTTTCTATTGAAGTTAACTCAATTTTCTAAAGCTGACCCCGAAAAATGTATTGCGGCATAACGTAACGGGCAATAATTTTGAAATTGCGAAGTTCGTTACAGAAGTTCATTACACGCCGAGATTGGTGAAAGCTTAGCGTAAAATGGTCCAATTACTCCAAGCAATCCATTTCTATACGCCATAGGATTGTTATGTATTTATAGTTAATTTAGAATCACGAGACTAGCTTTATAATAAGGCCATTTCCGTCATGGCATAAGTCACTTAGAGTGCATGGATCTACGAATAGCTATGATAAACATTAATAATGTAACGCATAACTTGGGTAAGTTCAACAGACATTTTGCATAGATCTTGCATTGCTAATCTCATTATCATTACATCGTAAATTCTGAACTAAGCCTTTTTAATATATGGCTCCATTACATTTTTAGCCATTGAATTAATCTTAAATAGTTTGAAATAGTGTTCAACTTGTTCCGATAGCCGGCAGTCTCCATATTAATAAAAGTGTAAAACAATATTATTGGGAAGGTCCCGTCCGGATAACGTTACCTGCGCCCGCGCCGCTTGAGTGCATTGCGCATGGTCAGGTGTCGAGGGGGTCACGCTACCGAGGCCTTGCAGGTTTCTAACTGGGATCATGGCTAGTTGTATACAGTTGCCACATCTATGCGTTCTTCTGAATAAAGTGTATTTTTAACGTAATTGATTATATGCATGAAAAGTGTCATTACGGTGGCACCAATAAAAGTACTAACTACATAGTTCTTACATACAGAAGTTAAGATTTAACAGATTATTAACTAAGGAACAGACAAAACAATAAATGATTTTACGATTTATCTGTTTGGTAGTGTAAATAAGAAATGTGTAATATAGATAGCAGGACTTAGTCAAAGTAACATTGTCATGTGAATGAGAAAGAACTGAGAATGTGTGCTATAAATGTTAAATAAGTATTGCTACTAATGGGATGTATTGTAATACCACTGATATTAATACTAGTAATACTGTTCCATAAATCTATGGCATAGTGCATGTGGTGCTCGGAGGGTACGGCTAGAGACGTCGTGACCGCGTTGCGCTTCGCGCGCCGGCACCTGCGCAACTCACTCGGAACCACTGTTACGTGCCGCGCGTTTTGCACACCATGCTGCTGGCTGTAGAAGAGAACACCCACCATGCATGTGTGCTCACAAAGTTACGTGATACAAAAATAGACAAATACTTAAGAAACTTTTCAGTAGCGGTTAAATAGAAATTAAAATCCAAGCCATCTGAAAATTCCACTGAATAGTCATTAGGAAATCGATATGTTACTATTATTGTGGGATTGGTAGAAATATCGTCGTAAACCTTGGTATGATCTTCAATAATTGCTTTTCGGGATCATCAGACAATGCTGAAGAAATCGGGAACTTTCTTCAGCATTGTCTGATGTTGTCAAAGTTCCAAGGCTTACGAATTTCTAAGTAGTTACATATTATGATTGCCATGATTTCCTTAAGTTCGACACCGATAGCTTATCTAGTAATGTGTACGCGGGATCGGTGAGTGCTCATCTGGGTCTCTCCGTTGGACGCCGCAGAGCGGAGCCCGGCGGACTTTTTACTACGAGCGTCTTTGCTCTGCTGAGCCAGCGCTTGAGCCCAATTTACATGTACGACTGCCTCAGGTAAACACTCTTGCTATTATTCTATTTGTCTTGATATCGCTTACTTGCTTAGTTCCGTTTTTCGACATTATAGGTACGGGTTTTAGTATTACCACTACCTTAGCAATGAATCTCTACACAGAAGGAACAGGTAAAACATAGACAATCAAGTTCAAGAAAATTGAAGTACTAGTTAAACAACATCAATGACAATGAGCATAAAGGACATGAAAACGAGTAAATATATTATAATTCGCGGCAGATAGAATTGAATGGAAGGAAAGACATGTTACTTAGTGTGTTATTACCTAGGGGCAGGAAAATAATGTAAATGACGAAACAATATTAAATAGTAACGGTTAATTATTTCAATAAACATTTGAATATACATATAAATAACAGACCTATTAACAATCAACGCACCATACTATTAAACAGCTAGTAGGTACACTTAAAACTTACTAAATGCTGGAAACTATTTCAATGTTATCATTTCAAAATCTAATCGTCTGAATCATAGTTAAGTAGGTATATTATGCCGAATTCGTTTTATGAGAAAATGATGCCGTAATAATTAAGGCATGATAGTTTTCATTTAATGACATTTAACCTTTTATTCAATTTTATGGTAACCAGGCGAGACAATGGGTGCGCCTCGCATAACTGGGGTCTATCAGGTTTATGATCTTTTAATTTTTCGTATAAGAATTACTTCCATGACCCTCGTACAATTCACACGACCTTGAATTGGCTATATGATACCTACTTATTTTCATAATATTTAGCGACACTTTACGCAACATGACAGACCTCGATATTTTGTGTTCAATATCGGGTTGGAGTTAACACGTTGATTGCAGCACCAAATTTACTGAACTTACCCAGGGTGCGACATGAACTCCATGATTCTCACGCAGGACTCCACTGCGGTGCGTCATGAACATCATTTGTTCACATTAGTTAATAGATTCAAGAGGTCATAACTATTTGAAATTAAAACATTTTTGTGTGTTCTTTTTTTTAAAATGTAGGTAATATGTAGTAGTTTCTACAGCATAAATCGTTTTTAATTCTGATTTGTACTTCCCCAGATTTAGGAGAAAATGTACTACCCTGATTTCATGAGAAACATTTTGCCGTGCCGCACTGTGTTAATGAGACGCCTAACGAGTAATAGTGATGGGCAAGCAATAAAAACCAACAATACAAATCAACAATTCATCATAATCATTACAGTGTAACAGCCCAGTATGCTTAAATTAAATGAAATGTCTCTAAAATCGCAGTAATTAAGGAACTACAATCAAAATCAACAATTAAATGCTAATCATCATCATAACTTAAATTTAACGTTATTTAAATTTAAAGTTAACTTAAATGAAATATGTCTCTTATATCACAGTAATTAAGGAACTAAAATTAAAACCAACAATGAAATATTAATCATCACATTTGCGTTTGATTTGATTTGTGTGCGGACGTTGTGCATCACTATGCGCGACTGGCGAGAATGGCGCGCCCGCATTCGGTGCGGCATGAGGTGCAGGGGCGTGACCATATACTGGCCATGCCGCACACAGCGCAAAAGTACACAACTCTGTGCGACGTGAACATTATTTTGCCATGTCTGTTTTTGACAAATTTAAAACCTTTTTAAAAAAACACTCGGAAATATCTATTTGTTTCTTTCTTACTCATAGAACAACATATGAAAAAACCCCCCGCACCGTGGTGAGAAACACATTTTTCTGCACCGCACGCTGGTAAAGTCAAGCATGGCCCTATATTGGTCATGACGCATGGAACGTGTTAATTGAGTTTCAGTGTTTCTAACAGTAACTCTCGCTTTTGGCAAACGAGTCGATCTGCATTTAACGACAACAGCTTATAGATGTGAGTATTTTTTTACATAATACATATGAAACATTATCAAAAAAGTTCAATGTTCATAAAGTGTAACAAATATGAAGTCGGGCGAGTCCGTGAGAAGTAAAAACCGATGAAACGCAAGGGGTGCGTGCATCGGAAGTGCACGTCGCGCCCTCGCGTGCGCCCGCCCGTGACGCAGGACGTGCGCGCCGGGAACGATGCACTTCGGGAAACTTTTCAAACTAGACCATCGGCTGTAATTTTGTTTAGCTCTACTTTCGTATTACCGTAGTAACCACTCGGGTATAGTCTGTAACTAATTTTTTTTTTTTTTTTTTTTTTTTTTTTATGTAATAGGGGGGCAAACGAGCAAGTGGGTCACCTGATGTTAAGTGATCACCGCCGCCCATAAGCACCCGAGACCCCCTTAGGGTCACAGGCGCGTTGCCCGCCTTTAAGGGTGGAATATGCTCGCTTCTTGAAGGTATTTATGTCGTATTGGCTTGGAAACACCGCTGCGGGAAGCTGGTTCCATAGAGTAGTCATGCGCGGCAGAAAATGTCTGCAGAAACGTACGGTAGTTGATCGCCACTCGTCCAAGTGGTTTGGATGAAACTGCATTTTGTGGCGGGTTGTACGGTGGTGGAATTTAGCAGCAGGAATCAAACCAAATAATTCCTCGGAACACTCCCCATGATATAGGCGGTAGAAGATGCACAGGGACGCAATGTCTCTACGCAATGCCAGAGGATCTAAGCAACCGGCAAGACTCTCGGCACCGACAATCCGGGTTGCTCGACGTTGGATACGGTCAAAAGGAAGAAGCTGGTACTGTGGTGCTCCGGCCCAGAGATGACAGCAGTACTCCATGTGAGGCCGAACTTGGGCTTTATAGAGTTGGAGGCGATGAGTTGGAGTAAAATACCACCTTGCTTTACCTAGGACACCTAATTTTTTTGAGGCAAGCTTAGCTTTTTCTTCCAGATGACCGCGAAATTGAACGTCGCTCGAGATATCGACGCCGAGAATCCCAATGCTCGGTTTTTTATCAAGAGGAGTGCCCTCAAAATCGAGGGAAACGACAAATTCGGTTTTTTTTGCGGTAAACGCACAGACTTGTGTCTTTTTCGGGTTAAATTGGACCAAGTTAAGACGACCCCAAGAGGAGACATCTTTTAGGAAGGTCACCATCTGAGACACAAGTCCGTTCCGACTTTCTATCACATGTGCGCTGGAAACATTTGCACGGCCGGTGTAAGAAGTATCACCCGTACTGTCATCCGCATAACAATGAATGTTACTGGTTTGTAACAGGTCATTGATATGCAGGAGAAACAGTGTTGGGGATAGCACACAGCCTTGCGGGACACCAGCATTCACCGGTTTTAAGTCAGAGCAGAAGCCATCAACTACAACCTTGATGCTACGCTCCGCTAGGAAGCTGGCGACCCATTTGCATAGTTTCAGTGGCAGACCATATGAGGGAAGCTTCGACAACAATGCCTTATGCCACACCCGATCAAAAGCCTTCGCTATGTCCAAACTGACCGCCAGCGCTTCACCTTTGCTTTCAATTGCTTCTGCCCATCGGTGGGTCAGGTAGACAAGGAGGTCACCAGCTGACCGTCCACGTCGGAATCCGTACTGACGGTCACTGATCAGCTGGTTTTCCTCCAGATATCCTAGGAGCTGCCGGTTTATGATGGTCTCCATAACTTTTGAAAGCAGGGAGGTGATCGCTATAGGTCTGTAATTGGCGGGATCTGAGCGGTCACCTTTTTTTGGGATCGGATGTACTAAGGCCGTCTTCCATGCGGTCGGCACAACCCCCAGTGAATATGAGAGTCGGAAAAGACGCGTTAGAACTGGTGCCAGCTCGGGAGCACAGGTCTTAAGCACGATAGGAGGAATGCCATCGGGCCCACTTGACTTGTTTATGTCCAAGGAAAAAATGAATCGGTGAGGCGTTTGTCCCCTTTATGTTTTAACCGACTTAAAACTATGGTTTCTGATTATTTGCAATTATGTTCTTAGGTAGCGCATAGGCCTATTTATTTACCCGCCAACTTCCAAAGTTTTTGTATATTTTACTTTGTCATTTGAGCAACTGCAGTAGATAAACCTTGTCCTTTTTAAATTTCTTAATTGAAATAACTAAGACTAAGAGAAACTACAGGCTTATTTAATTAAAGCTTACTGACAACATTTACATATAAATATCTAAATACATATTTTGGCTTTAAAATTAAGTAGTGGGAAAGCACATAGGTTTATTATATTGTATAAATAAAAATTTAATGATAGTAAAAACAAACTAAGTAAAACTTTCTTTTTAAATACCTAACTGTAATTTGACACCTTAAGAAAAAATGAAATTCCTTGCTCACCTGTGTTACAGTTGGGCGCCAATTCGCGAACTCAATTTTGTATTCCCCTCAAAATCACAAAACACCGAATGGCACAAAAATATGTCACTTAATCTTCAAAAGCTGTACGAACAACTGTAACCTAGCAAAGATAAAAAAAAACACACACAACGAGAGCGCAAGTATTTGCGTTCCGCGTGGGTTGCGTATTTGAAACTCGCGCGTTTTCGGGCCGTGGCGTGCGAGCTCAGAGCGGTCCCTGGCGGGCGAGAGCCGATCACAGAATGCGACTATGCGAGGCCTAGTCGGTCTGTGGCGGGGCCTGGCGCTTGGCGGCGGCGGATGGCGGGTCAGCGAGCAGCAGAGGGTGGGGCCGCTGCACGGACCGCTGCCCGCCGCCGCCGACCGTTGAGCTTACTACGGTACACGAAGGGAGGATAGTAAAAAAACGAAACGAAGGCTATCATAATTATTTTAAGGAAGGACCAAATAAGTTTTTAACTTATAAAATAATCTAATCTAATCCTAATCTTCTGCTTGAGTGATGTCACTTTCATGGTCTTTTTTGGTTAGTTGTTTCTTTTGTGTGATATCCATGAATTTGTTATAATATGTTTATGTATATATTATAGTATTTATATTTATAGATAGTGTTAGTAGTATGTATACCTATATTTTGTTTTTATTTACTAGTATAAGAAGTTTGGAGTCAAATTTTTGTTTATTAAAATTTTAGTTCTTATTTTTTGCACTGCCCTTTTTATTGTTCTAATTATTTTTATCATACTTTCCTCTATCCAAAGGTTGACTGGAAGAGATCGCTAGAAGCGATAAGTCCGCCTGTGTTGTGCAGTTCAATTATGTTACTTGTTTTTCTTTGTCAAATTTGTGGTGCAATAAAGAATATCTATCTATCTATCTAAAAGTCAAATACTTATTGACAAAAATGTAGGATTTTCGGTCGTAACGTTGACCGTCAAACAAATAGGTAGGTACATGTTAGGGCGCCCAAATATTTAGGTAAATATTCTCATATTTTGTATTATGTACCTATTATTACTAGTATTATATCTGTGCCTATAAGTAACTCAAATTAGTGTATGGAAATCAATGTTCTTTCTTGTCACTCGCAGTAGTCGCAGTCATTCGCTCACTTAGTATTTCTGTAAGTTGAATTCGTTATTTTTGTAACTTAAATAAAACTTTAATTTTCAGTCACTCGTTTTTTAAATACCTAGTAGGCCTACCTACTACCCTTAAAATTATTTATAAATTCTAAGGTCGTCTTCTTTTTTATTATGCGTACTTAGTAGGTATGTACATACCTACATACTTTTCAATCGATAACTTTGAATTGAAGTACATACTTTTACTTAAGTATTTATTTTTGTTTTTGTTAGGGAGGGCATTTAGAATTGTTGTATCTTCTTTAAGATAATGACTTAAAGCTACTTAAGTACCTACCTTTCCTCTTTTTGTTCTTCGATCACTAAATTAGTGATCGATGTTTTTGAGTTTTTAAAAATGGCGCCGTACAAAATACAAATGTGATATTGCAAAAAAGAATCCATAGATGGCGCTGCTCTGCTTACATTTTAAGTTTAGTTATTTGAATATTATTTTTTAGACATTTTTGAAGATTTTCAAAAGCACACTTACTTTAAAAATACATGTATTTTAATTTAATACAGTAGAACTCCAATTATCCGAACTCCGACTATCCGAATCGCCGATTATCCGAATCACAAAAAATTGTCCAAAAAAAGTCTAAGTGCGCTATTATTCTTCCCCCCGCGAAGCCAGTGTTTGCGCGTCAAGTCTTGACTTGACTTGTCTTAACTTGCCGTTGTGCCTACACTGACTTCCCCCCGCGAAGTCCGTGACCACTTGCAACTGCTCACCGTCAAGCAAATGCGTGACCTGGCTGCCCGAAAACGGTTGAAGACCGCAAAACAGCTTACATTAACGGAGATGTTTAAAAAACAATGATTTTTATTTCTAAACTTGTACATAAGTACATTTTATTTATATTTAAAACATGTGAAAATTTCATGTTTCTTTCATTTAATTCAATAAAAAAATAGTGCAATATCAAAACGTAGCTTTTATTCTCTCCAATGGCAATTTTTAAAAAAAAAATCCGATTATCCGAATATTTGATTATCCGAATGGGTCCCGGTCCCCATTAATTCGGATAATTGGAGTTCTACATTAATTAAAAACCCCTTCTATTTTCATATGAAGAAAGCTTTCATGGATAATGACCCAGAAATATAAAAAACAACTGTCATAGATTTTTGGTCATAGATAGATTTCTTGTTTGTGTCGACCTGTCGAGTCAATTGCTTGTCACACGGCTTTTTGTTTTACTTTTTGTGATTAAATTCTATTAAAATGAGTACTTAATAAACTAAAGATGCTGGTTAATACTAGCTTATAATTATAGAAAATCGAATATTGTATTTTTCTGTGAGTTGCGGAGCCGTAACGCAGGATGGCCGCGAGTACAGGCCAACCCGACAAAGTGCAGTGCGAAGTGATCCTCAAAGATGATTTAGTGCTGGGCATCAAGAAGGAGAAGTTGGAAATCCTGGTGAAGCCAGAGCCGCACGAGTGCGTGGTGTGCCTGTTGCGCAGCGCCGACACGTACGACATCCACGCCACGACCACGACTGCGTCGCGCACGGCGCTGCACCATTTCCTCTCTAAGTTCACCAGCCAAGAGCTGAGAGACGCGAACCACGGGCCCAAGTACATTTGTAAGGGCTGCTTGGACCTAATTAATGTACTCGAACAGGCTGAAATCGAATACATTAAATTAAAGGAAACTTTTGAGTCCATAATCAGCAAGAATCCACTATTTTCTAATAGTCTTGTGCAACCGATCCGGCTAGACACGGTGAAGCATGAAATCCCACACAGTGCCCAAGATACCTTTGATGACTTTAATATGGATTCTGAAGATGAGCCACTGGCTTTGGCTAAGAAAAAGAGACGCAAACCCGAGAAAAAACGAAAAAAGCCTGCTACTGTGAAGCGTAAGGCAAAAGTTAGACCAGTTGCTAAAGATGAAAGGTAAGATAACATAGAACATTTTGTTCATCATCATAGTAAGCTGATGTTTTAATGTTAATTTAAATGTTAACTTAGCAAGATCTATCTAATGTCTTCATACTAGTTTTTTTAAATAATAAACTATATTTATATCAAAATAAAATATACTCTGTGCAATATACACAGAAAGAAAAATGGTTTATTTTATTCAGAGATAGTTACAGTACAATATATAATTATAATATGATTTTATCTCACAAAAATTTTGTATCCCTGAAAGCGACTGGGTGGATCTACGTAGAATGTTATTTTTGATAAAAAATTTAGATTTTTTATCAACCCACGTGCAGAGCTTCAGTACAATATAGGATCTATAGTTTTCAAGATTCTAAGCAATTGTATATTAAAAGCACACAAATCCGACCTATACTAATCAAAATATTGACAAAAGAAGAAAAAAATACGTTCAGAATAATGACTGCGTATTAGGAAAATGATATTTCTGTAAAGAACAATGACCTGTGTTGATAACAATGACAAACTTATAAATGTTTTTGAAATATCAGGAATAAAACCCAATTTTGTAGGAAACATGATTTTAATCATGAGTACCTAGTAACAATCTGTTGTTTTTAATTTATATAATTTCCTAACCTTTCGCCCGCGGCTTCGCCCGCGTGAACTATAGGACGTTATCCCGCGGGATTTTTATAAATTATAGCCTGTGTTATTCTGATGTATACTATATTATTGCCTCAACCGCTATGTCCCTGCATTGTAAAACTGTTATCTTCGAAAATATTCATTTAAATTACATGCTTTAAAGGGCCACATTGATCTATATTCTTCTTCTTCTTTGTCGTCACACTCTTGGCAGAGTGGTCGTCACATCAGGGGTGGTAGCAACCTTTACAATCCGCCACCACTCATCTCGTACTGTAGCTCTTCTTGTGCATTCATGGAGTGGACCATTGAATGTAGCCTTGACTTGGTCGGTCCATCGCATCGGTGATCTACTGCGCGCTCTAGCGCCTTCGACTCTCCCCTGCACCACAAATCGCTCCATAGAGATCTATGAAGACAGAGGTCTTCTCGACGTATGATATGTCCAAAGAAAGTGAGAATACGACATTGGACGATGGAAGAAAGACGCTGTTTGATGTCGAGTTCTTGGATGATTGAATCGTTGGTTTGGAACTGTGTCCAAATAGTATAGGTACCAAGCAGGTACCAAACCCATAGCCATCATAACCTCTGTATTTGGAAAGGTGTTTGAGCGGATAATCAACTCCCAACTTGTCCGCTAACTAGAAGATCATTACTACATGACCGACAGTATAGTTTCAGACCAAAACGGTCCACGGGTGATCTTCTAGCTTACGTATCGCACCTCTGGGGGGAGGATATGGAGAAGCATGGTGAATCTATGGCTATTAGCCTGGATATTGCCAAGGCTTTTGACCGTGTTTGGCATCGCTCGCTTTTTTCCAAGCTTCCGGCATATAGTCTGCCAACTCGCTTATTATGCGACTGGATTGCGGGATTTCTGGAGGGTCGCAGGATTCGTGTCCTCCGTGATGGACGCGCTTCTCGCTTCCTCCCAATAAATTCCGGAGTGCCTCAATGCCTGTCGCCGACTTTGTTTCTTCTGCATATCAATGACATGTTATCACTAGGTAATATTCATTGCTATGCGGATGACAGCACTGTCCACGCACGATATTTCGGAAGACTTGCGGCTAAACAGACCGAAACCGAGGAAAACAGGAATCTTCTTGTCGCCGAGCTTGACGAGGTCCTGGACCGCATATCCAAATGGGTTGCCAGCAATCTCATCGAGTTCAATGCCAAGAAAACACCTGACAGGTGTGTTTGTTTTCTGCAAATCTTCTCCTTTTCTTTCCCATTCCACTCTTCAGATCACGCCCTTACCAATACAGGATAGCCTAAGCATCCTTGGCATCGATGTTCGTAGCAACTTGAACCAACGGGAATAATTTATCAAGAGCGTCATCAGAACAGCTTCCCGTAAACTCGGAATGAACAGTATGAGACGATTTTTCACTCCGGTGCAGCTTTGTCTCTTATACAAGGCACAGGTTCGCCCGTGTGTGGAATATTGCTCTCATCTCTGGGATGGTTCCGCAAAGTACTTATTGGAGGCCCTCGACAGGTTGACGACGTGATATCCGTATTGTCGATAATCAAGAAGTGACTAAGACCCTAGAACCTCTTCAGTTACGTAGAGACGTTGCTAGTTTTAGTGTTCTCTACCGTCTCTATAATGGGGAATGCTCTGAAGAGTTATTCCAACTCATCCCGTCCTCCCCTTTTCACTCCCGAACAACACGCGCCGGACTGCGTTGCCATCCCCATACCATCCAGACACTGGTGGCCCGTACCAAGAGGTATAGTTCCTCTTTTTTGCCCCGTGCCATTAGGTCATGGAATCCGGCCTTCCGGCTCATGTGTTTCCTTCCTCCTATAATCCAGGGCTTTTTAGGCGGGGCGTGAAGCGGCATCTAAGCAGGCCTTCAGGGTGAGGGTGACTGGCTCAATGGGTACTTTGTTCTATTGAGCCAGTCAGCCTTAATTTTTATTTTATTTGGACCTCACTTCCGCTTACCATCAGGTGGAGTGAGGTCATCCAGACTGCTCCCATATAA
Organism: Mecyna flavalis; assembly: GCA_949319885.1. NCBI lineage: Eukaryota > Metazoa > Arthropoda > Insecta > Lepidoptera > Crambidae > Mecyna > Mecyna flavalis. Next base: position 21,663,901 of record OX439427.1, read on the forward strand.
AAAAAATTCAGACCGATATCAAGGCTAACTTGCTCCATTTTACTCAACAGGGATTATCTTTAATATTGCCGATGCTTGTTGCAAATAGGGTTGTGTCATCTGCATACTGCAAATTTTAAATTCTATAACCTCCAATTGTGATTCCGTCTGACCAATTCTCGAGTGCTATTCTCATAATGAATTCTGTGTAGGTGTTAAACAGCAATGGTGATAAAATGCAGCCCTGACAGACCCCGGCACTTGGATGAAAGTGATTTGACGACACGTCGTTCGTTCTCACCGATGCTGTTCCTTCTTCATAAAGCTTCCAAGAAAGGTGCACCAGATGTTTAGGTGTTTCCATAGCCAGGAGAGTCTCCCAAAATACTGGCCACCTCACTGAGTTGAACGCCTTTGAGAAGTCAACAAAGCAAATATAGGTCGGCTTGTTGAACTTTCTGGCTTTTTCAATGATCTGGCGCACATTCAGAATCTTCTCACGAGTACCCCTCCCTTTCACAAAACCAGCCTGTTCAGGAGAAATTTCCTTAGATTTATATGCAGTAGAATTTTACTTGCATGTGAAATTAAGGCTATTAGGCGGTAGTTACTGCATATTTTAGTGGAGCCCTTTTTATGTAGAAGTACGAAGACTGTGTGAGTCCACTTCGGGGCCAGATTCCTGATTCCCAAATTTTGTTACACAGGGTATGAAAGATATCGACACCATACTCCCCTGATGCTTTGATGGTTTCAATTGGTATGGCATCTCTTCCTGTAGCTTTTCCGCTTTTTAGTCGCCTGATAGCGACCCGAACTTCGTCCCTCAATACATGTACTCAGTACATGGCTCTTTTTCTTCGTCATGGGCCCTGTCAGGAAATAGTTGTGAGCATGAGGATCTCCAAACAAAGACTGACAGTCCAGGTCCTTCCAGGTTTCAGATATTGCATCTATTTCAGTCAGTAGTTCGCATTGTGGGTTCTCTAATAGCCCATGTTTTAGAAGAAAGGGTTTTGGTGATGGATCTTATTTTTTGATGCAGGTCGCCTGTTTGGTGACTATCAGCATGTAGCAGCAATACGTGATAGGTTAGTTTCATAGCGATATCAAGGAAATATTACTGTAAAAAGAAATAAAATCATTATTCTCAACGCAAGTCATTGTCATAAACAACATTTGTCATTATTCTCAACCAGCGTCATTGTCACCTTCATCAAGATTTAGAACAATGACGTTCAGACAAATGATGAATTTGAAAAGGACAAGTCGAAACACGTCTAAAAGGCGTGGCAGCTAGTTAATGTTATGATTACGTTATTAAACACTTGTATCTTTATTCTAAATTGTTGCAAAAGAACGTAGGCATGAATATAAATTGAATTTAGATAGAGAAATAACAATGACTATAGAAGTGTCAATTGTTGTAGAATGAACTTTAAAAACTTATCAGAGCCAACAACGTGCGTTTTTCCGCGGTGAAGTGCGTTGATCGACTGGGGAGCAGGGCGGGGTGTCTGGTCACACACTTAAGTGTTCTACCTTATGTCTCAAAGTTGCGATAATCTTGAAAACAAGAACTGCGCTGACCAATGACTTAATTTTGTAAACTTTTTTTGATCCAATATTTAGAGAACTAAATGGTTCGATAACTATTTTTGTTTTTTATTAATCGGTAGTGTTATAAACGTAATATATATTTCTTAGAAAATGTGTGCTCAAAACAGTTATGATGATTTAATATAATTAATTGAACGAGCAGTAGTGCTTTTCGGACATGGCAAAAATCTTAATATTTGGGCATATTTTATTAATCACGTTTTTATTTATTTCTTTATAGCCGTAAATTTATAAAAACCTTGTTCATTACTTATATAAGAACCGAATGACTGTTTTATTGAAATATAAATTGAATGGTTATTGAGTAAACACGTAGGACATGACATTTGACCGCCCTCGTAGATCCACCCGACTACTGCTGACAGTACATATGCTGAAATATCACAGTTACATCCTTTTTTGGGAAGGCAATGTAAAGACGCCGCGAAAGTTACTATCAGCAATTACTATAAATCTACAACTAACACAGAATGCAACTTGTAACAAAGCAACTCTATACTTTTAAGCACAATAAAAAAAACAAGATCATGGTAAAACAAACATTATTATAAAATCAGTTAGCTGAATGATTAATCTTCTGCAGAGTTTGCTTTTACGCTAATACTTTTTTGTATATTTTCTAGTTGGGAATGCAGTGAATGCGGTTTGCAGGGTGCAAGTGGAGGAGCTGCTGCAGAAGCGGCTCACAAGCTTGCTGTCCATGTGCTTGATGACACCAGTTCTGTTCTCACAGATGTAAAGAAGGAGGACACTAGTGATGGGTTGGGCACAATTATTATCTTCTTTTATTTTTATCTGATCTTTTATCCCAAGCCTAATCAGTCTTAGTACCTATTAGAATAATAGTTTTAGTACAATATTTTAAAGCATCATTGTTGATAATTATGTTGTTAATTTCAGATCTCAAACCCAGTACAACAATGGCTTTGAACCAAAACCGGAATTGGATGATTTTGTTGATGATGACGATGAGGAAGAGGATGATGATGATAGTTCTAATTTTGTGCCTGAAGAAACAATTCGAGGAAATAAGAAAAAACTAATAGGCAGACCACCAAAAAGCAAAGGTCCTGCACAGAAGAAACCCAAGAAAACAAAAGAAAGCAAAGTGTTACACAAGTGTGATCAGTGTGATGCAAAGTATTCTTCATTGTGTGAGTATGCATTTATTTGTTATCAAACCAGTTCAACTGTGATTTTTTGACAATATAGTAATCATTCACATAGTATGCTGTACTAAAACTATTAACCCGGCGGGACACAGGTTGGGTCAAAATGACCCATTGAAATGTATAATACCCTGTATATTATTTTCCGGAATAGTTATAGTGCCAACTTTTTCAGTAGCTGGAGGTAGTGCAAAATAACATTCGTTTTGAACCAGCCCTTAGTCGACGTTTAATACTGGCGAGATATACACGCGTTCAAAGTTGACAACGGGTAAATATGACCCACCTATGTCTTAACGTAATAAATTTATTACGTTAAGACATAGGTAGACAATTATTTATTAATTTCTTAACGTAATTAATAAGTAATTGTCCTAACTGTATATTTTTGATTCGTGTGTATTTTTTCAAAATTATGTCATTTACTAATTTGTTAATGTGAAAAAATATCAAACACTGATTTTGTTAAAAATTTCAGGGTGTATTAAAGAAACACCATTAAACATTACTCATTGGTTAATACTGTTCTTTTTTTATTTTTAAATACAAACTACACCTTTTATTTATTCCAAAAACCCCTTAATCCTACATTTTTAACTCCAAAACAAAAGATTGTGCCCAATTTCAAAAACGGGTCAATATGACCCAACCTGTGTTCTCGTGTTCGACTTAGTAACCTGTGTTCCGCCGGGTTAAAATAGGTAAAAAAATTATGAATTATTTATATTCAATTTATTTATGATTTGAACTTTACACTTGTTGCATTGAAAATTTCTATTACATAATTATGTATGATATATAGAATTTTATATCTGTTTACTTGTACTAAAAACAACACTAGTCCTAAAACAATATTTTATGAATACTACCTAATTCTCAATAAGATTTATAACTGGATAGTGACAATTTGAAGTCATCAAGTACCCTTTAGTGAGAATGAGTTTGTGTTGATCGCGCAGCCCGGCTGGAGCAGCACAAGCTGAAGCACGACGGCTCGAAGCCGCCGTACATCTGCGAGGTGTGCGGCGCGCACTACAAGCACAAGCGCGCCTGCGACATACATATCGCGCTACATAAGGGTAAGTCGACGTTGCAAAAAGTGTGACTATTTGTAATATTGTACATATTGATACACTTGAGTTATTATTTTAGTATCAGTTTTAAGTGTTATTTGACTGACTTTCCTTTTGTAACATTGATTGTGCATAATAGCAATTGATGTTAGCATTGATAGGATTTACATCATAATTATAACAAAACTTTACTTTTAGTATATGGAGATTATTGACTTTAAAGTCAGTTTTGTGTTTAAACATAATTTCGTTAGGGACTAATAGAGTTTGATTAAAAATACTAAGAAAAATGCTGTATTCTTTGCAGGTATAAGTGACTGGAAGTGTGAAGAATGTAACAAGCTGTTTCCGTCAAAAGGAGCTCTTCAAAGACATAACAACATTCATACAGGCAAACTCAATTATCAGGTTGGTTTTAATTATGGTTATTTTTAAATAATATTGTTGTCATTTTTGTTAAATGTACTATGAGATGCTATAAGATTTTCTAACTTTTGAAGTAATGTGTTTGTACCATCAATGGTACTGACTAATGGTACAGGTGGTCCAGCGGGACATTGCTTATACTAGATCTTAAGATATTTTGTGAGAATTTAGGCTCCCCTTTTTGTCCAACGAAAGTGTCCACTCCACTTTCTATTCTTTATTTCTATATATTTGACGAGCCGTTTGGTGTAATGGTTGAGAAGTCGGCTATTACACCAAGGGTCGCGGGTTCGATCCCCGCACGGTACAAACATTTGTGTGCATGAACATGTTTGTTTGTATCGGTCTGGGTGTTTCTATGTATAATATGTATGTATTTACAAAAAAGAAGTATATATGTAATGTTTATCCGTTGTCTGGCACCCATAGTACAAGCTATGCTTAGTTTGGGGCTAGATGGCGCTGTGTGAATAATGTCCAGGGATATTTATATATTTATATTTATTTTTTTGTCGCATAAGTAACGGAAAAATTGCTGCTGTTGTACCAATAATATTATGTGCATTGATGTTGCAGTGTGACCTGTGCGGCAAGTCGTTCATCCACACGTCGTCGTTCAAGATGCACAAGCTGTCGCACTCGGGCGTGAAGCCGCACGCGTGCGACGTGTGCGGGCTGGCGCTGATGACGCGCTCGCACCTCAAGCGGCACAAGCGCGTGCACAGCGGCGAGAAGCGCCACGAGTGCACCGTCTGCGGCAAGCGCTTCTCCGAGCGGTCAGTGAAGCCGTCTGTGCTATTAGACACCGTAACTCGCCCGTGAGACACGTGCACAAGCTGTCGCACTCGGGCGTGAAGCCGCACGCGTGCGACGTGTGCGGGCTGGCGCTGATGACGCGCTCGCACCTCAAGCGGCACAAGCGCGTGCACAGCGGCGAGAAGCGCCACGAGTGCACCGTCTGCGGCAAGCGCTTCTCCGAGCGGTCAGTGAAGCCGTCTGTGCTATTAGACACCGTAACTCGCCCGTGAGACACGTGCACAAGCTGTCGCACTCGGGCGTGAAGCCGCACGCGTGCGACGTGTGCGGGCTGGCGCTGATGACGCGCTCGCACCTCAAGCGGCACAAGCGCGTGCACAGCGGCGAGAAGCGCCACGAGTGCACCGTCTGCGGCAAGCGCTTCTCCGAGCGGTCAGTGAAGCCGTCTGTGCTATTAGACACCGTAACTCGCCCGTGAGACACGTGCACAAGCTGTCGCACTCGGGCGTGAAGCCGCACGCGTGCGACGTGTGCGGGCTGGCGCTGATGACGCGCTCGCACCTCAAGCGGCACAAGCGCGTGCACAGCGGCGAGAAGCGCCACGAGTGCACCGTCTGCGGCAAGCGCTTCTCCGAGCGGTCAGTGAAGCCGTCTGTGCTATTAGACACCGTAACTCGCCCGTGAGACACGTGCACAAGCTGTCGCACTCGGGCGTGAAGCCGCACGCGTGCGACGTGTGCGGGCTGGCGCTGATGACGCGCTCGCACCTCAAGCGGCACAAGCGCGTGCACAGCGGCGAGAAGCGCCACGAGTGCATCGTCTGCGGCAAGCGCTTCTCCGAGCGGTCAGTGAAGCCGTCTGTGCTATTAGACACCGTAACTCGCCCGTGAGACACGTGCACAAGCTGTCGCACTCGGGCGTGAAGCCGCACGCGTGCGACGTGTGCGGGCTGGCGCTGATGACGCGCTCGCACCTCAAGCGGCACAAGCGCGTGCACAGCGGCGAGAAGCGCCACGAGTGCACCGTCTGCGGCAAGCGCTTCTCCGAGCGGTCAGTGAAGCCGTCTGTGCTATTAGACACCGTAACTCGCCCGTGAGACACGTGCACAAGCTGTCGCACTCGGGCGTGAAGCCGCACGCGTGCGACGTGTGCGGGCTGGCGCTGATGACGCGCTCGCACCTCAAGCGGCACAAGCGCGTGCACAGCGGCGAGAAGCGCCACGAGTGCACCGTCTGCGGCAAGCGCTTCTCCGAGCGGTCAGTGAAGCCGTCTGTGCTATTAGACACCGTAACTCGCCCGTGAGACACGTGCACAAGCTGTCGCACTCGGGCGTGAAGCCGCACGCGTGCGACGTGTGCGGGCTGGCGCTGATGACGCGCTCGCACCTCAAGCGGCACAAGCGCGTGCACAGCGGCGAGAAGCGCCACGAGTGCACCGTCTGCGGCAAGCGCTTCTCCGAGCGGTCAGTGAAGCCGTCTGTGCTATTAGACACCGTAACTCGCCCGTGAGACACGTGCACAAGCTGTCGCACTCGGGCGTGAAGCCGCACGCGTGCGACGTGTGCGGGCTGGCGCTGATGACGCGCTCGCACCTCAAGCGGCACAAGCGCGTGCACAGCGGCGAGAAGCGCCACGAGTGCACCGTCTGCGGCAAGCGCTTCTCCGAGCGGTCAGTGAAGCCGTCTGTGCTATTAGACACCGTAACTCGCCCGTGAGACACGTGCACAAGCTGTCGCACTCGGGCGTGAAGCCGCACGCGTGCGACGTGTGCGGGCTGGCGCTGATGACGCGCTCGCACCTCAAGCGGCACAAGCGCGTGCACAGCGGCGAGAAGCGCCACGAGTGCACCGTCTGCGGCAAGCGCTTCTCCGAGCGGTCAGTGAAGCCGTCTGTGCTATTAGACACCGTAACTCGCCCGTGAGACACGTGCACAAGCTGTCGCACTCGGGCGTGAAGCCGCACGCGTGCGACGTGTGCGGGCTGGCGCTGATGACGCGCTCGCACCTCAAGCGGCACAAGCGCGTGCACAGCGGCGAGAAGCGCCACGAGTGCACCGTCTGCGGCAAGCGCTTCTCCGAGCGGTCAGTGAAGCCGTCTGTGCTATTAGACACCGTAACTCGCCCGTGAGACACGTGCACAAGCTGTCGCACTCGGGCGTGAAGCCGCACGCGTGCGACGTGTGCGGGCTGGCGCTGATGACGCGCTCGCACCTCAAGCGGCACAAGCGCGTGCACAGCGGCGAGAAGCGCCACGAGTGCACCGTCTGCGGCAAGCGCTTCTCCGAGCGGTCAGTGAAGCCGTCTGTGCTATTAGACACCGTAACTCGCCCGTGAGACACGTGCACAAGCTGTCGCACTCGGGCGTGAAGCCGCACGCGTGCGACGTGTGCGGGCTGGCGCTGATGACGCGCTCGCACCTCAAGCGGCACAAGCGCGTGCACAGCGGCGAGAAGCGCCACGGGTGCACCGTCTGCGGCAAGCGCTTCTCCGAGCGGTCAGTGAAGCCGTCTGTGCTATTAGACACCGTAACTCGCCCGTGAGACACGTGCACAAGCTGTCGCACTCGGGCGTGAAGCCGCACGCGTGCGACGTGTGCGGGCTGGCGCTGATGACGCGCTCGCACCTCAAGCGGCACAAGCGCGTGCACAGCGGCGAGAAGCGCCACGAGTGCACCGTCTGCGGCAAGCGCTTCTCCGAGCGGTCAGTGAAGCCGTCTGTGCTATTAGACACCGTAACTCGCCCGTGAGACACGTGCACAAGCTGTCGCACTCGGGCGTGAAGCCGCACGCGTGCGACGTGTGCGGGCTGGCGCTGATGACGCGCTCGCACCTCAAGCGGCACAAGCGCGTGCACAGCGGCGAGAAGCGCCACGAGTGCACCGTCTGCGGCAAGCGCTTCTCCGAGCGGTCAGTGAAGCCGTCTGTGCTATTAGACACCGTAACTCGCCCGTGAGACACGTGCACAAGCTGTCGCACTCGGGCGTGAAGCCGCACGCGTGCGACGTGTGCGGGCTGGCGCTGATGACGCGCTCGCACCTCAAGCGGCACAAGCGCGTGCACAGCGGCGAGAAGCGCCACGAGTGCACCGTCTGCGGCAAGCGCTTCTCCGAGCGGTCAGTGAAGCCGTCTGTGCTATTAGACACCGTAACTCGCCCGTGAGACACGTGCACAAGCTGTCGCACTCGGGCGTGAAGCCGCACGCGTGCGACGTGTGCGGGCTGGCGCTGATGACGCGCTCGCACCTCAAGCGGCACAAGCGCGTGCACAGCGGCGAGAAGCGCCACGAGTGCACCGTCTGCGGCAAGCGCTTCTCCGAGCGGTCAGTGAAACCGTCTGTGCTATAAGACACCGTAACTCGCCCGTGACACACGTCCAATTCCATGTGCTAGTGTTTATACACCCCCGCGCGCCTGCATTAGGTCAGTGTCTCCCTGCCTCTCGCCTCCGCAGCGTCTCTCGTGGTGGCGTCAACATTTTTTATCATCATGTAACATATGAATTGCCACTTGCTTAGGTCATTTGACGAGCCATTTGGTATAATAGTCGAGAAGTCGGCCATTACAGGAGGCTCGGGGCAACTGGGACATTATTTTTTACGAATTCCCAGTTGCCCCCTGAGGGGGCGATGCCTGAGGGGGCAACTAGGAATAACCCCGCGCGTTCATATGAACTTAGCCTAAAAGTAATTATTATTTTTATTTGATGTCTGGCAATCATAGCACAAGCTAATGCTTAGTTTGGGGCTAGATGGCGCTGTGTGAATAATGTCCAGAGATATTTATTTATAAAAATAGTATAACAAGAATGTCATTTTTTCTGTGTTGATGGCGAGTAACCGTGTGACGGGTGTGTGCGTGTGTGCGGCAGGTACAACCTGGCGGCGCACAGCAAGTCGCACGAGGCCGCGGGCCCGGCCGCCGCGCCGCAGCTGCCGCGCCGGCACCTCTTCCGCTGCACCTTCTGCCCCGACCGGTTCGAGCGCAGGTACGTACGATACGTACGGGTGTGCTGTGTTATTTATATAATCCCTAAATAACTTGATATTTTAAATGTTTCTCTATTTGCATGTTATGTAATCGTGTGCTTCGGGCGTTCCAGGTACATGCTGGAGCGGCACATGTCGGTGGTGCACGGACGCGCGCTGGAGCGGCCGCCGCCCACGCCGCGCAACACCATGAGCAAGCTGCTCAAGGCGCAGGCGCAGGGCAGCCGCCGCGCCGCGCAAGGTATTGCAGGTACATGCTGGAGCGGCCGCCGCCCACGCCGCGCAACACCATGAGCAAGCTGCTCAAGGCGCAGGCGCAGGGCAGCCGCCGCGCCGCGCAAGGTATTGCAGGTACATGCTGGAGCGGCCGCCGCCCACGCCGCGCAACACCATGAGCAAGCTGCTCAAGGCGCAGGCGCAGGGCAGCCGCCGCGCCGCGCAAGGTATTGCAGGTACATGCTGGAGCGGCCGCCGCCCACGCCGCGCAACACCATGAGCAAGCTGCTCAAGACTCATCGATTATTTTGTTTTGTTTGTCTACCTGAAACCCTCGAGTCGATATTTCATTTATTTCTAGTATAACAACGTTTGTATATAATTTTCAGACGCTGACTCGAAGGATGACCGCAGCCAGGATTCCCGCTCGACTCCCGTCACGCCGCACAAGCTGATCGCACAATTGAGTATGTAAAATTTGAGTTTTCACACAACCTAATACAATATCTCAGTTGAACTGCGTGTTCGATTGCGTGTGTGAGGTTAGTTAACAGCAGGTGGCATGTTGCAGCGTCGCAAGCGGGCGCGGCGGTGGCGGCCACGTCGTGGTCCAGCGCCTACGCCGAGTTCAACCTGCGCGCCGAGTTCCCGCACTAGCCCCGCCTGCCCCTCACCCCTCACCCGCGTCACCCCTCATCGCATCACCCGCTCCCTCACAGGTATAGTGTGCGTTCCACGTTCGATTTACGTACGTCGTCCTTAGAGATTAAATGAGACTCTGTAAGTACTGGAAGGAATCAGTATCCATAATTTTTGTCCTATCTGTTGTATTAGAAACAGCACGAAACGAGAGCCTTTGTTGTTATGTTTTTTTTATTAATGAAATAAAAAAACAGATTTGCTCGTCAGTTTTGTCATGTTATACATACGGAAGTACAATTGGGCAAGTTTCAAAGTTTAAGCCATTTTTTTACTTTTTGCTGTAAAAGGACTCGTGATGTACGAGTCATCTTATTATTTATTAAACTAAGCCTGATTTCAATGTAACAAGAAATTCATTGGATTGAGATGTCAAAACACTCGGCGGAATCGATTGTTATAATTTTTTACTGTTTTATCCATTACATGTTCCTAAGTATATTAAAAACTATCAATCCCGTCATGTTTATCAGTTCTGTTTTGATATTAATAATACCTTAAACCTAACATGAAACATAAAACTAGAACGTGCTTTTTGGATCAAAACTACTGTATGATGTGCTTCAAAAGATCCAATAGTTCAACGCTGTGCGCCTCATATTGAGATCTAGGACCTCCCTTTTTCTTTACAATGTATATGCCTGGCGTGTATGCACACTGTTCTCTCGCTACCATTCTTAGGTGCACCTAACCTATAAGCCCTTATGATGACACCTCCCGGATTAGATAGTTGATAATTTGTTGAATTTTTGCAAGTACGTTCAAAAAAGTAGCCGAATGTTTGAAATTAATAGTATCACAATAGTAATAAGTTATTTTAATATCTATAGATGCTCGGCTACTTGTTCGCGACTGTAGAGTGACGTTTAAATAGAAAACTTCACATTTAATACTTAGTTCACAAAATCATTGATAATTTTTTTACACCCCGAAACTTCGTTGCTCACCTGTCGGGTGTCCAAATTAGTGGTTAGACAAAAATTAATGACATCTAGATCTGTTCGTTTAGCAAAACATAATTGTGTTTTGAGTCGTTACGCTTTATAAGCAGACTATGTACTCGTATGTCGTTTTGTTATAGTTACGTATAGAAAATTAGTTTTACTTTGGTTAGAGATAATTTATAAATTGTTTTATATTTATTTTCGCGAAATAACCTAATTTCACCTGCACACGGCTTTAATAACGTGCCTCAGACATGGAAAATCGTTCTTTAAGGCCCTGATTGGCATTGTTTTATTAGAGGTTACTACGTCGGAGAATTCCTGTTAAATAAATCAAATAGATGCATTGATTTTTCGTTTTACAATAATTTACGTATTCGCACCCTTTTCGACTTCTCACACAAATCCGGTTTTTTTTTGCCTGGAAAGTTCAAACACGAAGGAGCAGGAATGGTAGCACAAAAATTGTTCAGTAAGATGTGCGAAATACGTGAATGTAACGTGAATTAATTGAACTACAGTCCATCAAATCTAAGAGGTAACGTTTGACGATTCATTTATGCAAAGCAAAGTGCTACTTATGTTTATGTACATCAGGAGTAGAGTCTAAATTTCTAAATAAATAATTGTATTAAAAAAAACTGATGTTGTTTTCGTGAGTTTTATTACTTTAGCGTAAGGTATATTTTTCTTTGCATAAATGAACTGTCAAACGGTACTTCTTAGATTTGATGGACTTTAAAGACTGACAAATGTCGGACTATACTACAGTCCGTTCACGATAAGTTGTCCCCTAGCCGTTATATTGGCAGCATTGCCTACGGTTTTTCTTTTTCGCAATATTCCCACACCTTCATCACAAGCTCCCTTGCACTGCTTTTGAATACTTTTGAAATGACAGTTTTGACAAACAATAGTACCAATATAGCGGCTAGGGGACAACTTATGGTGAACAGACTGTACGTGCAGAACGTCGCATTCTGTCTAACTAGTCGAAGCCGATTTTAACACGTGTAATCTCATCTGAAGATCAAATGTAACGTCACGAGAATCATCAAGTCTTCCATGAACCCTGCGTTCTGAATTAGGTCGTTTTCACTATTTATTTGTACAGTTGTATTTTTATTGCATAATATGGAAAGTATTAGTCATATTTTTTTATCTAAGTATCCACGAAAAAATAAAATTCTCAAACATAATTTAAGTTTCATTATACGTTATTGTTACATTTTATCAAACAAGATCTTAATTATTATTTATGAACTATATTGAAATATATTTTTATTCGTTTCCACAATTTTTTTTTACATAGCAAAATTTTAATCATGACAATTATGCTAAGAAAGAACGTAGGGTCGAGTGCCTCACCGTTGGTACATAATATACGCGTTACTCGTACATTCAATGAACAGATTCGTTACATTACAATGCAATTAATATCGACGACATACTGTGGGTCTTGCAAACCGTGTAATGTAAGTTTATTTGTAGGTAACTAAATTAATTTATGTAAATATTAGAATATTGAATAATTCACTTGCATTTTCACTGTATTATAAAACTTTTAATTTAGAAAAATATCTTAAGAATTTATTATTTAATACATAACTGTATGTAACGGTAACAGAAAATTGTATTTTTATACGAAAATAACGTTAATTGTTTATGTTTAGTTTCTTATTTCTTTAGTTAAAATTAAGCTGACTGAAAGTGTAATTATGTATAATTTAAATGATATTTAATGTTACAAATAACTATAGTATTTGTATTATACATATATTATTAATAAATAAAGTTATTATATTTATTATATTTTATTTACAAAATCCCATGTTGAAACGTTGGTGGACAGTTATGGTTGTAGTACAAATTAAATGTTACTGAAGGATAACATTAAAATGAAATAATGAAGAAATAGAGCAAGAATTATTCAAAGTTTGTCGGGTAGGACGTTAGTTAAAAATTATGTTTATTAATCGAGTTTGTTTATTAATGTCTGCCCCATGAAAATCTACAAAGGATAGCTATTTAATGAATACAATCTAAGAATTTATATAAAATAGTAAAAACAAAATATGATTATGATGTGGAGACCTTGCAGCAGTTGCAGCTGTCTTATGTGAGGATTTTTTATAACTTCAAGACTCCAAGGTATCGTATCATTTATCCATCATTCACCAAATGAACGCAATGCAATTTTATTCATGGCATAATCAACACATCGCACACCCGGTAAAAAACAGTCATAACATAAAAACAGGCAAATCTGGTAGAGTCATTTTGTTACTTAATAATAAATTGACGACTTAGTCGCACACCCGCCAAAAAACTGTCATACGTAGTGGCAAGGCTGGTCTTACTTTTTTCAGTAAAATAATATTTTTATAATCTCAGTTTTCGCAGTAAAATAATATTTTACTGCAAGGGGTGAGACTTGCCTGTTTTTGTGTTATGACAGTTTTTTACCGGGTGTGCGACATAATAAAAACGCTCTATGATAAACATGATTATTATCTGGTTCAGATATTACCATTATAAAAAAAACACAGTCAAGGCAAAATGCTTATAGTCCTTATTCTGAGCAAAATGCATGGAATTAATATTATCTATGTAACCGGAATGATATCTTCAAAAAATTGCATTTTTGAAAATGAACACTATCCCAACGCATTAAAGTATATATTTGCTTGTGCCTTACGCGAGGCAAATCCGAGACGAGAAAGATATCAATACGGGGTAGCTTGTCTCTTTCTTTCACATTGCCAACACGCAATGACAGTTCATTCATAGTTAGAGTGACCATGAATTCTAGGTCTATGGCAAGGACGGAGGCGTACCTCGTTCTTTCATATTGTCAGTATAAGAAATGTTTTTGGGCAACAATTTTGCCTGACCAAAAACTTAATTTAACGCTTGTACATATTTTAATGTAATTTTTACAATGTATTAATCTTCAATTATATATTTGGTTTTTTTTTTGTTCAATGTAGGTATTCTTAAATTTGAAAAAAGCATAAATTTACATATTGTCTTTTTTTTGAAATTTTAAATTTAAATGTCAATAAGGTTGGAAATCGCTTGCACTTGTTTTTTTACTTCAAACCAATAGGCAAACAAACAACAGACGGAACCTAAATTAGTTTCGAAACTAAAAAGTTTCGACTGGGGTAGATTTGGTAGGGGCAGTCGGGAATAATCCACTTGTCCCACATATTTAAATTATTTATTTTATGATTCACCCTTACCCCCAAAAATGTACAATTTCTCTATCACTATGGTAAAAAACATATTAGCATAATATTAGCTTTACGTTATTACATATTAGTTTGACGTTAGAGGGCTTATTTCTTGAAACACAATACAGTATGACAGGAAATGCGAGGGACATATTTAAACCCCAAATAGTTCATGCCTTCATATAACAAAATAAGTATAAATCAATAAAAACTCTGGTAAATATCTGTCAATAACTTTAGTCGAAACATGAAAATCCGCGTATCGTGCGGGCACTCTTTCCTTCACAGTACCTATTTCGTGCACTCGTTCTAGTACGACTAAAATTGTAATCGCGTACAATTTGAGTTTCGGGCGTAAACAGCCGCTCAGCACACGGGATTTTTAGGTAGTTCATGCATACATAAATTATTAGGATAATTATGAAAAAAATTAAGTATGTATATATTTTTTATAGCGAATTGGACTCTAAATAGGATTCTGAACACTCTCCTTAAATATGTCCCTCGGGTTACCTAACACCCTGTATAATGTTTATTTTACGTGTGTGTAAATAAGTGGAAACACGCAGAAACTCGAAATATAATACCCATTCTCAGAAGTTGGAAAATTTTAACCACAAATATTTTAACATGAATTACTAAAAAATACTATTATTAGGCAGATCCGCAGATTGCATGTTCGAATTTGTCTCACTTATCCAAATCTTATTGTCACCCTATTAGAAAGGGACAAGCTGCTCTGTCTGACGGTCTCGCTCGGCTCGTTTTTTAGCCACGAGAGCACAGTCTAGTTATATATATTAAGTTTATGGCAAAATGACACATTAAAGAAAAAAAAAAAAACATTGGATTGGTTGTCAAATGCAGTCAGTCAAATGCTTAGAGTAGAACATAAGGAGATGCCCTATTGATCTATACAAAAAATTGCTTATATGAATATACATAGAATCGACACTTGCCTTACAAATATATACTTATCTCTTTTCATCTAAGTGATTGTTGCGTATGAAAAAAGAGACAGATATCTTTGCATTGTACCCATTTTGGCAACACTTTTTAGTGACGTCACACAGTTTTTGACGCGTGCCGGTTTCGCCATATTGTGTTCCAGCTAGTGATGAGGCACAATATTTTTATGTATCGATACGTTTTAGATAGTTATATTCTGCAATGGTATATTTCTGCAGATTTCCTGTAAGTGAAACATTAAAGAAGAAATAGATAGAGTTAAAAGGTGGGGAAAATATAAATCCGCGACATAAAATAAGGCACGTTTGCTCGCTACACTTCAACGAAAACTGGTTTTACAGAACTCTCGACATAACAAGATTACGTGATGGTAGTATGATACAGTACAGTATCTTCACTTTATGTTCTGGTAAGGATTTTTGGAAAAATGTAATAGGTTTATTAACCATGTGAAGTTGAAATTTCCATAAATATATAACTAACCTATTGTTATATTAAGGCACTGCATGCATCATCATTATTTTGTGATAGGAAAATAAGAAACTATTTATAGATTTCTAACAAAATATGTGCATTTATGATCGACACGTAAACTTGTATCGATAAATATATCGATATACAATATTGGTTGCACTACGGTCGGGCGCTATCATTGGTGGCGCCATTTTGTGTTCCAACTTTAGGTATACACGTTTTGTACCTACTTAGGGCATCTCCATGTGTTCTACTCTAAGATCAAATGACATTCGTCAGTTTGGCGATGGTTTGGCGATTTGTTTTGGTAAATTGATAAGTAGGTATCATTAAGTGTAAAAAAATATATTAAAAATGAGTAAATATAGCGATAACGAGGTACAGATTCGTCCTGCTAAAAGGGAAGACATGAAGGCCGTCGCAGAAATGATACAGGTTAGTACAATATCTACTGAGTTATTGTTGGTGTATCAAATATTTTCGGAAAATAATTTACCACCCTGGCTTTGTTACGCATTAAACTGTAGTTTATTGTAATTTTAGGAACTAGCTGATTTTGAAAATATGCCCAATGGCCCTAAGATGTCTGTGGAAGGTAAGTAAACATAACCTATTTTGGTAAGCGGCTGATAATGTTTTGAGTTCTTTATTTTGTTACACTCTCAGTGTTGTTTGATGAGGGCGACAGATGGAGCTTGTAGTACCTAATTATGATATTATGTTATAGGTATTTAAAGCATTTTTTATATTAATTTTGCTAATTATTACAATTTAAATAGTGAAATTAATTTCTTAGGTATATTTCTACAAAAACTAATGAAGTTGGGTTATTAAAAAAAGCATGCCAACAGATGGCGCTTTTTGAGTTTTGTTCAGAATATAAAATTGTCCATTTTGTTGACAAGTTTCTGACCCGGATTCCATTGAAGCAGGAGACGAGAGGATAGGTGATGTTTATTTGATAATAATATCTGCAATGCAAAAATTGTCCTTTTGTGAGTCACTCACACGGTTCGTCTGCCCTGTAAGGAATTTATTAAAATTGGTTATTGTGAGTAAATAGAGCATGCACTCCTACAAACAAAAAAAACAAACAAAAATATGAACGTTATGAGCATTTGTAATTTTTATTTGTATGATGTTATTATCTACCAAGTATACATAATTATATTTGTGGTACCAAGCGCCAGGGGTCCTGGGTTCGAATCCCGGGTCGGAACAAAAAATTATGATTGGGCTATGTTCAGAATACTCAGTCACAGTCCGGAGTCTGGAAATTGACATCGTGAAACACGGAAAGCACGCTAAGCCTCGGTCTTGCGCCTGATCTCATCGGCCGTGACTCGTGTCAGACTGCTGTCCGAACGTGTAATGAGTTGCACTAAAATACACTCCTGCACTATAATGTATTACTTAGTTAGTGGGTGGCCGACTGCCTCATCCCCGGCCGAGATGTCAGGTTGAGCGAAGGCAGGTATAGGAGGTGAGCGAGTGTCGCAGAGCTGGAGCGCGACGGGTTCGAGGCCTCACCGGCGGCGTTCCGCTGCGCCGTGGCGCAGCTGCAGCGCGCCGGCGCGCCGCTGGTGGGCTACGCGCTGTACTTCCCCACCTACTCCACGTGGCGGGGCCGCGCCATGATGCTGGAGGACCTGTACGTGCGCCCCGACCAGCGCCGCCGCGGCATCGGGCAGAGGCTCTTCCACGCGGTCGCTAAGGTCGGTTTTTATGAAAAGTGGAGGCAAATGAGATAGTGTAACACCAGGTGGCGAGTGATCACTCCCGCCCGTAGCCACCTGCGACTAGGTCTAAGGTCCGCTTCCCGTCTTTAAAGTTACTTACTTACTTACTCCGCTGACTCAGCGACCCGAAGTGGATCTTGGCCTCCATCTTTAAAGTAGGTTATACAAAATGAAAGGAGGAGTAAAGGCCTCTGGTGAACAAGGATGAGTAGGAGGAAAGAGAAGTTACAGTACCTACCTATGACGTATGTTTCACCAGTGTGGAACGTCACGTTAGGTGACTTTGGAAAACTATGAACGAATTGATTGATATCTTCTTATCATGTTTTGATTGTCCGTTATTGAAAATTATGATTGGCCGCTGACTCGCTGAGATGTTTTCGTTGCACTTATCAGGAAGCGTCGTCGTCGGGGTGCTCGCGGCTGGACTTCCACGTGCTGGAGTGGAACCCGGCGCGCGGGTTCTACGAGCAGAAGGGCGCGGAGAACCTCACGCAGGCGGAGCAGTGGTGCTACTACCGGCTCAGCGGCGACGCCCTGCACCGCGCCTCGCGCGACGCCGAACCCTAGCCCCCGCCAGCCTCACACACACAAAAACAGTTTTAGTTCCGTTTACTACCAGTGTGTGGGTGGATCATGTGGATAGAACTGTTATAGTTCCGTTTACCCCCAGTGGTGGCAGACGCAACTAAAAAGTTTCGTCTGCCCCCAGTGGTGGCAGAATTGGTAGGGCGGTTGGTAGGCGGGAGTAATCCCCCGCCACCACCACCAAACGTTTATAAAACTTCTATTTATTTGCCTATGTATTATAAAGTATAATAAAATTATAAGTTACATATTATACGGGTGTTTCAGTTCCTTTTGAAAACATTACAGAATAGTAGTCGAACTATTACACCATTGAGGGAAGAAAAGTGAGCATTACAGCACTATATTTGAATTGTCTCTTGCGGCTTATCTTCTCTAACCTGTATCTGCCTATATCCATCCGAGTCGATTTCCGCCTCCGATCGTTCTTGTTAACTTTTCTTTCTTAATGAAACAAGAACATGTTTTACGAACTGTTCATTATAACTGTTTAACTGTTCATTTCTTGACGCGTAATTTCTTACTTACCCATACCAAATTTGTTTGTCATTTGACATTTCATTTGATGAGACGAACGGGAATGCTTATCTTCACTTCCCGTTCGTCCCACTGAACTTAATGCTGGTGGAACGAAAGGGAATAAAAATTAAATAATTTATTCAATTCCCGTTCGTCCCACTGGTGGGACGAAGCTTGGTGGGGCGAACGGGAATGCACTACGACCACTAATATCACCTACGACTGTAAAGTATGCAAACAAAATTATTTGCCAAGTTTTTCTCTATGTTGTTCAAAAAGAAGCTTTAGTCTTCCGGTACCTAATCTGTTAAAAATCTTAATTGAAATAGAAATGCAGCAGACTGCACGTGTGATCATAATCATCTAAATACAAAGTTATGTATGTTTGTCTTGAAATCTTCTGATCAATTTAAAGTCTAGATAGTGCTGAAATAAGTGCAGGTTCTTATGGGCAAATAAAACCATTTGTAACTAATCTATATCGTATATTTTTTCTTCTAGCTTAACAGTAATATTTACAACTATGTAGTAAATGCCATTCATCTTATATATCTAGTTCACGAGTTCACAAGTCGATATCTCACAGAGACCGACTGATTCGAATATTTGCTATGAATTTCCATTAAATACACTCTTGATAGCCAGTGAACACATTTAAATTCATTAAATTGGTAATTTATGTGACATAAGGAATACTGTTTAAAAATATCTTAAATCTATTTTTATTTATTTACATTTATAAGGCAGCATTTAAATATACAATCACTTCTTCCCCATAATAGTATCGAGAATTTACTAATTTAAAACTTATTGCGAGACTAGTATGTGGGGAATGAGATAAGGCATGAATTGTGTTAAAATTCCTAATTATTAGGACATAATTATAATACTTGTGTAGTTATTGTTTCAGTCAGTAGGTACGCCTAGATACAGCCTTTTGCTAATTCTAATTTATACAAACGTATTAATAATTTGTCGTTTATTTACAAATTGGCCATGTTGACGGTGTATTTATTGAACAGACATGGCGGAGATCCTCAATTGCCCTGATGGGTTTGTAATATCAACATAACATTATGTGAGATGGTTTCATTTTGTATTGTTCGACTCACCGACGACGTTATTATAAATATTATAGCCATTTTATTCTGCTATAAGTAACAGTATAGGTACGACAGTGTGTCAACCTACCCAAGACTGACATGCAAATACCTAGGTCTTGTAAAAACATAATTTATTGACAAACTTATGTTTATCTTCTGGCCACTGGACAGATTTTGCATATAGTATGTAGTAATTTATTTATCAATTTTCCGTTTCGTTTAGATTGAAGGAAAATATTTTTTTTTTAAATTCGAAGTCGTTATGTACCCCATCGCATCATTCCATAGATATTATAAACACAAAGACAATAATTGGCATGAGATCCGGGAGGTGCCGTGGATGTCGTCTTGATTAGTTGCGGTGGCACAAGCCCCGCGCGGCAGGTCAGTTTCCGCGGTGGTCAACGCCTGTGGCGGCGCGCTACGTGGACGCCATGAGCTTGGCGTGCGCGGTCACGTTGCGCTGGTGCAGGAACCCGCTGCCCTCCTCCTCGTCGCCATTACTTAGCCCGTACTGGAACAGATTACTCTATATGAGTGCCAAACGTCTTGCGAAATAAATATTATTATGTAGGACATTTTAAGATCTCGGGCCCACGGGCACCCGGTCCTTTGAAGCATGCGTGGGGCCAAAGCCTTATTATTAACGTTTACAAACGACGTATCTTAAGACTTATCGCACTTGGTCAGTTTATCTTGCAGCTATCCAGTCCAGTTTGCCTTAGGACTTAGTAAAATTCTCACTATATCTATCTTTAAGTAACGTTATGTTCATTGAATAATTTTAAAGAAACAACTTTAAAATAACTGGCTAACCAAATATTAATTTTTATCTAGTCAATGTGCACCCTACACCAATTTTGAGTGTAACAACCAGCAGCTAGTGCTAAAAGCTTTTACCTACGTGTCTAAAGCTGCTTGTTTATTTATTTTTTGTAAAATTTTCCATAGTTTAACATTATATTTACCGGTAGAAGACCTTTTAAGTAATGTTTTAATGTGTTGAAGCCAACGACGTCTTAGTTTGTATCACAAAAACGAAATGTATAAAACTACATAGTCGGTAAAATAATTTTAATATTTTTTATTTGAGGGTATTTTGATATCTCTCCACTTGTGACCAACTAGTGGGTATAGTTACAAAGTAGTGTCGCGTCGGGTGTGCATCGTGAAGTTTGTGAAAACGACCGAGAAGTTTAAGAAGAATGTATTGTGTGCTGATTTTAGTTAATTGTCCACAGCTCTGGCGTTGTGCACAATTCGTTACGGCTAACTGAACCGAATTGAGTGAGAAAAGTGAACAATCGGCGTGATGTGATGTGTTGTGCAAGTGAAGTGTGGTGTGACCTCGGGCCCTGGTCGACATTTTTCACCGGATTTCTTTCGCCGAATTGAGAAGCGCAGCAATCTTACGAGGTAAGTGCTATTGAATTCGTATTATTACGGCCGCCTTAGGTTTTAAGGGTGCACCGTGCGAGGATTATTCTTTGATATCAAGCGATTGTCTCGCCCATAGCATACCTGTAACGCGTGTAGGTAATGTTGCTGGGAGTGATAGTGGCCGCCGGCGTGCGACGAGTAGCCGTCGTACCCATTGACGGCGCTGGGTTCGCTCTTGATGTTGAAGAGCGAGGGGTTGGAGAGGAAGGGCGGCGAGGACAGGCCCAGCGGGTACTGCGCGTGCGGGTTGGCGTGCGCGTGCGTGTGCGCGTGCGCGTGCGGCGTGTGCGCGTGGCCCGGTCCGTGCGCGAGCGGCGACGCGTCCGCGCCCGCCTCGCGCTGCTTGCCCGCGCTGTGGCCCGACATCGACGACGTCAGCGGCAGCGGCACCTCCGACACGCTCGGCTTGCTCTCTGAAATACAAGTTATACCATGTTTAATATATTGATCTTATCGATAAAACTTACTACCCAGGTGATTCTTGGTTAGTAGGTAATTTTAATAACTAGTCTGAAATTTATAACTAACTAGCTTTCGTGAAATTCACAACGTCATCCCGTAGAAATACGATATTTTTCCGTACGTTGTTCGTTATGTATTTTCCTCTTGGGACGCGAAAGAAGATAAAACAAAACACTTCTATGTATGATAAGATAACTCGTTGAAATTAAGCATGTTTTTATTTATTTACTTATTTTACCAAAGATTTAAATCTTTGTAAATTACAGTAAAATTATATTGCTCCTTGGGAAAGGTCTTACCTATAGCTTTCCAGGGGTCCCTATCGGAAACTTTCCTATCTGTCCTAGCATAAAAAGTAGCATAAGGCCTTTACCCACAGTTTGTCTATTTCTGTACCATAACAATCATTAATTTAATTGATGTTTATGCTTGGAATCTTCTCCACATATAGGATATTTAGTAAATTCCTCCTTACCGTCTAAGCTAGGTGAGCTGTGTCCGTCCTTCTTGGCGGCTTCCTGCGGGGGTTTCGCGCCGCTGCCAGACTTCTTTGGCTTCCGTTTTCTCGTCTGTATGCCGTCTTTTCTCATCGCTAATGGCCTGAAAATATACGAGTTCCTTTGTAAAAAAATTGTAAGTTAGGCAGAATACTTTTTAGTAAAGTTGTTATCGGCTCATGTCATTTAATTGAAGAGATTGAGCAAAATTGTCTGGTTCTTAATTGCATAGGCCGCAGTGATTTGCCACCAGATGTACTGCGTGCCTGTGGCCAGCCAGCTAAAGCAGCATAAAACAAGCGTCGTATACGTGTGGCTTAGTGAATAGGACTAGCCTCCGTGGAACACTGGCTAAGCCTCTTGGGTATATAACTCAGAGGTCGTGGGTTTGATTCCTTCCTTGGGTCTGGTTGGTGGTAGGGCCTTTTTAGAGTTTGTCTGGCTAGCTACCACCCCCACGGGTAAATTCTGCCGCCATAATAGCTCTAGCTGTGTTCCGGTAACGTTCATGTAGGAGCCAGTTTTGAAATCAAGGCTCGAAGATCGGATGAGTAGGTCTAGTCTGGCAGCACATTTAGCGACGCTTCCTGGTGAAGTCCCTCAATGGAATAGGCCACAGTGGCCGCTTACCATCAGGTGGACTGCGTGCCTGTGTGCCAGGCAGCCAAAACAGAATAAACAGGTGTCGTATACGCCTTCCGGCTAAGTGTTTAGGTGTAGTTACCGGTTGATGCCGTGCAGTTTGTAGTAGAGGCCGCAGGCGTTGCAGACGGGCTCGCCGTCGTTGTTGCGCCGCCACAGCGTCGTGGTCCGCGAGCCGCAGTTGGTGCAGCACTGCCCGTGCCGTCGCGCCGCCGACTAACACATAACTCACATTAACCGCCAAACTACTGCCATTTGCTCTAACTAGTCTAGAATTCGGTTGTTTTTCTTCTGCTTTTAGCTAATTTGAATTTAAGTCTTTTTTCCCCGTCCCTCTTCTAAACACAATTCTTACATTACTCTATGTAAGGTTTAAGAATCCGAATACACAAAACGAGTAAAGAACTAGGTACTAATTGCATGTATAGATATTTGTTTACATCTACTGCAAGCCAAACAAACGCCATTTTTAATTTAACCATTCGTTACCAACACCGCATACAAACTACATTAATGGGTAGGAGCTACTCGGATCAGATAAATTCCAATGCGCATGCTTTATTTACAACAATGCTACGAGCCGGCCAGTAATGGTGGCCGCGTGCTACGCGGTGCGCGCGCGCCGCGGGGCGGGGCCGCCCGCCATTGGTCCGCGCCGCGCCGCCTGCCGCGCTCGCCGCTCCGCTGATAACTCATTGACAGCCCGCGTCCAACTATACCACTGCGACCTAGGGTTGCCAGATCGATTATTCCTGTTATCGGGATCAATAACCGATTTTTCGGGATTTTAGGGCTTTGGTCGGGAGAAATAAAAAAATAAGTTAATAATATTAATTATACATAATATATTAAGTAAATATATTTTTGCATTGCACTGTAGATATAACAAAAAAACATAGTAGGTATTATTGTCACATAAGATAAGAACCGAATGAGCATGTTTATTGTTTTTGTTCTTGCCATAAGTATTTGTCATTTTTTTTTACCGCGTTTAACAACTTTTGAGCTTTATCACTATTCAAAAAGGTCTTAAAATTTAAACAATTTTCGTCAAAATTCAAACGAATTATTAATTCCGCCTTTATTAAATCCATGCTCATTCGGTTCCTTTCTTTTGAGTATAAATCATTAAGTATACTAAAAACGCGTTCGCAGTAAGCGTTACTTACTGGAATTGAAAATATAAAACATACAATTTTGATACCATACTTGAACTTCTGTACACAATTTCTTAATTAATTAGTTTAATTGAAAACTGGTTTCTTAAGATACAAGTCCAGCTTAGTTTGGGAACTACTGGTAATTACCTATGTTTTACATAATAACTCAGATAAATTAAGTCAAACATGTACTACACTTTACTTTAACTAAATCAAATGTAATTTTAATAAGTTTATTTTACTTTACATCAGTATTCAGATGTGAACGGTTTGTTATCTAGAGTATCTTAACAGATAAATAAGTAACATGTTTATCCTTGTAATGTATGCAACTCAAACTTCAAATAAACATATTTTATTAAAAAAAAAATTTGTGAACCAGTTTTACGGGAGATTATTTGCTTTGTCGGGAGTCGGGAGGACATACAAAAATTCGGGAGAATCCCGCCAATTCCCGACCGTCTGGCAACCCTACTGCGACCACATCGCAACCAGGATATACATGCACTGCACTCTATCTCGACAGAATATTAATTAGTTTAGATTTATTATGCCTTTAGGAACTCTTTCTGTAAATTGACTTTACCAATCTAATTAATTGTATAGGAGAAGGAGACACATATTTTTGTATAATTCGTCTTTCGAATTACGAGTATATCTATTGAAATAGCAATTAAAAATAAATTTATCTCCAATACTATCTCCCAATTGAGATAAGGCCTGTGTCCCAGCAGTGGGAACGTATATAGGCTTTTAAAAAAAAACTTGAGTATAATAATTTGAATTATAGAAAATTGCAAACAAAAACTCAAAAAACTGCAGAAGCAGCGCGAGATAGATACATAAAAAATAAGAAGACAAATAGTCCACCTAATCAAGATCCTTCATTGTGAGAGGAAGTACGTATATCGCAGAGCATGCATTAGCTAGTAGGTAGGGTCGCCGTGGCACTTGGAATGCAAGGTAGGAACTGCAGTTGTAAAGTGGTATGTGGGCGGGGACGCGTTATCAGCGTCGCGGGCGCATGCGTCGTCGCGCGCATATTCATTAGCACGAGACTGGTGCTTCTTACGAACGTTATGCAATTGTTATCGCTGACGTGACGGACCGGTAATCTGCTCGCTGATCTGTCTTATAAGGTTCGCGGTCACTCGTCACGACGCACTATGTTACGAAAGGCCGATCTAGATGGACAATATTATTTGACAATATTAATTAGCTCTAAAGGCGGTATCTATTGATGATTTGACTATAAATAGCAAAAACAGTCATAATTGCATTTAGTTTTGGTACATTTAACGCTATAAACAAAAACCACGGTTATAAAGATTTACTACGTGATAGGAGGTCAGCTAAAAATAGACATTTTTCTAAGAAGAAAAACAAAGCTGAATTCTGTATGGCGATTAAAAATAAATAAAGGATGAGTAAATAAAAATACGGAATGATATTTTTTTACAGAAATATAATGACATTAACTTAACCCATGACACAACTTGAATTCATTCATTTAGATTCCTCCGTTACGTCGTAAGTTTCGTATTTCATCGAAATACATTCATACAAGCGCTTCATTTTTAAATTTTTGGGATATTTTACCCATTCTTCGTAAAACTCCCTTCGGGATATAAATATTACGGTTTCTGAAAAAAATAAAAAAAAAATCTTGGCATCAGCTTTACTAAAAATATTGACAAGGTTCCGCACCAGTCCGCACTTTCAAATTTACTTTGAGCAATATAATATGAATGAGACTACTACATAAATAAGTTGCAGCCATGGTGCATTAAGTAAAATGTAGTTTCTGGTCCAACAAACACAAAGTTCGCATAAAAAATGTTATATCGATCACATCCAACAGCTATATTTTCGGCAACTGTAAAGTTATTTGCAATGTGAATAAATAAAAATAGTAGTTCTTACCATCAACTTCACGATCCATCACTAACTTTAGCACAATTAATTTTATAAGCACTTTGAAATGGCGACAGACCAAATGCAGAAAAGTGAATGAATTCATTATGAATTCCACCCGTAATGACACTTTAAAAATATTTATTAATTTATTGGAGGGTACTAGCACAAAATTATCACCAGAATCGTGACCTCCAGATTGTCGACTATCGCTTTTGCTAGTATTATTATAGATTTGAATCAACCCTTTTTGTCCATCTAGATCGGCCTTTCGTCACATAGTGCGACGGTGGCAACGATAAGGTGGTTCATTACATAAATCGCACCTAATATTACACACTTACAAAACTATTACTAGCTAATATTCAGATTTTAAAAACAAAAAGTTCAGGGTGTCACCCCTCTTACCTGTTAGTAATGGCCCTTTCAAATCAATCATTTCAGTTCTTTTAGGTTTTTAATATCTTTCTTTAACGAATTAAAACTGATAAGATATTGTTTAATCCTTCTAGCCCCGGATTACTAGACACAATAGAAAATCTATTGTTATGCGGCACCCGAGTGCCGGTTCGGCGTTGAGTGGTTAAAAGGCCTTAAAGGGATATCTAATCTACAACACATGCTACTACATTAGTCTGGTCTGTAGGTCTGGTTTCCCTTGTAAGGGTTACGGAGGTCAGATGACAATCGCTCCATTGTAATAACCAGGCTTGTCAAATCTAGGATCATAGTCGAAGCGGACCCTGAGCTCCATACTGGATGCAATCGGGAATACGCTGGGATGATGATGAACACATGCTACTACATAGTTACAGACTAAATGGTTTTTAAAGATATAGATTTACAAAATCAACGCAATACCATGTTAACCCAATTAATTAATTATAAAAAATTTGGAAATGTTAGTTTTAATTCAGGCAGTGGATTTAAACGCATTTAAAATTATCTCTTTAAACTATAAATAAATAATCTGCCACCAATTATTATATTATGTTTGTTACATAAGTATTATAGTATGCAGGTAAAAAGTAGACGTTATTTTTAACATTTAAGACTGTCATCTAAGTAAGAAAACGATTTCAATTTTCATGAATAACCAGAAGCGGGCATCCCAGGACGCGGATGAAATGGTACGGTTACAAGATTAAAGGTTTGGAGGAATTATTTGAAAATTTTATTCTAATTAGGATTGTATTAAAACGTGGTATTGCGTCAATTCGTGACAAAGGTGCGAGCTGAGTGCTAAGCGACGGCCGACGGCCGAGGTCGGGAGCGGTAGCGTGTAGCCTATCACCTATCACCCGCTAAGCTGAGAAGTGGAAAGAAGAGCGCGTGCAGGAGGTCATGCACTAGTCTACACGCCACCGACTCACCTTCTTCATGCCACGGGCCATGCCCTCCACACTCATCCACCTCTGCACCGAGCCGTCCTTATAGAACCGCGTGAGCAGCTCGGCGTCGGCACCTGTGCGGAGAGAGAGAGAGCGGTTATAGTGGGCGTGTGGGCGAACTCACCAGCCGCTTGGTGGGCTTGACCAGCGGGCGGTTGACGCCGTTGATGCGCGTGTACAGCCCGCACGCGTTGCACAGGTAGTGGCCGGTCGCGTCGCGCCGCCACAGCGGTGTGTTGTTGGCGCCGCAGTTGACGCACTCGCGCCCGCTGCCGTCCTCGTACACCTCCAGCACGCCATCTGTCATCAGCGAGCTCTCTTGACACTGACATCCCTCTTACGAAACAACCGAACACCGCCAAACCCCGCTAAGACTCGCCAAAGCTTCGGAGGTCATCGGCACTCTGCTATATCTATGCACCTAAAATAACCTACTTATCGGCCTAAAACAAAATCCTTTATAAACTAAACTACTGCGATAGGTTGGTGGTAAATAAAATAAAATATATTTCAAGACTTATATTTTCCTCATATCTTCCTAACTCAACGTCCAACCTATCAATGCTTCCTGCATGTTCCCTATTACTGCGTAACCATATCAAGGCTTTATGATCCGTCACCACCTGGAATTTTTGACCCCACAAATAGTGTTTAAAATAATTAATAGCCCAAATGAGCGCTAAACATTCCTTCTCCGTAATCGCATACCTCTCTTCTGCTGCCGACAATTTCCTAGAGGCATATGCTATCGGTCTCATACTCTCCCTTCCTTGCATTAAACATGCACCGACAGCCTTATCACTCGCATCTACAAACAACCTCGTAACAACTCCTTCATCCGATGAAAAATATGCTAACACTGAACCATTACACATATGACTTTTCAATGCCTCAAACGCCAACTGCTGTTCTTCACCCCAATGAAATTTCACTCCTTTCTTTAATAGATTTGTCATCGGTAACGCCAACTGCGAAAAGTTATCTATAAACTTTCTATAATAAGAAAATAAACCTAACACCGACCTTAACCCTTTTAAATCATTTGGCGGCCTAACCACCCTCATTGCAGTGACTTTCGCTGGATCTGGTCCAATTCCTTTCGCTGAAACCTTGTGTCCTAAAACAATTACCTCTTTATAACCAAATTTACACTTCGACGGCTTCAGTGTGAGATTCGCCTCCTGCAACCTCTTAAGGACTGACTCCAAAGCCATCACAAATTCCTCATATGTCTTTGCAAATACTAAAATATTGTCAACATAGACAATCGCACACCTATACTTAAGTCCTGCCAGAACTTTATCCATGACTCTCTGAAATACAGCTTGACTTGTCTTCAACCCGAACGGTAGAACATTGAACTCAAACAACCCACAATGCGTGATAAAAGCCGTTTTTTCTTTTCCTTCACCTAAGCTTAATTGCCAATACCCGGAATTCATATCGATATCTGCGAAATAACATGCCCCTTCTAAATAACCTAACAAATCGTCCACACGAGGTATCGGATAAGAGTCCACCTTCACCTTCTTATTCAACGCACGATAGTCGACACAAAACCTAACTGATCCATCGGGCTTGTTCACTAACACCACAGGTGACGCGTACGGACTCCGTGACTCCTGGATGACACCATTCTCCAACATCTCCTTCACTTGTTCTTCAATAAGACACCTCTGTTTCAATGAAACCCTATATGGCGGTTTATGAACTGGTTCTTCATCCAAAGTTTGAACTGGGACACACGACTCAGAATACCTGCCAAGTTCTTTCGTTGAAAACGAAAAAGATGTCCTATACCTCATCAATAAATTATTTAAATCCTCACGTTGTTTCTCTGGCAAGCCTGGATTAATGTTAAAGCATACATCAACCGGTTTGGATACCTTAAAATCTGAAAATAATTTTCTTTCGTTTTCTTCCAGAAGATTCATAAAATATATATATTCATTTTTATTCAATCGAACCTCTTCGAAAAATCGTACCTCGTCCTCTTTATTCGAAACAAAAGACAGAGTTGTGTCCGAGTCTTTGTCTACGTTTGGCTGTGGAAAAAAGAATGCTGTGACGTTGTCTTTCAAAGTGATGCAATTTTTCACAAAATCAATAATCGCACCATAATTTCTCAAGAAGTCTTGTCCCAATATTGGACAAACTTCCATGCCCTCAATTACAAAAAAATTATGCATAAACTCCGAACCTTCAATAAAAAATGACAACGATAAAAATCCTACCACCTTCACAAATGAACCACCAAACGAACGTAACTTAGTACCAGCAACCTCAACATGATTGAACCCTAACTGCTTAACGTTTGACAAAGGAATACAAGACACCGATGCTCCGGTATCCACCAATGCATGCAACGTTGTCTCCTTGATGAGTATCTTCAGGTGCGGTACTCCTCCAGCATTGCCATCAGATTTGGGGGTTGGAATGGTCATCGCCGCTTCACCCCCTCTACCTAGCGACGATGCTGCTCGTTTGGGTGCGATTGTCCCGTGGAAGATTCACCAGCATCTTGCCGTCCTCCAGCGCGTGACGTTCCACTCCGTTCCACAGGTCGTTGATTATTCAACCGACGATAATCTGATCGTTGATTACTCGCCTGATGATAATCCGGTCTATTTACATTTCGAAAATTATAGCGCGAAGAAAATGATCTTCCTTGCTGAGGAAACCCAGTAGACGGTGTGGTGTATGTTGATCTATGAGTCTCAACAGCAGTAGATGTGTCTTCTCTTGTACGAAGCGACGCACTAGGGCTAGACTCATCACCTTGCCCATGATTTCTCGATGGAAGAACGTAGCTTTCAGATGGCATCGCCAACTGGTATCTCTCGGATCGAGACTCCGTTTCGATCTCACTCACCTGTTGCACAGCCGCCTTTAACTCACCTTTGCTCGAATATACTTTAGAAATAAATAATTGTTTTATTTCTGGTCTTACACTTTTTATGAACTGCTTTATAAAAATTTTATCTTCGGTTATTTCTGCCTTTTTCTGTAAGAATTCTAATTCGTAAAAATATTCTAATACATTTTGTTTGACGTTTTGCTTCATGGAATAAAATTGCTCGTGGTAACTTGCATTAAATGGAAATTCTTCTTTTAATAAACTACATAATTGCTGAAACGAGTCAAAATTTCTGAAATTGGATTTATAAAATAATAAAGCGGGTCCTTCCAGGTATGCCGCAATGCTATATTTTTTTTGCTCCTCACTCCACGATTTGACGCTGGCTATCACTTCAAACTCTTGCAAGAAGTCTTCCACATCCCCTCGTATTCCATTGAATTTTGCCGACATCTTTAATCTTCTTGGTAAATTCTCTACAACATAAAATCAAAATTATCCTATTCTGCTGTTATAACGATCGCGAATATTATTTCGCCGCGTACTGTCCCTATCACTTTCCCTAAACTATGCTAGAATCGCGCCTCCACCATATGCGATAGGTTGGTGGTAAATAAAATAAAATATATTTCAAGACTTATACTACATAATCACATTTGTTGCTAAAATGCATAATTATAATATAAGTGGTGGTGTTTTCTGTGGTAATAAATACATAAATAAATGTAAGCCGGGCACGCACCTGCCTAAAACCTTCAGACGCCGTCGGCTTATCGCGTGGCCGACACAATTACGGGCAGATAATGGCGCCGAATTAATGGATTTGGGTTAGCAGCAGCCACCACGACTCCAGCGACTGGCGCTTGCGGTGCAGCTCACAATAGCAGTTGCAGTTTTGTTAGGAGTTTGTTTGGTTTTTTAATTATAGACCCAGAGGAAGAAGCAGTATCTATTCTACTTATTTTGGGATTTTTTTATGATTACAATTTTTTTTATAGTTTTAGTTTAGATATTGTTGGCAAACAAATATTTTTGAAAACAACTAATTTCATAAAATACAATAGTATGCGAGTAAACTGTGAGATAGTACAGCCTCTTCCCTAATGATACAGCAACCTAATACGTATCCTGTAAGTGTACCAAGTAGCAGCACACGGCTTGTTTTGTTTTGCTCGTTCGTTCCAAGAATTGATAAGCGATTATAAACATTGTATCGCTGTTAGAACAGTTGTTCTCGCGAAGATTGAACAACGGTTGGTTGATAAGCAACTATTTAACTCGTGGCCTGGTTCGTCTGTCGGCAGCGCATATAATAATATAGAAGGTACTTGTGTTTTTAAACGGTGTACGATGTTGAAACGATGTAACGATGTTTTGCCGGATATCAAAAAATGAAGTCATTATGTGGACCAGGAAAGTCACGTCTGGCAATCGTCATAAAACGCGTCGATAAGGTCGATATACGCACGTAGGTTCACTGCTTCCAATGTTTAATAATGGTTCATTAGGTATGGTAATGTTTTTCAGTATTTCATTTTGTTTTTTCATGAAACTTTTCGTGTTTCATTGCAATAAGAATTTTTTCGAATTATGTATAGAGCTTTATCACGAAACTTATAGTTTTACGTTGGTAAGCTTCCAACGCAAACTGCCACTTGGCCACATACCTATTCAAATACAACAAATGATATAAGTCGTTTAATATTATCTAAGAAATGTGTCACAAGCCGAATATCTATAGTTTGTGAATTTGTTATTACAATATATAAATGAATAATTACTATGATATCCAAGTTGTAAAACAATGATGTCAACAATGAATAAATATAGGTAAAACATTTCGCTTACTTCACTGTCACAGTAGGGTATTTTTTTTGACTAATTCATATTACAAAATACTTTTGTATTTTTATACATTGCTTAAATCATATACATATAAATTGAGTACTTTGTGGTGTCTATCAAAATTTTCGTACGGGCCCACAATTTTGTTTGATCGATATCGCTACTTGCAAGCCTGTTTATATGGACGAATTGAGTATTGATGTTTGTTATGTCGATATCTTCTACGAGTATAATAAAAGCTGTCACATTTGGATGAAACGTCACTGTTTTCACGAGAATTCCGGTCATGTATTACCGGAATTCTCGTGAAATAAATAAAAATAAAAACAGTGACGTTTTGGTTTTTTTCGTGCAAATACCCCTGACATCTATCTATTCTTTCGTTAAAACATCCACAAATAGAATTGTGGGCTAGTGGTATCAGTTTAGCCAGAGCGTGTACTGGCGGATTCACACCAGACAGATACTTTTGTTATTTTGTGGGACTAATCGATTTCTTCATATTTAATTTTTTCGTGCTAAGTTGAAGCCTAAAGCGTATTGTTTGTTGTGTTAGCATTGTTAGATTCCAACATCGGCACTGGTAACAATGTCCTGGCACGAGTTTCCTCGTCGTATCGCGGCTAATCTCTTGCGGTGGCGATAGCCGGTCGCCGCAAGCAACAACGCCATAAGGACACACGATAACCCGATACCTACAGGGTGAAATGCTGGAAATAGCTAACTCGAGACTATCCGACTGCAAGACAGCAATTGTAAAAGTGCTTACATAAGGGAAAAGTATTGCATAAATTAGCTAAAATACTGACTTCAAAACAAAAAGGGAGACAATACTTTATTTTTGTCTGTCGAAATCTACCAACAATGTAATAATATTGAATAGATTGTCATCAAATGTATCAAATCAGTGTCCCCCAGTAGAGCGCGGTAGCGAGGATGACACACGGCCGACCTACTGATGTCCGCGTATGATTGTTTTATCGCAAGGCTAATTATATCTGTGCGATAACCGACAGTAGCCAATCCCGCCTGATAACCGTGCGTTTATGTTGTTGCGCTATTAACATGGTATTCATTCTTTTATTTATTGATTACCTACTAGCCTTTCGCCCGCGGCTTCACCCTCGGGAACTATACACGTTATGGAATGTGACATTTATCAGGGATAAAAAATTATCAACTATCAGTCCTCGCGCTGGGCCTCACAGCGTAGGGGAGCGTCCCCCGGGTGGCGGATGGGGGAATGGTCGGTAGCACAGCCTAGCTAGCTACCGGCTAAGTCCGATGGACTCGCTGACCAAAGTAGGATGTGGCCCTCCAACATATCGGGGGTTGTGCGGCGGGTTAACACCCCTCCCACGGAAAACAATCTAAGTTACGAAACCGATACAATATAGAAAACGATCTGATCCCAAAATTAACGACAGGCATGGAATAATGGACCTCCGATTAGCTTCGTGGAATGTACGTTCTCTGTGTAGACCAGGCGCAGTGTACCAACTTAATAATGAGCTGCTAAGATATGACATAGGAATCGCAGCGATACAAGAAGTCAGGTGGCCGGGCAAAGGAGAATGCAATGTAGATGGTAAATCTATACTCTTTTACAGCGGTAGTGACGCAGGACATCGCACACATGGCACTGGATTTATGGTATCTAAAAAGCTGGTTGGAAACGTGATTCGTTTTGATGCTGTCTCAGATAGGATATGTGTGCTTCGGATAAAAACTAGGTTCTTTAACATCTCGATTATAAACGCCTACGCTCCAACCGAATTAGCAGAAGAAAATACCAAAAACAAATTTTATGACCATCTAGAATTAGTGTACGACCAGTTACCAGGCTACGATGCTAAAATACTTTTGGGCGATTTTAACGCTAAAGTAGGCCAGGAAGAGGTGTTCTTTCCTACTATCGGGAGACACAGTAAACATGATGTATCTAACGATAACGGAATAAGACTTATCAGCTTCGCGTCATCAAAAGCTATGGTTATCAAGAGTACAATGTTTTCTCACAAGAACATCTTTAAGGGAACCTGGAAATCGCCAGATGGCATCACTATCAATCAGATAGATCACGTTCTTATAGATGACCGGCACAAAAGTACCATAGAGAATGTAAGAACATTTAGAGGGGCAGACTGTGATAGCGATCACTACTTGTTGGGAGTAAAACTTAAAGTCAAAATTAAGAGAAGTAATGTTAACGTAGAAGTTGAAGACATAAATGTAGATGCATTAAAAACCGAAGAAATTAAGCTTAAGTTCCAATTAGAATTAAAAAATAGTTTTAAAGAGTTGGCTACTGATGGCGATGTGGACCAAAAATTGGGAGGCTATTGAGCTAACCACTAATAGAGTGGCGTTAAAAATTATTGGACGGAAGAAGAAAAAGAAAGGGAGAAAGTGGTGGAATGAGGAATGCAATAACGTAGTTGGAGAGGGAAAGAAATATAAAATCTTATCAGAACAGAATGAGCTATGAGCTGACAAGTACAGGGAAACGAGGCTACGAGCAGGCAGGTAAGGCAGGTTATAAAGCAAACAAAAAGGCAACATCTGGATAATCAAGTGCGAGAAATGAAAACACTAATTAGAGCAAACGCAACAAGAAAGTTTTACAAGGAAGTGAAATCTTTTAAGAAAGGCTACCAACCCAAAGTTGAGGTACTTGAAAATTATAATGGTAATCTAGTCACTGAAAAAGCCGAAATCAAAAAGATGTGGCATGACTACTTTCGAAAGCTTCTTAACTGTCCAGTCATTGAACAACGCCTGACCCAATCCACCGACGACAACCACGAAGAAATAGAGCCGCCCACCTTCGAAGAGGTTCGAGGAGCCATAATGAAGCTGAAAAATAACAAAGCCCCAGGCATTGATGGCATTCCCTCTGAGGTATGGAAATACGGAGGTGGGACTATACAGTCTCATCTTTATGAGATGATATTGATGGTTTGGTAAAAACAGTTGCAACCAAAGGAGTGGTGTATGGGTGTGATCTGCCCCATTCATAAAAAGGGCTGTAAAAAGAGATGCACAAACTACCGCGGCATAGCCTTACTTCCTACGGCCTACAAAATTCTCTCATATGTATTGTTGAGGAGACTAGAACCGTACACGGAAAAAATCTTAAGCGATTATCAGTGTGGTTTTAGGCATAATCGCAGTACAATGGACCAGATTTTTCTCATAAAACAGCTCATGGAGAAGAAATGGGAATTCGCACAAGACATCCACTCCCTGTTTGTAGACTTTAGAAAGGCTTATGATAGCATCGATCGGGACGCCCTATACGCTATTCTTAGGAGTTTTAACATACCTCGGAAGTTGGTCGACATGGTCAAAGTGGCCACTAATGTTAGTAGGATGAAGGTACGCGTTGGAGGGGAACTCACGGATGAATTCGAGGTAATCACTGGACTGAAACAGGGTGATGCCCTGTCGCCTATGCTTTTTAATCAAGTTCTTGAATACGTCTTTAAAAAAGTACTCGAACTAGATATTGGGCTAGAACTGAACGGAAGGCATAAGGTGATAGGGTACGCTGATGACCTGGCCTTGCTAGGCAAAAGCAGTGATGAAGTGAAAGAGTCTGTGAGAACTCTAGAGGCAGAGGCGCGGAAAGTTGGCCTTACCATCAACCACGAAAAAACTGAATATCTCCACATGAAA
The DNA here is from genome assembly GCA_949319885.1 of Mecyna flavalis. Classification (NCBI taxonomy): domain Eukaryota; kingdom Metazoa; phylum Arthropoda; class Insecta; order Lepidoptera; family Crambidae; genus Mecyna; species Mecyna flavalis. The sequence goes on from OX439427.1 coordinate 21,699,279, forward strand.
CGGTATAAAAACACTTGTATTAGAAGGAAAGACCTGCATGTTGGAGATGTTGTCTACAAGGGAGTGGCAAAATTTAAATATCTGGGCTGCACAATCACGGATACTAATACCAGGGAAGAGGAAATAGAGATTCGTATTCAGAATGCCTTGCGGTGTAGCGCTGCTTTACATAAAGTGTTGGTGTCCAGGCTTCTACGTAGATGCACGAAGATCCGCATCTACAAAACTATAATACGACCCATTCTTATGTACGGATGTGAGGCCTGGACTCTAACACTCAAAGAAGAAGACAGGCTCCTGACTATTATACTGAGAGGAAGATCCTCCGGAAAATCCTTGGGTTAGTACCAAGAACCGATGGAAGCATGAGGATCTTAAAAAATGCCGAAATCGAAAAGCTCGTGGCTGAGCCCAACATCATAGGCGAGACCAAAGCTCACAAACTCCGATGGCTTGGGCACATGGAGAGAATGGAAGAAGACCGTAGTGTGAAGAAAGCTTATCTGGGCCGACCAACTGGAAGGCGCCCTGTCGGCCGGCCCAGATATCGCTGGGCTGATGTTGTGCAGGCGGATCTCTGCGAGTTGAAAGCCAACGACTGGCGTGCAACTGCGCGGGATCGTGGCAAGTGGCGGAATATTGTATCGGAGGCCAAGACACACTTTGGGTCGCTGAGCCATCGGAGTAAGTAAGTAAACTATCAGTACCTACGTTATTTTTGCAAACTGCGATTAAGGGCCGGTATTTCAATATAACCTTATCTTATTGCTTAAGTTAAGTATAACATTTAAGATAAGTATTACTTTTGACAGGTAAAAGTGTATGACTTTAGTGCCGCTTAACTTTAATCCTATAATGAAATACACTTAAGTCATACTTATTATCAATCCCGGATTAGGATCAAGATAAGTATATATTGAAATACCGGCCCTAAGTAAATGAATTTTCAGTCATTGTGCCAAATCGTCGTTGAATGACTGATGATTTTGCCCTCGTCTCGGTAAGAAGACGCAAACAATGCAATGTGCGCAGGAGTCGCTGACGCGGGCGATAAGCGTCTGATTCACGATCGCGGCTCCCTCCATTTGCCGTCCTCCGATAATGCGCTCAATCACGGTGAATCATACTTATCATTGGTCAATAATGTCCATCTATGTACATATACACTACTTATATGATTGATCTTTTTAAGGTACCATTATTTTTAAACGATTATATAATTAATAAATACTTGATACACCATGCGATTGTGCTAATAATTTAATTATCAATTATTATTTTATGAAATTGCGTTACTACAAAATATGAGTGACGGTATCAATTTAAGAAATCTATTACTTTTTTTGTTGTATGTCGATATAATTGTTATACTCGATAATAAGACTTTGCAATTGCAATCAATATAATTATTTCTAATCAATAATAGTTTTCAGAAACTTTATCAGTTGCATATCGATGTTGCGTATTTCAAAGAAGTGTTTCATTAAAGTTTACGATATTATAAGTAAATACTGACCAAGAAATTTTGTAACTGATAGAGTGCAGTTAAACAAAATATTTGCAATTTGCTACAATTTGAACATGGCATATACCTATGGCCGAAAGAAAAAAAGAAAACCGAAAAAAGCTTCCAATACTACCGAGTAAGTTGATTTTAATAAAAGTGCAGGTTGACGATTTTATTGTGATTTTTTTTGTTTGAAATAAAAAAAACGCTACCTAAACGAAAGTAAATTAAGATAAATAATATATATACCTACATACACAAAAAGTTTGACAAAATGAAAAACAAAATTTTACAATAGCACATACATTCATGCATACAAATACATTTCAGGACTTATAGATATAAATCAAAGAGTTATAAAAGTACCATAACCACATACAAACATATATACTGGGTATAAAAAGAACCTCGACATATCCGGAACCGTAGTGTTCGTTAGATCAATACGAACATTTTTTACTATGAAAACATCCCTGGGAAATCAAGGGTTTCCAAGATATTAAGCCTCAAAGTCGCCCTTGGTTTGTTGAACTTATTGCACTTTCGTGTAATGTATCGTGTTACCGATATTTCGTCCAAAGTAACTTGGTTATTATTTCAAGTCTTTGTTGAGAAAACAATGCTGCAAAAACGAGTATTCAATGTACGCGCTCCAACTCCAAACTCCCGCCCGCACTCATACAGCTGATCGCAATCGATCCGTGGCGAGATCATTGCACCGCGAGCGGCCGGCTGTGATATTTCTCCTGAATTCAAGCTCTCTTCTAACCAAGCCAACATGTACCCGTCAAAACTGCAAAGATTAGTGATCGATCACAAATCGGTGCTGTATTAAAAAATCCAACACAAACATTGCTCGACCCGGCAACCGAACTCAGGACGCTAAAATCACATTAAACCATTAAACGCCTGAGGCTACAAGGAATTTCCTACCTACATCTACAATTTATGATGTCTTTAGTTACAACGTAAAAATTTACTTGAATCCTGAACAAAAAAGATGCGATGGAACACTCATTTATCATCAAAAATTCCAAAAAAACATGTTTAGTCTATCACAATTATTTTATTTTAAAAGTTATACACGATTAACAAAATTCCATCCCGCGCGCATTCATACAGCTGATTCGCAATCGATCGCAATCGATCGATATCGTGGCGAGGTCATTGCACCGAGAGCGGTCGGCGGCCGCTTTATGATATTTCTCCTGAATTCAAGCTCTCTTCTAACCTAGCCATCGTGTACCCGTCAAAACTGCAAAGATTAGTGATCGATCACAAATCGGAGCTGTATTAAAAATTCCAACACAAACACTGTCCGACCCGGGAACCGAACTCAGGACGCTAAAATCACATTAAACCATTAGACGCCTGAGGCTACAAGGAATTTCCTACCTACATCTACAATTTATGATGTCTTTAGTAACAACGTAAAAATTTACTTGAATCATGAATAAAAAAATGCAATGTATTAACTAACACTCATTCATCATCAAAAATTCCAAAAAAAACCATTCAAATAAAGGGGTGTTTAGTTTATCCCAATTATTTTATTAATAAAACTTATAAACGATTAACAAAATTCCATCCACCGCCTCCAATTTTGACCGCCTCCGTGGAACAGTGGCTAAGCCGCTCGGGTATAAAACCCGGAGGTCGTGGGTTCGATTCCCGCCCAGGGTCTGGTTGGTGGTAGGGCTTTTTCAGAGACCGACTGGCTACCTACCACTCCCACAGGTGACATCTGCCGCCTTAATAGCTTTTGAGCAGCACATTGAGCGACGCTTCCAAGATAAGTGTCCCTCAATGGAATAGGCCGCAGTGGCCGCTTACCATCAGGTGGGCTGCGTGTCTGTCTGCCAATTCGTGCTATTTTCTTTGCTCTCAAAACTGCAAACAAAGTTATTGATAGCCTAGTAGGGTACCTACGTAAAGAATAATACCTAAAAATCACATCCCATCAAATCATTACTCCACGATAAACAGAATTATCCGTTAATTCGGCAGACCATTATTCATCCCTAAAATAAGTAGTCGTCCATACTAATTTTCAATTAAACTAATAGCTAAAAAGCTCATAAAAAACTTAAAAGTCAAAATATCTAATAATGCGCGTGTATTGGTCTTTGGCGGTGCGCCTCTTTTGTTCGAACGCCGCACTCCCGCGCGTCGTCTTTCGGCACGAGCCCAGGCGACCGCTTCAAACAGAGCGCGGAGGGCGCCGCGCCCCCGCGCGGCCGCGCTGCGCGAGCCACAAGTAGGTACAACACAAAGCGGCAGCCGGCCGCTATTGCTGCCAACATTAGGTAGTAAGTAGCGCGATAGCGCGATAGCCTAGTGATGAGATGACCCAAATGTCGATTCAAAACGTAATGCCGATATTTTTGATGGTTGAAATCTTTTATGTAGTACAATACAACTTACAAGCGATGTTGTGTCCAAAGCACTTAAGTGTGTATTAAATGTTTATAAAAATTCAGATTAAATTATTTGTTCAGTTATTAAATTTCGAGTACAGGTACCGGCAAACTTCTTGAGTACCGGGTCGGGATTGGGCAGAACAGGAATTTTGACACGCCTGCGCGCTATTGGTCATGCGCAAGAGCACATGCGCGTACTTTCCCCCTTTCCGTCGACCGATGTTCCACAAGTTTGCCGGTACATACCTGTACCTTACAATTCAATCAAATAATTATTATTGTGACGCTTCGATGGTCCAGTGGTTTAAGTATCGGGCCGTGATCTAGGGGTCCTGGACTCCATTCCCGGGTCGAGGAAAAATGTCGGGTTTCTCGGACACAACTCTGGTCTGTGATAATAACGAAATTATTTCGTTTGTTATTCATGATAATTTTACTTCGACAGTTATTACATTATGGATTATTAAATGGAATTTCATCGTAGATACGAGTAGTTTGTGATTTGTAATCTTTGAAATTATTTTCTTTATTAATAATGGTATCATTTTGTAATAAAGTTTTCACCTAGTATTTGAAGCGACACAAAAGAAACCAATAAAATTAATTTTATAATGCATACCGGTACCGGCAAGGGGAAATTTCGCGCATGTGTACTTGCGCGTGACCAATAGCGCGCGCGAATCTCCCGAACGGGCGTTCGCACGCTATTGGCCAGAGGTATGCTTCTAACCAATAGCGAGCAGGCGTGTCAAAATTCGTGTTCTGCGCAATCCTCACCCGATATTCAAGAAGTTTGCCGGTACCTGTACAATTTATCGATTTACTTCTTGACCACATCTGGTGATGGGACTCGAGTGATTTTTTTTCACTCAAGTCACTCGGTACTGTTAACTATCTCACTCGAATGCCACTCGAGTGAAGATAAAACTCGAGTGATTTTTACTAACTCGAATTACTCGATATGATACTAAAGTGACAAAAGTTTTAAAACGAATAAAACAATATTAATTTTACATACTAGAAAGTGTGTATTCATTTTCGCATTAATGTAAAAGCTACTCAAAAAAATCTAAACAAAGGTAAAAAAAAAACAGCCAGTGTATGTTGGCTGTTTTCTGTGAATTGCATATCGTAGTTCGAGTCGACACGAGTCACTCGAAACTCGAGTTGTCAAAAATTTAACTCGAGTGCGAGTAATAAAAAAACTACTCGAGTCACTCGAGTGAAAACCAACTCGAATCCCATCACTAACCACATCTCTAAAGTAAGGAAAAATTTTTACGGGAAACAACTTGCCGGCAAAATTAAATTAGTTCGGTTCGCAAAGCGAATGCGTTCGGTCGCATCTGTCGCAACTCGCAAGGCTTGCGTCTTCGATTCTTCGAATGCATTAGTGTTTCCGGTTTTTTAGCGATTATTAACGGTTTATTGTGATTTGTTTTGTTGTCCAGGCAGATTTAATTTTGCAAAGTGTAGTGAGAGTGAAAAATGTCGTTCTGTGAGAGTGAAAAATGTCGGCCTCTCTCGACGGGTGTTGGCGGGCCGATTCGTGCGGCAACTGAGGAAGCCATACTGGCAGTGATGCCGGATAACCCCCGATTGGGAGTTGGGAGTGTGGACGGCGGCTCGCGTGCTCATGCGCGTCATGACTCATGTCGTGTCTCATACAACAGTTGAGGGTGCTAAAAAAGATCGACAGCGGTCGTACATGATACGCAAGGTCCAGGCTCTTGTTCCAGGCGACGCTACGCGACGTGTTAGTTATTGCCGTTGGCTTCTACAGCACGGGGTTGCATACCCTGGCTTTACATCGGGAATCATTTTCACAGATGAAAGTACATTTACCAACAAATGGCATGTGGATGTGCGCGCGAGGGAATGCTGGAGCTTGTGTATTGTACCACTTTCCTGCGAGCTCGAACTTGTCTGCACGAAGAAGGGCGACAATTCGAACCGTATCTGCTTCATGTCAAGAGGCCACTTCCTGGTGAGGACGACGAGTAGGTAAGTTCCTACTAAGTGCTATGCTATTGCCTAATCAATGTACTCATCTACTGATATCACTGATGTCTTGTGTTTTGTTCTTTTTGCGAGTAGGTAATAACAATTGGTGAAAAAATGCCGAAATCGTACCATTAGCTTAAAAAACGTATTTCTAAGGAAAATTGGACAATTATTTGTCCAATTTTCCTTAGAAATACGTTTTTTTGTACACATTATCATTAATAATAATAATGATTTCTAATACTTTTTTTTCTGTATTTATAAATTTCATCATGTCGTCAGTCGATTTGAAATTTGTGCAATTTCCGATGGCGTTGGTCTTTGTTTGATTGTGGGATTTTTTAATTGCTACTAGGATAATACCTTTTGGAGTTATCCTTGGGACCTTGTAGCATTTGTTGCACACTGACTAAAATAATGCGTTGCTAACGTTACGGACAGGCGCAGTTGACATCATTTGTCGCTCAATTCCAAAAGGTAATATCCTAATAACATTTGAATCGGATAAAGTTTGGTTTTTATCATGTTGCGAAATGGTTTCATGCGAAAGGGTTAGGTGGGGTCACTAACCCTTTCGCAGTCGGTCGGCATTCGAGTGTGGCAAACTTATTAGATTATCAATTCAATAACTCTTAAAAAATCTTAACTTTTACGTACGATTTCGATGCTTTGATAGTCATCATACAAAATGTGCTCTGCGGGATTCCGTACGCAGTCGTGTAGGAGTCGTGCAAATCGATTTGAGTGAGCGAGACGGGCGCGCGGCGCGGGAGGGGCGCGTGGCGCGTGAGGCGAACGAGTGCGCGACGTTCATTGCGCGTAATAAATTATTATTTTTTTTAATACCTAAAATAAAAAGAAAATTTCCCCAGAATATTAATGCTGTCAAATAATTTCAATATGTATGTCACACGGATTCTTAGCGGTTATGTCGAGGGTTTTTTTATACCTTGTATACCTAAAAATATGGCAATTATAATGGCCTTGTTAAAAAAAATCTTTATCACATATTTGTCTTGGGTGGGACACGAACCCTTCCGCATGGGTATGATATCACGTCAGTCGAATCTTTAGAATAATAAATCCTTAGTATAAAATAACAACTGCAGACAGTGGCAGTAAAATACATCCAAAGATTAGTATGTAATATAAATTGATATGCTAAATAGTTCAGACTAAATAAGTAGTTGATTTATCTTTTAATGCCAGAGAGAATGCTTCATTATTATTTATTATTTTAGAGAGGTGTCTATTGGCATATTAATCATAATTATTTTTTTTGCTTACGTCGTTATTTATTGGAAACAAAGCTTACCTATCTGATTGTTTTACAAGCCGTATCTTAGGGTCAGGATATCGATGTAGTATTGAATTCAAAATAGCAGGTTATGTTTCTCGATTCTCCGTTTATCTAAATATTCTTTTACACGCGATATATTCATGTCCAAGTGATGTATACAGTAGATAATTAATTTTACACAGTGTCAAACAATGCGAGTCAATAGAATTATATATTAGTGTAACCTCAATACGATTAGATAAAATAGGATCTGTACACAAAGATGTGTCTTACCGTATGCCGTAGGGCGCTGCAGCGCGTCGTAGGGCGGGCACCACGAGCCCATGACCACGTTCTGCGAGTACAGGCCGCCCGGCACGCCGCCCACGCCTCCCACGCCGCCCACGCTGCCCACGCCGCCGCCACCTGCGCACGCGCACACGTTACTTCACAGCCCTTCACAACTATTACTATGACCAACGCGAAAGCATTACTCTAAATATAATTATGACTGGAAGGAAGGTCAATCTGGGAACTGACTTCGGGTTATTTTGGTTAAAAACATTACATCGATCACTTCAAGGATTAGAGAGACTTGGCGAAAAGCAAAGACCGGGACGGACCTGTCTCGCTGGCCCGGATGTTTTGCAACCAGCTGGAGAGTATCGGCGCGGATATGGAGAACATATTGTATGTGGTGTAAGCGACTCCGCGGTCAGAGGTCAGGGCGCGCACTGGCACCGCGCGGGCGCAGGCCGGCCCCGCTGCGCTTATCGCGCACCGCGCGCTGACGCACGACAATCTATCCGATGCGCGGCTTACAGTTAAGGGTTTTCCTTAACCTACTGAATCATTAGCGATAAGTTGTTATTGTGCTTTAACTGCCCAGTATTCTCAAAACATGGTACTGCGATGAATGGTCCAGCTTGGATTGCTAATAATATTGAAAAAGTTAAGTTAATCTTGTACTAAAAATTCATCGAGCAAGACGGCACTTTGACACGTAATATAATCTTAGTTGTAGTTAGTTACACATTTGTAACTGTGTCCTTGAAATATACTACATATCAATAAACATTTGTTCATTTTGTATAAATTAATACATAAAAAATATACCTACATTTGTTACAATATACAAAGTAACTAAAACTTGGAAATATGTAGAGTGAAATACTCCTAACTATGTTTAAATTTGAAAACAAAAAGCAATGAATACAAAACTTTTCTTGAGGAAAAGTGATCTTTCCGATCTGATTTTGCAAAATTACGTTTAAAATGTTCGTTTTCCTGCTGAAATTCACACCATCTGCTCTGAGTCATGTATTACAAAGCGTTGTCAATCTCTTATAAACTAGGGATTATTATTTGCTACATTATCCTGCAAGCGATAAGGCCTTCGAGGACAATAATAGTTGTGATGACCTAATAAAGCATCGGGTGTCATGGAAGGCCACAAGTTTGCTTGAGAACGGGAAAACAACAAATGGAAGGAAAAGTTATTTGTGAAGACATTGGCGCAAGTTTATTGCTTCGTGTTTATTTAGTTTAGTATTTAGTTTGTAAATAAGCAAGTTTTTTAATTTTAATTTTTAGCTTTATATTTTGAAGTATTCATAGGGTACCACTACTATGAGCATAATATCGAACATAACGCTTGCTAGGACGGGGAGTTGAAAATTTCAAAGAACAAAAATTTAAGAAAATCAGTTACAAACTCACTTACGAAAACAGGAAGCTTAAGCATCAGCTTAACTATCAAGTTATTGCAGTCAAAATACGGTCTGTTATTACCATGCTACTATTATGACATTTATGATGGAAAATAATAATCGTGATACAGGATTTAGGAAGCGAAGCGGTGAGCATCTTGTAGGCTATAGTTGCGTTCTTAGAGATTCTATTGGAACGTGTTACTTTAACTAGTTAGCTATAGCAATTTTTTTATAAAATTAGGCTAAGCCGGAACCATTTTGTCCATTTCTGTTCTATACAATAGAATGGACGGAAAGTACACGAGTTATCAGCAGACGGAAAACCCCCATTGAGTTGAACGCCTGTATTTCCTCAATTTTAACAGTGTTTCAAACAAAACATATTGAATATTATTAGTACTAATAATAATTGCATTAATATAATTTGATAAAATCCTTAATTTTAGATGTACATATAAATTAATAATAACATATTTTGGCATGGATTGACTATGATCTGCAAAACTTACCTACATAAACCATTGACTTCTTCGCGTAATTAATTTTACAAAAGCGAATAAGTTTCAACACATAAGTATGACTGTATTAAAATAGCGAGTGATCTATTGACGAGTGTATTTAATCATTTGGTGATGCAATCAGAGTGCATCACCGATGTCCTTTGTTATTGAATCAACCATTGTTATGGACAATTTTACTGCTTACACTTTAGTTCGATTTGAAATTGACTTTATTAAATAATGGATAGGAACTGTAGCGTTTTATAATTTGCGCTAGCACGCCTCAATCTTAGAATTTCTAACGTAAGTCACGATTACTGTAATCGATCCTTTGACTTAAAATGTATTCCATTTTCGTTGGTTTGGTGCCATTATTAATAGGTAAGCTTAGAATTATTGTTGTGTAATTTTTTATATAAAATAGTCTATTTATTTATGTTACCCTTGCTTATTTTTACAGCCATTTTCATTTTTAATTTATTTAGCTGAGAAGTATCTCGCCTAAGATCCACTTAAACGTTACAAAAGAATTGAAGAAAGTTAATAAATGAATGATAAAAAGTTTAACCTATAGCGGTTAAGGTAAAATGTCAAATAACTACCGACATTATATTATGATGAATTGTGATTGAATCATCTAATTTTACTCCCAATCTATGTGTGTCAGTGGTTGGACAAAGTGCGTCAGTCGCTTCAAGCGAAATATCAAATCATACACAACTTTAGAATCGCTCTGCTGGGAAATCGGAGCAAGCAGATCCCTGGGATTTTTATAAACACCAAGGAATATCTAGCGCGCTATTACAGTGTTTACCTCGTTTTAAAATAGCAATTATCCTTTTTATACTTAATATATGATTAAGTAATTAAGATTCATTCATGAATAGTTATGAATATAATGTAGTATTTAGTCTACTTTTATTCAGTTCCGCTTCATTATATTTATTAGTAATTACTAACACTATGTTATGTTATTTTAATTTGTTTAAGACTTAATTATTTTATTTCATTTTTTTTCTCTCTCTTTAGCCCGTTAGCACTACCCACCATTTTTTTTTCTGCTTGGCCCAAAGGTTGACTGGCAGAGAATGCTATTAGGCATTAGGTCCGCCTTATGTACTCTTGATTGTGCATTAAAGTTTAAATAAATAAATAACACTCAATGTAACTAGCTAGTTACATAAAAAAGCTACATTTCGCCTTTGAATGAACAAGTTATTTCATACAAGGAGTTGTATCATACGAGGTCGTATTGCTTCTGTAGATTTAGATGAATACTTCCCAAACTCTCAAGCATATTATTGTCTTTGTGTTATTTTAAAATGAAACTCTAGTACTGACAGAATATAATTTTTCATGGCTCTAAATGTCTTGGTCTCAATTTGTAGTTGTTTTACGTATTATGTCCTTCTTCTGATTTTACTGCCATTAACTTTACTGAAAACTTTATGGTCTCTGAGTAATACTTTCTGTTTGCCTACTTGCCATCAGGTGAGCTACGTGCTCGTTTGTTTTTCCGTTGACCTAAACTATAACTCTGCAAGTCAACATTTAGTACCAGCTGGCCACGGAACTCTTTCTCCTGGTCGTAGTTTAAGCTGAATATTAACTCCAAATTAGTGTAGAATCCTGCACCACGCTACATAATACGGCATAGCAAGATTGTCAAGAACAGTGGTTCAAAGGAAGATTTTAAAGTTTTTCTAAGGCTGCATAGTCGTGTAGGACTCACCGTAGGAGTCGTGGTGGGCGGCGTGGTGGTGGTGCCAGACGTTCTGGTGCGGCGCGAAGTGCGCGGCGTACTGCTGCAGGCGGCCGCCGCCCGCCACGTAGCCCAGCCCGTAGCCCTCGCCGCAGTCGCCGCCGCCGCCGCCGTACCCGCCGCCGCCGCCGCCGAACATGCCGCCGCGCTCGCGACCTCGCCTCGCGGTCTACACACCTCGCGCTACTCGGAACTTATGTCCATTTACACTATTCGTTTGTTGTTGATGTCACTTGGCACTTGTTCACACTCGACACCAGTCACTGAGACAGCATAGTTTTTGTACCTGGAACAAAATTTTGGCTATAAATATATATTTCTGTTACATCCGTTATCTCTCTTTCATAAGTACATAATTTAAAATTTTATAAAACAAAATAAGAGTTGCATAAATAACAATACATACACATTCATTTGGAATATTCGAACGTGTAGACGAAAACGACGAAGTACCTAAATATCAGGAAACAAAAGATATTGAACGAACATAATGTAGGTGATTGTCGGTTAAAAATTGTATAAGATCATGCGTTTGATCGATGATAAGATCCGCTAGACGGCATTTGCTGGGGATGATTACAGGGTGTTTTCGCTCAGGATCTATTTGAGCATTCCTGAGCCAACTTCTTAAGTTTATGTATATTTGTCTAATACTCCCTATCTAGGTTCTACTCAGCAGTTAAGTTAGGAAGTGCAGCTAATATTTAGCCTCCGCATCGTCCGGCACGATAATGCACGCGTCGCTTAGTAAATCAGCGCATATCTCAGCCACGCGTGCCGACCGCGCAGATATGACACGTTCCACATCTGCCACTCTCCGATCCGCTTTGCACTTAATTGTCTGCGCCACAAGACTCACATTCAAAACATCCTCCAAGCTAAAAATATTGACTAATTACCTAATAATATCGCTGTAGGTATGGCGTTATCGGCCACCTACCAGGAACTGTGTCAATAGACTTCTGTTTAAAATTGTATCAACAATTGTAAAGAAATAATTTTGTAATGTGGATAGGGTCAACTGTTCCTATCATTCTCCGGAAAACGTGCAGATGTTAGCAAATAATAATTATGTTGAGCGTTTAGATTGTACTCAAACTTTACTTAGATAAATATACCTTTTGTTCAGTTGGCCTTAAATAGATAAATATATGTACATAAACATTGTCTGCATTATCAGCGAGCTGTTTAAGCGATTTTGTTGTGCATGCGTATTAAAATCAACTAGGACGTTACTGCTACAAAGATTAAGTTAGCTACAAAATACATTCAAACCAACAAAATTCTCAACAGTTTTTCACAAAGTTTTTGCATCAGTGGGAACTGAGTTACTCGTATATCTACTGCTTAAACCGGACTGTTTGTCTATTACCGGCCACTTATGAAATGTCTAAGGCCTACTGTCCACGGCGGCGTAGCTTCATAGACGCGTATTCGACATTATACGCTTGGTGTACGCCTGCTTGCAGCTTACATACAAAACTACGTAACTCTGTCGACGGAGCGTCAAAGCCTACATGCAGCGACGCGAGCGCGACGTTGACGCTCCGTCGACAGAGTTACATAGTTTTGTATGTAAGCTGCAAGCAGGCGTACACCAAGCGTATAATGACGAATACGTGTCTATGAAGCTACGCCGCCGTGGACAGTAGGCCTTCACACCCACATAGCTGTAGACACACAGCATGTTGCTGCGAAAACTTATTCACTTATTCTCGGTTGGTTGCCTCGATTTAAAAGACAAACGAGGTAAAAGGTTGAAAAGTTAAACCATTACTAGGAAGAATCTCCTGCACGATCAACAATATAGAATTGCGTGGTTTAGGGCTAGATGCCGCCAGCATCATGGCGCCTTATAAAAAATGTTGAACAAATCAAGATGGAATCAAGAGAACAAATCAAATCGTGAGATGAGTGCCGTCATAGTAGTGTCTACAGCGGTGCATTTCTACATGCCTATAAAATTGTGGATTTGGTAATGGTAAATGAAACGCACTTAGGTAGTTAGATTACCTAAGTTATGCCAGACACCGCTGCGACCCGGAACCGCGCTACGCAATTTCACTATTTGGGAAAACACGATATATCGGTACTTGAATCACTGCGTATATAATACACTCTGATATGTTTTGGACAAACCTGCGTGTGTGGTGCGTGCGAGTCGCGGCGGACCGCCCGCTCCATAGAAACAGCCTTAACTAACATTCCGATCGCGAAAAACCGCGCTTTCCGAACGTTAGCCAGTAAAATTGCTATTAAATTACTTGTCGCTGGTGATAAGACATACAAATTAGCAGATTACCAAACGGATTACTATGCTAAACGCGCCATTAGTATGCACGATCGTTTGCCAAACTGTTCTATCTACTGTACCTGCGTAATTACACTTCCAAGGCAATGAAAGATAGCATATTTTTAAACTAAATGATATTTTGAGGCTTGTAACATTTTTTAGAGGTTAGATGTTCGCCGGTTTGTAGAAATGTTTGCGAATATTATCTCCGGTAGGTTTCATTTTAGTGAAGGCAGAAGTTAAAATGTTTCCATGATTAGGCCACTAGGCCATGATTAGGTGATATGTAGGGTTGCCATCTCTAAAATTTGGAAAACAGGACAAGACGCGTGAAAACCCCGGATTTTAGAGTCCGAAAGCCGGACATGTCAACAAGATCTTTTAAACATATTCAATGTAATAAAAAACAGTTGAAATTGTCATAAATCACCTTTTTTTAAAACTCGGTCTACAAATGAAACCTTCCCCGGACGCTCCCCGGATGCCCTCTAAACTAGGACAAATCCGGGGAAACCCGGACGGATGGCAATCCTACCTATATGTAAAGTGATATCTGGGGTAAATTGAAAGATAACTGAAATCATTTCAGAGCGTTTTGTCCCGAACTAGTCAGGGTGCGCACCAGGGTCCAGGATTATTACATTGGACGACTGCCTCCTGACCTCCGTTACCCTTAACAGGGAAACCAGACTAGATCATACCTGTACAGCTATTCGACTGTGCAGGTTCCCTCACGATGTTTCCTGTCACCACTGAGCTAGTAGTAAATACGCACATAGAAAATTCCATGGTCGCGCGCCGAGGTAGATTCGAACCATTGACCTCATGCACAAATGTGTGGAGTGACGAAGGTGTAAATTGCAGACTCGCCCAACTTCGTCATCAGATGTTGATCCGTACAGAGTCTTCTCCAAATTTCTTCATTTAAAATGTCTGTTGTCTATTAGTTATTCATGTCGTTGTTCAAATATTAAACCTTGCTTTAGACTGAAACGTAGAAATAACTTTCAGAAAAACGCATCGCATTCATGCATCGTGCGTATGTTGATAGAAATCTATGCACATTTGCGATCTCATTTGCGTATCTGTATCTGATTTTTATATCGCATAGCTTATTCATTTTATTTGCACTTGAAAGCAATAAGCAGCTATTATATTTATCTGAAGAAAATCTATATAAGTATATCTACTACATAAACGTAGCAGGCAGTTTTGAGGTTGTTGAAGTTGAACTCAAGAAAAACATTATTTATTGGCTATTTTTTAATAAGCACCGACGTCGTAATACTTTGACACCTTACACGGGGTTAAATATATGTTGTTTCGATAGGTATAAAACATTAATTATTTATTCCCCGCCGCGCACTATTACAGAGTACTATCACGTTAATTATACATCATTATGTTTTAATAACCTACGAACCAAAATAATATTATATAAGATCTTGGCCTAAAAATTTCATTATCTATCACTAATCTTCGCTGATGACATGTGATCATCACCGTCAAAATAATTGACATTATCATTTATTACACACGTACTTGATAAAAATAAATGTATTTACTCAACTTAAAAGTCTCTTAATTTGGATTAAAAATTGTCGGTTACATAAACATAGAGCGAATAAAATAAACAAATAGTTGAACTGGCAGTTTTCTCATTAGTTTATATCAGGTGGTAAGCGCATATCCTGTAGTACGGGCCCTATCTGATGATGTCGATACAATGTAAGCGGGCAAAACACTCGTTAATATCCTACCTACATTATTGCCCCTACACGCTTACATATATGTACACTTGTTTACCTACTTGTATTTTTTCTGTAAAATAACTAGTTTTCTGCAATGCAAAGGCGCATCTAAACAACAGGTTAGTAGTAAGTAGTTTGAATGATATTTTTGTCATTTTATAAAAGGTTTTTTTTTAAATTATACCTAAATAGTAAGCTGAATAAAGGACTGTACAAAAATATTCACCAACCATATCATTGCATGCATAAAAAAATGGAGAATAACAATTTTTTATTAATTATTTGTGGTAGGCACCTAATTATATTTTGAAAACCTTTTCTTTGCATTTAATTTTTATCTTTGTTAATACCGGAGTAGGAGAGATGCATAAAATCATGAAAAAAACAGATTTGACACTAGCTAGCTCCTTATTGCTCATTTGGTGAATGACGATCCAAGTTCTATTTCAGTCCATACAAACTGTTATTTAATGCTGACACCATTATCCTGTCATAAAGCTAATAAATGGTGTTCTCTATGAAACATAGGCGTTTATCATCTAACAAATTTGTCCTGAAAGCTGATTACTGTGTTGAGTGTCAATTTACCGGCGTTATTTATAGTCGAGTGCAGCAGTGCACGTGGTGTCTGGAGTTTCGGAGGCGTCGCAGTAAACCGCCGCACATGTGCACCAGTCAGGTGCGCCCATCGCTTTTTACTCACTTTTGCAAAATATATCTGTTCACACTCGCTCGCCCAGTTTTGAAACAGATGCGATTTTTGAGGAAAGTATGTCGTACTTTTTTCGTCATCTTCAATTGGCGACAACTTTGTGGTAAAAAGCCGCTGCAGCGTATTTTATTAAGACACATTTTTAGTAGTTGCTTATGACTACTTCCGTGCAGAAGCAGTGGTTAGGTTGTAATGATTTGAATAACTTTGATTGGGTTTTTCTGTTTTGATATATTAATCACAAACCGGAGTCTAGAAATTGGCGGTGTAAAACACTCGAGAAGCTTAAAGACGTTTCCTGTGCCCATTGCATCTTTTTATAAGCGCGTAGAGGATTTAACCAATGTAATGGTCTATCTCCAGCAGTAGACGTCTTTCGGCTGAAATGATGATGATTCTTTTAGTTCCTTTTATTTCAGATGCATTAATTTGCACGTTTGTATTGTTGGAGCTTAGCCACATCCGATTGACCTGCAGAGAGGAAGCTAAAAAAATAAATATAAATATATTAGACATAATCATTCCATACGTATTTCACATTTTATCTCCAACACAATTTTGTCCTCAATAATCAAAGTTGGCGCTACTGCCTTGAGATACCAAGATATTGCTATAGTACCAAGCACTGTGATTTTAATGTGCATGTTTTTCGATGATTTCATTTCCACTGTGAAGGAAATGGAGCTAGTAATATTCCTAATCGTCATGATGAATATTCAACTCAGGGGAGTTGAATGCTTACAACAACATATCTTTCAAGGCAATAAATGACTCCAAATTAAAAATAAGTATTAAAACGACTTGTTATAAAGCGGCTGGTCGCGGAGTGGCTCAGCTAATGACAAGTTTTATAGAGGATTCAGGCGACTGGGACCAAATAAAACTGGGACCGCGGTCCCAGTTACCTGACAACATTTTTGAATCGGTCGACTGGGACCATATACCTAATTTCCTTTAATGTACAGTTAACGGGGGCTTCGTCGTTTGACCCCGGTCCCGAATACACCGCGGTGTCAAACGCACAATGACGCTTTTTGAATTGGCCGTTTGACACCGCGGTGTCAAGTGGTGAACAACTTTTTTCGACTTCGTCACTTGACACCGCTGTTATTATTTATGTACAGTTAAAGACAAAATTGCATCGAAAAAAATATCCCAATATAAGGATCCTTTCCAATAGAACGCTCGTATTTCAGCTCTTTACTTTCAACCACTATCAGCCACTTTTTGGGATATGGTCACTTCATCTAGCTTTATTTTAGCTTGTTAACACGTTGACTGAGGCAAAGACACATCCCTGTTTTTAAAATTGCAACTCCAGTGCGGCATTACACGTTTGACGCGAGCGCAAAAACGTCCATACGACTGTGCGGCCCAACACAAAACGTGTGATCAAGGCAGCCGCTTCGCGTATGGCCGCACACGCCACCAGTAGGTACTTAATGATTTTTATGCTTTTATATTGTATTATTAGCTATTTATACATAATATAGAAAGTTAAATTTTCGTTAAGACACAAAGCGACAAGTAATTCATTTATTGAACAATTAAGTTCGTTCATATTACACAGGCCTGCAAAATGAGGGTCATAACTTCCTCTCTGGAATTTGATAGCTGATTCTAAGGTATTTTGGCGCGCTGATTACGAATATGTAATCAGTTTTTCTCCATCACCTCCAGATTTTTCAAAAAAGGACCAGATAGAAAATAGGAAAAAAATCACAAGTTCTCACATAAAATAATATATATTTAAAGAAGTACATTACTTTTAACATAAAAAACGACTAAAATATAATAAAAACTTATTACTAGTATAAACTACATGTAAATTTTATTTGTGGAACCTGGTCTTTTTTTTCTGGAAGCTTCGGTTGTGCGATTTTCGCTTAAATTTCCGGTTTGGATCGTCGCGCTTCAAGAACCAACAATAGTTCGCCATCATGCTAGTATTCCATCTTCCTTGATACCGGACTTCAAGCTCTTCCAAATATTGGTGAAATCTTTCGCCTTGTTCTTCGCTAACGGCTCCTAGATCTTCTGGGTAGTAGTGTCAATGTGCGAATTAAGGAAATGAAGTTTAATGCTCATATTTACAACCTATTACACCAAAATTTAAAATCATTTTGGCCACTATTTCTTTAACATAGTCTTAAGGCTCTCTCCATAGCATAGGCGAAACGATTTTGAAGCTATTTTTCTGTCCTTTTGACTACTTGCGAAGTTCTAACGAACAAGTCGTACAATTTTTATGAAGAGTCCAAGTTTTGTCATGGTTACTTAAAACGTATCCAAAATAACTTTTGTAAATATTTTTCACAAAGCCTGTAATGCTGTTTCGTTGTTTTATCGCCATAAATTTCCCGCAAATATTACAAAAACTATTCGGAGAATTTAAGCAACTTCGCGATGACTTTATGTTGCATGCAAGATGCGCAGTTCAACTGTTAATTTTCTAAATCAGTGCGGGTACTTATACAAAAACCCTTTGGTTTATCTTTATTACACCCTTTTCTTATAATATTTACAACAATAAGGTAATATTACCTAATCATTGTGTATGAATGAGCTCATTACTAAATTAAGCCGAAATACCCCTTTTTCGACATGTTTCATGCGAATTACATATACTCATTATGTAGTAATTAATAAATTACTGATTTGCATTAATTTCTATGTCCCCTTACACTAATTAAATGCAATAAAAATTAGGCTGAAGTAACTTAATGACGTTTTATAAATTTTAAAATGTAGGCGCTCAGACATTTTTAAGCAAAATCTTAAATATTCAATATCAAAATATCCTGACGTGATGGATTTTTTTTATTATTTTTCTCGTAATCAGCACATCAGAAACTATAGAAAACGTTACTCAGATTTCAAAGAGGAAAACCATTGCAGACCTGTGTTATTATAAACATAAAATTTAATTCAGACCAAAAATAAGCGTCTTAAGTCGTTATTTTCTAGTTTTTTACAAATAAAGCAGTGCACGACACCTGCAGCTTTCATTTACACGTAACCATCAAATACTTAAAACTACTACTAAAAAAATACCGACAAGGCAATGCTTCCAGGAACAAGTGACCTTACTAATTGAACCATCTTACCCTTTTGGCGATAGGCTATTGTACTAATATTAGGCTATTGTAATAGCTACTCGTTTATTACTTCTTTTGCAAAAGATACAAACTTCTAACGATTTCGATATCGCACACGTCGTGTTCCATGCAAAAACCAATACACGACACGTTAATGCTTCCTAAAAACAAGTAACTTTTCAAAAAAAGTATAACCTACTCACTAAAAGATCCTTCAAATCTACAACTTACTTGTGTACTCAACTGTACAAAAATCAAAAATAAGATTTTTATTGGCGGTGTCAAATGACGAAGTCGAAAAAAGTTATTCCCGCTTGGAACCGCGATATTATTAACGGTGTCAAACGGCCAATTCAAAAAGCGTCCTTGTGCGTTTGACACCGCGGTGTATTCGGGACCGGGGTCAAACGACGAAGCCCCCCAGTTAACAGAAAAATCAAGTTATAACTCAGGATTTTATTTTATTTATTATTACGGTCAAGTATTTTTGAAGTGAAAACTTCTGACTACACTTTTTTTATGGGGAAAAAATGTTAAACTCGCGACAGATTAGTAAGATTGATTCGCCATGCTCGTCGAAGTTATAGGCGCCCAGAAACACCAAAGAGAAGTCACACGGAATATCTAATGGCGGAGTAGAATTTCATGGAAATAAAAGCGAGTGATGCTAAACTTCTATTTGAAGTACCAGGCGCCCATAAGTACCGAAGAGTAATCACACGGAATATTTCATCCGAAAATGGCAGCGTGGTGAATAAAATTCATGTAAAATAAAAGCGAAGTGATGCAAAACCTTTATTTGAAGTACCAGGCGCCCATAAACACCAAAGAGTAGATCGAAAATTCGTAAGACGGATGGAGAGTAGACAGGGGGTGCGGCGTTGTGTCAGTATGGATTTGTCATAAAAGTGACATTCGGTTGCTAAGTAACATTGTTATGAGGAGATGATTGTCATTGCAAATAAATATTACACCACGATATGTGCATCTTCTGACTTTATTATAAATATATAATAGGAGTAATGAGTACTTACTTTATGGTGTATAATGTTAAGAGACATTAAGACTGATTTTTATATTATTGTTTTGAGGAGATTTCTGTTGAATGTTTACTTAGAATTACTAGTTATGTAGGCATAATATTATGAGCCAACGTGATTTTTAAAACATAATTAAGACCGTTATACTGTTTAAGTAGGTAATACGAAAACTAACTTATCTTTGCAAAAATTAACTTTGTTTTATTTGTGACACCTTTTCTGCTAACTGTACTAAATCTTGTATTTCAACAATGGATTTGTGGTTAAAATTACGGGTGGTCCCACTCGCCTGACGAAATAAACAAATAAAAACTAATCAGGCAACTGGGACCGCGGTCCCAGTTATATAGTGGTCCCAGTCGCCTGAATCCTCGTTTTATAGTCCCGCGCTGCTTTTACATAATTTCTTAATTACAAGTATATGCCTCCATTTTTTAAAATATATACATAATTAATTTATCATAAAATACAGGTTACTGTGAGACCCATTTTAGTTTTGGACATTTAAGTGGCATAGGTAATTAATGTTCCCGTCCGCTTGAGTGAATATATTTATGGTATAATTACAGGACAGGTGAGTATTTACTCGGGAAGGCCGGGCCACTGGCCCCCACCTCTGTTGCAATGGCTGCGTCCAATACACAATCGCGTTGAGTATCACAAAATCAAATCATACATCTTTAAATAAATAAATATCTCTGGACATTATTCACACAGCGCCATCTAGCCCCAAACTAAGCATTAGCTTGTGCTATGTTCCAGACAACGGATAAATTATACTTATATATGTACTTTTTTTTTGTAAATACATACATAACATACATAGAAACACCCAGACCGATACAAACAGACATGTTCATGCACACAAATGTTTGTATTGTGCGGGGATCGAACCCGCGGTTTATTCCCGTTGTCCCCGAATTCCGTGTCCCCGTCACGGGGACAGCGGCACGTGATTAAATTTCTTTCCCGTTGTCCCCGTAACGTAGATTCGGCTTACGGGGACAACGGGAAGTAAAAATTTCACGAGTCGCTGTCCCCTTAAATAGGTATTTTTTCCTGTTTTAAGCTTAGTTTTTAACTTGGGAAAAAGAAAAGTTAAATAAAACAAAATTTATTTATTTGTATTAGAATTAATTTAAGGTAAATAAAAAAAACAATTATTATTAAACTTACAAAAATAACACAATTTGAACTTATTAGACAGTATTAATCAACAAAAATTTTGTCAAATTCTGGAGTGGAATTTTGCATGAGCCAATGAGAGCTCTGCAAAAACAATGTTATCTGCTCATAATGCGCTTTTGTTCCATGGCTGCATAGGCGCGCACGACACACCCAGCGGCGCATCCCTTTCAAGGTCGCTCCGTTTATCATAGAAACTAGAAAACTTAACTTTGAATGTATCGATTAAAATAATGGACATGTAATTAAATTCATTTAAGATTGTATACTTATTACTTACCTATTTTTTAAGCAAAATGGACAGCATTAGCATTCACAATAATTCACTATTGAGATAAAATTCATTATATAAAAAAATCCGACTAAAAACTTGAAAACAAGGTTTAAATTTCTTTTTACTAATCTACCGGGTACCAAGACTAATCTAACTATATTCCTTAAACTTTCTTAGCTTGGTAAAAGATGCCGACTCATAATACTACTGAAAAAAGAAAAAACGGGGACAGCGGGCAATATTTTTTATTATTTTATTCAACTTTATTTACGGGGACAGGATACGGGGACAACGGGAAGTATTTTTAAATATTTTATTAAAGTACCGCTGTCCCCGTTGGACGGGGACACGGCATTCGGGGACAACGGGAATAAACCGAACCCGCGACCTCTGGTGTAATAGCCGACTTCTCGACCATTACACCAAACGGCTCATCAAATCGGAGTGTCTTTAAAGTATAGGTATAGGTACATTCACAGAACAAGAAAATTTTCTCTTTTTACTTTTCTATGGGTATATTAATGTTCTCATGCCATTTGAAAGGTTTACCTAAGTATTGACCTGACTATTGATACCTAATTATTACATATTAATATCCCCTGACGTTATGTAATAGTTAGAGGATAGACTTATTCTATGTGTAATTATTTAAATTGCATTAGTTATTTATACTTGCCGCATATACATATATTTAAAATGAGTTATCCTTATTTCCTCACGTATGGTTGTTCCGTCGGAAAACTGAAAAGGATACGAGCGGGAAGACGCTTACGCACTTGCGCCGGCTTCCCGCTATTGCTGCAGCCGCGCGTGCTTTGAACACGCCGACTGTGTTTTGCGGTTCACCACCTCAGCTATTTTAGTTCTTTCCCTTCAATAACTATTTAATTTCTCACAGTTCGTCCTTCTTTATGTATAGAGTCGCTTTGTAGAGCCGGAATTTTACAATGCTTAGATGGAGTTATGATCTTGAATTCATGTTCGCAGATTTTATAGAACTTATAAAAGGAATTTTTTGTGTGGTGGCGAGCGTGTGAATCTACAGTTTACGCGCCACTACAATCATTGCACGGGAATGGCATGGCCTACCTAAACTTCTGCCATTTCCATCCCCCTTCTCGAGGGACTGAAGGCCTCACCCCACAACGTAAATGAGCACATCGGCAATGTCACAAAAGTAGAGTCTGTGCTGGTTCTTATGGTATTGCCACTAAGGCTGTTGAAGGACTCTATCCCCGCCTGTATGTCAAAAGGTGTCCCACATAAACCGTTAAATACAATGTGAAAGAATCTTTGGTTTTTCTATACGCTTATCAAGCATTCAGTGAAAAGGTGTCACTTTGATATTTATAAACGGACACTTTTATAAGCGTAAACGAGAGAAAAGGGTGGCAATCTTGTAAATCAGGGGAGCGACAGTGCGGCGCGCGAGGAATGCGCGCGGAATCCGTGCTCCTCGCGCTAATGAGCGGAGCGCACCGCGCGCTCATAATTTTGACGGATGCGCGTGCGCAGGCGACGTGTCGCGCAACTTAGCAGCCCTGGAAATATGTTGACAACGTGTTAACTATCCCTAAATGTCGCCGTTCACCCCCGAGATATAAATCAGTGTCATCTTATCATCTTAAGTTATCACTTACCGCAACAAAATCAAGGGTTAATTAATATTGATGAGAAAGAAAACTAAAAATACAAGAAATTTTGGCAAAACGTTTCATCATATAAACTACGTTATTTTGATTTAATAATAAATGTTGAACAAATATTTGGCTTTGAACTTCTGGATTCGTAATGGATACCGTGACCTTTGATCATATTTGTGATTAGAGCGTCTCCACGTGTACCGGTAGAAATAATCTCGGCTCGAAATAAAACTTCACAAGAATAAAAGCAACGTGCGAGCAAATTAGATGATGTACAGAATGCGCTATCGCGTTATTGGTAATAAAACTCCTATTACTCGGTTCCTGCTGTTACAGCATCGTAATCGTGGCATTAAGGCCGTGCCTGCGCGCCGGCCACGGGGCCTGGACAGTCGCCGTTATGTCAGTCAAGACATCGCTTCACAATGGCTCTTATTGCGATAGCAGCAAGATAGCCAGTCGAGCGCAGCGCCCGCGGCCCGCAGCCCGCCGTCTGATTTACGCGATACATTAGCGCTTGCAGCCCTCGCCAATTTATGGTCGGCTCCGAAAAATTATACACTGAATTTATACTATATTTATACAGCGCTGCGATAACGTCGCGAGTTATGCCTCGCGCGGCGTATAATGTACACCTGACCGGCTAATGTGCTGGGCCTAGAGTACGTGTCTGCGGCCGTCGCGCGGACGACGGGCTGCGTTTCATTAGTGCGCGCTCCGACGCATATTTCTGATTTTAATAGTTTAATCAGTGTCTTTGATATCTCGTCATGGTATTCGTCTAATCTTGCTTTTGATAACATGTGCACATGTAATACAATCCTCATATCGCGTTAAAATACGCGCCTGGTTTACTTTGCGATGGAAAATATCATTGAGTGTCAAGATTTTGTATGAGCGACATTTTTATTACGAGTAGGTATGCATGCATTTGTCGCTATCGTAACGTACATAGAAAGCTCGTTGTAGAACACCATTCGTGAAATGTTTTCTTCGATGCATAATAAAACCGCGCTTCAAGAAATGTTCAGTTTTCAAGTAAATTACTTTAAACAGGTTAGGTTATTGAATCAAATAAGTATGTAAATGTCGCAGGGATATGATAAAAACAGGTATTTGGTCAATTCGGATTTGTCAAAGCACTAGATTTGTTAAGAGAAATGATAAAAACGTGTTGTTATTTTACCATCCTCCGTGATTTGATCAAATCCCTTAGGGAATTGACCAAATCCCTGTTTTTATCATATCCCTGGGACATAAAATACATTTTTTTAACAGTTAGTACTCAAATGGTTATATGGATTTAGTTGGTAGAAGTGAGGAAAGTGGTTCATTTGCTGATCACAGCCACTTTAGTCTATTTTACTGACTTTACAGTCACATGTTATTTCGGTTCATAATTATTTTTTTCAGTAAGTTAGTAGCAGTTCACGAGAACCGTGGTTTCAATGTCAGCCGGGACGAATTCCCAGCGCTTGTAATTACACGCGCAGCCAGTAATGGTGGTGGAGCTCGGTTCAAGTGCTGTCTCTGACCTATGGCAACAGGCGGCGGCGCGGCGGCGCGGGCGCTTTTAGAAGCACTCGAGCCGGCGCCGGCGCCGCCGCGTGTCACGTGGCCGGTATCTGGTATCGCACTCGATAATCAATCACTGTTCATTACTCGCGCAGATACGTGCACTCGGCTATTTACGCATCAAAGTGCTCGCGGCGCATGTGGCTCGTCTCGCTTTGTTGTTGCTCCCCGGTCACCTTGGATACGCACTCGAGTGTTACGTTTAATGGTGCCTCGATAACCTACTACGATAAACTCGTCGAAATTGGAAACGGCAAGGTCCCAGGGACACTCGAAGCGGCATTAGATACCTACACTAATTCTTATGACGAGGCACATGTTTATTCGATTTGGGAGATAATGTTTCTATCATACCTAAGGAATGAAGAGAAAAAAGATGTAATTTACTTTGCAAATTAATTTAGTCATTTAATTAAAATATTTTTTTCTCGATGATAGGCCAGTAAAAACTGTTTTAAGTTAGGATTATTTAAAAGTTTTTTGTTTATGATAAAACAAGAAAGCTATTTCAGTAACGTTTCGTTTGTTATTATGAATAATAAGTAACACCAGTGGCGGGGCAAGACCAAATTTTGATGTGGGCAAGATATATTTTGCGAGGCCCCCTGATGGATGACACAAGAGGATGGATTTATTTTTATTTCTAAGTTCTCATACAATGACACGCAACACTTATTCTCACATCGAAATCTGTTAGAAATACACTCACCGGCAATGAAACTTGGCAACTGGGCTTTTTTCATACAAACATGGTCATTTTAGCGTCTCATAGATAGAAAACTATTTGCAGCTGTGCAATGATTATTATACCGCGTTTACATTCAGCCCATTGCCGCGGCAACGAACAGGGACATGGGGAATAAACTGGGAAACGCGAGAATGTAAACAGGTCATTTCCATTGCCTTTGACGTTGCCGTTCGCATTGCCCGGCTATCCCCCATTTGGCGGTTTTTCTAGCGGACATCAAAGCGCGGCAATGCGAGCAATGCGAGCGGCAACGTGTGTTTACATGTTGCTCTCTCGACATTGTTCTTTTAATTACGATGAATTGCTATCATCCACCATGTCCTCTGACGACGACGTCCCTTTTGAATTCTATTTTTTTTAAACATTTAAACAATTAATTAAACTTAAAAGGCGCCGACGCTGCGACAATTTCCACGTTATCCATGGCCCAGAGTCGAATTTAAAATACATATGAAGCGGCAATGTAAACACTCATTTCCGCTGACGTTGCCACATCAATATACGGGGAAATATGTACGGCAAGGCAAGCAGCAACGGAAATGGCTGAATGTAAACGCGGTATTACGTCAATGGAGATGCCAAACGCCCAATTTTTGAATCACAGTTTCAAAAATTGCCAAATCCGCTCAATTTCCGCTGACGCTAAAGTGACCATGTTTGTATGAAAAAAGCCCAGTTGCCAAGTTTCATTGCCGGTGAGTATACATTAAAATATTGGTTTAGGCGCATTTGGTCCAATTCGCAGTTGGCCAAACGTTAAAAAAAATGACCAATTCGCACTTGGTCCAATTCGCGGTTGGGCCAATTCGCAGTTGGTCCAATTCGCAGTTGGCCCAATTCGCAGTTGGGCCAAAATAGGTAATGTTTTCTAGTTTGCAAGGTGTTTCTGAAAATTGACTCGGATGGATATAGGTTAGAAAGGCTAAGGCGGGAGCGAAGCGAAGCGGAGCGGAGAGATTAATATTCTATGTTGTCTTAAATCAGGTTTGGCCGTTAACACAAACATTACAATATGCGCTCAGATTATTTGTAATATGATGATGAATATATATAGTACATTAGATACAAAAAAAATGATATTTTGTTTAATTTTGGTAATACACTTTTTATTGGACCAACCGCGAATTGGCCCAATCGCGAATTGGACCAACCGAGAATTGGACTAACTGCGAATTGGACCAACCGCGAATAACATGAATTGGCCCAACCGCGAATTGGACCAAATGCGCCTAAAGGAAAATATTAGGCACATGCGTCGTCGCATGATTGCATGACTGCATGTGCTTAGAAGCGCGAACATAGATGGAGCAAACAGAATGGGAAATCCCCAGCTAGTTTCGTAAATGAATGCTCACAAGGGGAGAGTGAATGGAAAAGTCGAAAGCAGAAACTTTGACTTAGGAACTTCGTTTGGACTAGTTAATAGATAAACATACTAAAAGTCCTTTCCCCTCCGAGGTGAGCCCGAGGTGGGGTGGGGCATGAAGAAGGTCCCGTTGTTTGGTTTTTTGCTTACTTCTCGAAAACGGTGTTTCGTACGAAATTTTACTGTACTACATAATAAAAGCTAATTAAATTCTCTACAACTTGGTCTTTTACACTTTGTATCTTTCTCCAATCATTGCCTAGCTATGAGCTTCTAAAAGTGGTCGATTTTGAAAAATGTGTTCTACACTCTTACATTTTCTGGCATTTAATTGTTCTCAGCTGCTACCGTAAATTTCAAGATTCTTAACTAACTAAAAAAATATTCCTCCTATGCATGAATAAATGGATTACTT
The DNA here is from genome assembly GCA_949319885.1 of Mecyna flavalis. Lineage (NCBI taxonomy): Eukaryota > Metazoa > Arthropoda > Insecta > Lepidoptera > Crambidae > Mecyna > Mecyna flavalis. The sequence goes on from OX439427.1 coordinate 21,726,563, forward strand.
AACCACTCGCCTCCTCTTTGGGCATGACGGGCCTGGTTGTGGTTCCTTAACTTTTGCCTCTTCTTTCTCTCGTCATCGGTCAAATCGGTAGCAGATGATGGAACGTCAGCTACTACTTTTGCTTCATCATCCCCATCATCGTTGTCCTCCAACATGAAAATGCTATTCGTGCAGCTTCCGTTGCAATTGTGGCAAATGGTAGAGCATAGCATAGAATGGAAGCCTACCTACACCCACATCTAGCACTACTACAATCAGTAGTGCACCGGCAAAATATCAGCTTCAATATTTCTTTCGGTGCAGCTGGTTCTTTAGTTGGAAATGGAACCAAGAGGTTGCTTTCATTCCGTTGCCATCCCCATAGTTCAGGACAAAGGTCTTGTCCAAGCCAAGCCTGTACCTGATTGTTCGGAAAGAGTGCTCCAACGCTGCTCCCTCAGTTGGTGGAAGGGAGGAAATGTCTGTTTTGGACATTTGATACTGACTGGATGGTTTCGCTCCATACAACCTTAAAAAGCATAAGTTTCCATTTTTTCTTATGTCAGCATGCGATGAAGTGGGGTTCGAAAACACCTCTGCGGCTTGACGGATCTCAGGTTTTTTCAAGTACAGTTTACAAAAACCAACTTCGCTTCTCCGAACTGCAGCAGAAGTGGTGTCGCATCCCGTGAGGGCGTGTAGAAATAATGTCTTTCAGGTAGGTATGTACAGTCAGCCACAGATCACAACCTACCCATTCTATCAAGTTCCTGCAACCAATTTCCAGATTAATGGTCATCGCTTATAGTTCTATTTCAAGTAAGACTTTTTGATTTGGGTAGGTTGACTCACCATACTTACGTGCCTACCTCAGAGATAATTATTGTGTTCACAAACATTCACAAACGATTCACTTTTCAGTAGATAACGCCAGTGAACAACTTCATTCATATAAACTTGCTACTCAATGTCTCATCATATCGTAATATCTCGCGATTTTTAAACATCTTTTCATAGCTAATCTGATTTGTTCAGCTGTTGCAATTCCTGACTTGAATAATAGGTGGTAGGTACTTTACCTCTACTAGGCTTGACAAAGATAATATCATGGTCAGGTGGAGTCCTTGCTTTAAGCAGAACTACCAAGTCAACATCTTTTCCAATGATCGTTTTGTCATTTGGCACTTGCCCTGATACTGCAGCCCGCAATTCTGTAATGGAGAACTGACAGTCACTGTAAGTCTCCATGTGCTTATAAATTTCATTAATGGCTCTAGTTATGTAATCTGCAGTGACATCCGAGCGGTCTGAGTCCTCCAGAAAAAAAGTCGGTATACGGGCGAAAGTTTTACGTGACAACGACTTTTTATGTCTGTCTCTCTCGCTCTTAGGCGGGACGCGTGCCTCTCACTCGCTCTCATTGTGAGCGCATAACGTGAGCGGAGCGTAACGCAGTTTCTTGAAGTGTCACCCGGCAAACCAATTTATAAGACGTTGTCACGTCAAAAAAACACACTTTTGAAAATTTACTACTTTTAGAAGCTCATAGCTAGGCAACGATTGGTGATAGGATAGATACAAAGTGCAAAATACAAAGTTGTAGAGAATTTAATTAGCTTTTATTATGTAGTACAACAAAATTTCGTACAAAGCACCGTTTTCGAGAAGTAAGCAAAAAACACTCACTCGGGCTCACTTCGGAGGGGACTTTTAGTATGTTTATCTCCTAACTAGTCCAAACAAAGTTCCTAAGTCAAAGTTTCTGCTTTCGACTTTTCTATCCACACTCCCCTTGTGAGCATTCATTGACCAAACTAGCTGGGGATTTCCCATTCTGTTTGCCCCATCTATGTTCGCGCTTTCGACTTTTCCATCCACAAATTATTCGTTGACTACGCTAAGCGGGCGAAGCAAGGATTCCCCGCGTCATTCACCACCCGAAACGCCAGCAAATTTTGCCAGATTAGATTTTTTTAAAACGAATGTGGTAGGTTAGTATTGCCAGATACTTGCTAGCCGGTTTTTTTTATAATTTATTGCTAGATGCTAGATTTGCGTTCACGGGCTTTCGAGGCGCGAGGCCCCTTGGACCGCGAGGCCGTGGGCGGTGGCCCACGTCGCCCACGCCTTCCGCCGCCTCTGAGTAACACTTTGACTTACAATAAGTTTCTTTATGCGTCGTGCATGTTTGTCATAGTGCATCAAAGAGATTTAATTCTTAAACCTAATACCTATTCTAAAATGATGAATCTAGTCAACTTGTCTGATGCAAACTGAAATAACTTATCTAAAATTCTTGTTAACTATTATTCACTCTACAATAAGTGAGCAATGACCAATAGCAAATCTGGGAAACAATTTTACAAAGTATTCGAAATGCTTGCACAAAGTTGAGAAGTGTAGTATTGAAGAAGTGTATTGATGGAGAGTGCATGTAGAACGTTGGTGTGTGCAAGTGCGGCGCAGGTGCCGAACCACTTGAGCCCACATGGCCTGGGAACCGGGCCACCGCTGTCCCGCTAGCGCCAGACACTACCGAATGCAAAACCTACCTACCATGCATAAAAACTACTCCACGATCCGTTATACGAATCCCTGTTTTTGTAAATAGTCTTCATGACAACTCAGAAGTAGTATTATCGTACACTCAGCTGTAACAGAGTGAATGCAACAAATAATTGTAGTGTATCACTTGAGAGATATTTCGCAAGCTTGTGTACTATAACTGAAAATATGTACATATACCGAAAATACACTACTAGTGTAGGTACCTACTTGGTCTTGGTGAAACGCTCGAATTCGGGATGACTGGTACGCCATTGCAGTGACGTTCAAACAGTATTTTACCTGTTAGATTCACGATTTGGTGTTCATTAAAGCGATTAGTGTCGTCAAAGTGGCGCCGTCATTGAATAAAAAATCATATTATCCTATTAATACAAAGATTAAGGATTTCTATGCTGCGTTTGTACCTTAGTTTGTTTTAATCTAAGGTTTGTACAAAAGAGGATAAAGATTATTTACGTTATTAAAACAGGGCTCAACATGTTTCGTATTCGATCTAGTAGCCATAAGTTTCGACAACGGCTGTTTTAGGTAGGTACTTTTGAAAACTACAACAAAAGTAAGACATATTAAGTGTTATTGTGATAACGTTAAATACCTTATACTCTTTTTTAATAAAAACACTACATAGGATTCCTTAGTCTTCGTATTTATGTAAATGATATGATTTTTATTCACAGAGGGCGCTACTTTGACGACACAAATCGGCTTAATAATATACGCATGAAAAACCACCAATGAAAGCGTTGCAAAACTATGTGTTCTTTGAGGAGAAGTTTAATGTACGCAGACGAGTATGACCGTCATGTGTCGGCCCTCGTCTCTCAAGCGCTCGACTCGAGTGGCTGCCACTTTTTGTGCTAATAAAAACGTCACGGGGCAATTCAGACCCGTTTCTGACACGGAACGGTTAATTTCAAGTCTTCTTTTTTAGATGATTTTTTTTGCGAAACTTTTGATGTATTTTTAAGCTTTCTTATGGACGTCTGTGCCAGGAGTTCATACCTAAGTTGGACTAAAAATTTTTGTAAAACATTCAGTTACAGTCCGTATTAGTGTGTCAGTTGGCGGTGGAATAAAACCCCTGTGACTCGGAGAGCATGTAAACCTGGTGGTGGTACGGGTTCAGTTCTCAACGGGCTGTCCCATCGAGCTATTACAATGTTTGAATTAGAACTTTGTGTGCGCACTGTCTTACTTAGTATAATTTATCCTGTGTTCTTGTGTTTAGACTTGTTGTCCGATATTTATTATTGATATAATTGTAAAGATTTCGTAGGTTTCGTAAAGAAGAGGACAGTATTATATTAAATTCAACTAGACATCCATAATATATCTAGATTTTCCTGTTATATTTCTAAATGAGAACCAGATACAGCGAGCACTAAGTGTTTTGAGACACACGCACAGTTATTTTCTAAGAACCTAAATTACTTCTAGTGATATTTACAAGTGGCAGGTTGACAACGTGGGCGGTGCCGCAGGCGGACACCTGTAAACTGGTGTCGAAAGTATAGAATAAATTATTTTATAGGTACTGAAATTTATTAATTTTGTTTATCCGTTTGTAAAATAATAGATTTATTTAAGCTTCATTGTACAAAATTGAGTACAAAACTGCCAAGCAGAAAGAAATATTGGGTAGTGTCAATTAACTTAAAAGGAAAAAAAAATAAACAGAATAAATAAATATGTATAGGTAACTATTACTTAATATAAATATTTCAGATATACACAGTACCTACATACGGTTAACGACTGACACAAGTTCACTTTTCCATTTCGAAAAACGTTTCGTCGAATTACAATTCATCGATGACAACATGTGAGTGACTATGTAGAGGATTTTTACAGAAAATATTTTCGGAGTACTTAGGAATTTAAATGCCATCGGTCTCGGAGTGTGTCTAATGTTTTTGTGTGTGTGTTAATAATCTGTTGTCTACGGCCAACAAATTCAATTCAATTCAATTTTATTGATCTACCAAAAAACTCAATATCACTCCGACCATCTGATCCCTTCCTATCTAACCGAGAAACACGAAAAAGCAATATCAAAAGGTAACATTTGACACGTCCGAGCACAGGGTGCGGATATTTAATAGGGTCGTTAAATAACTGCGATAGATAGCGAAAACTGTGTCGGCGCGTGCGCACGCGGTTGACGCCGTCAGCGACATCTGGCGGCGCGGGGGGGACGCATCCCCTAGATAAGATACAGCCTGAAATATGGCCGCGATAGCACAGAGGCCGCCGCACACATACGGGCACCTAAATTGGCTCAATTTGTTTGCCGAATTAGAGAGCGACCTACTAATAGGACGTTTCTAAAACCATTACAATAAATAACCAGTAGAAAAGAGCAATTAAACACGTGTGTACAATAATGTAGAAAGAAGTAGGTTGAAATACAGGGCATTGAATATTCTAATGTTTCAAATCATTATCGATGCTGAGAAAATGTTTTAAAGAACGAAGAATAATGTTTACAATTTCTTTTAAAACGTAATGTTTCCTTGTTGAACTAATTGCCATCACTATTATATTTTTTTGCCTTTTTACTTCTTTTATAAGATCGGTGTATGTATGTATGTTTCTGTAAACACATTTACCTAAATAGTGTTGAAACCCGATGTAACATGCAGCTAGTTACGTGCCTCACTCAATGATAATCATATCGTTAGTGCAATTAGGTATGACTTCTATACCGCCCAAAGTAGGAAAAAGCACTGAATTATTCCGTCTTTTTGGAATTAACATATGGCAGTAGTTTACATGCAACCGGCGGTACAGTCGAGTGCGCTAAGCCGTCTTATGGCCCATTGCCCACGAGCTACAACAATGCGAGTACTCGAGTAGTACGGCACGCAACGCCCCCTACCTGAGTGCGTTTTCTTCGCCCGCTGTCCATTACCAAAAATCTAATGTGCATTCCTCACAGTCACGGAAACTAAGCTTTCTGTACTAGTTAAGCAATTTACCCTTATTCGGTTAAAAAGAAAGCTCAAGTTTCTGAGAATGAATATATGAGTATTGTAACTAGAGATGTCACGAATATTCGGCTACTATTCGGTATTCGGCCTATTCGGCCAATTTTTTTAATATTCGGTATTCGGCCGAATAATACATACTATTCGGCCGAATACCGAATACCAAACCATGAAAAAAAGACACGTCATATTACTCAAGATTTTAAGTATTTATAAACTAATTACAATCTCTTAGTAAGTAAAATTGACCAGTAGTAAAATATGATGGATAAAAACAAGTTTTTCAGCATTTGTTGGTAGCAAACGATTTTGCTTTTCATCGTAAATGATACCAGCTTCGGAAAATAACCTCTCGCTGTACACGCTACTCCCAGGAGAAGAAAGATAAACTTTAGCAAATTTCGAGAGATTTGGGTATGGTTTTTTTTTACTGACCACCACTTGTAAGGATCAGCCTTCCGATCTAGGCGAATAGTTTTCAAATAACAATCTAACTTACAACGAGGGAGACAGGTTGCGACAGGTTGGTTCTTGTTTACGCGCTCGACAAGCATGTATTTTGTGCCGAATATTCGGCCGCCGAATATTCGGCGCTTCGGCCGACAGCGTTGCCGAATATTCGGTATTCGGTATTCGGCCAAATCACTATTCGTGGCAACTCTAATTGTAACTATTTTACAGGTTTTACGAGAATGTAATCCATGTTTTATGGTGGAGGTTTTCCCCTATACTGATATAGTTACAAACAATATTCCGGCAAAAATTGTTTTGGGACGTTTCCGTTGACACATAATTGCAAAGTTTCATCAGGCAAAACATGAAAAAAAATGTAGTTGTTAAAAAATTAAGATTACAGAGACTCATCCTACTCTTCTTCGAGACCATTAACACCTAGATATCAGATTGTCTTACATCGGTGTAACTAAAGAGAATAATATATGCAGTCCCACAAAAAAGTTTAAACTGTTCCGTAAAAACTTTCCATTGCGGTTGCGCACAAACAACACGGACGGGTCGCAGCATTCACTCACGCGAGTGTGGGACGGCGTGGGGAACGCGGTGTTTCCTCGTTAGTTTTCCCAAAGCATGAATGATTGAGGTGGAGGAATGCTCAACAATACGCGCGCGGGTCACGCGCGGCGCGCAGCCTGGGCGGTCGCGCCGCTAATTAACCCGCGACGTTGTTTACGACGCGCAGTAATTACTCCTACTCTCTTGTTTCATGCCACTTATTAACCATCATTACTGTTGGGAAACAGAACTGAAGGATGCGGAAACTACCATTAACAAGAACTTTACCTGGGTTATAAAATCACATGAAATATTGAGGAGAAATCAACATTGTTTTGAATCTACTTTATGAATAGGTTATGATTTGACAGTTCAATGCCTTTTTGTCGGTTGTGTGTTATGTCTAGCGGTCATTAAAGACATCATAACATAATAGTTGATAATTTTCCGATGTTCTTAAATTACTGCAAATCTTGTACCTAATTAACACCATTTCACCACACTTAATTAATAAATTGCTCAAGGTTATCAGGTTGTTTTAATTAAATAAAAAAACATAACTGGCAATGTAAAACTATGTGTAAAACATGAATACTATAATTACAAAATTATCTGTGCATTCAGTAAGTACCTACTTAACAAGTTATTTCTCAGTTTTTATTGTAAAAAATATGGTGTACCCACATAATGAACTTCATCATTTACAAACTCGAAGCTCGTTAGTTAAAGGCAAGGACATTAATTCAATACATGCCACAAGAACTAATAACATTAAATAACCTCCGAGAAAAACCAAAGGGGCATAACAAAAAAGGAAAGCTTTGAACAATAGTCACCCCACCGCGCGCCCGCCGGGAAACTCGGCGCGCGACCCCGCCCTCGGCGCCTCCCCCAGGCCACTGCCCCGGCCCCCGTCCCCTGCGCCCTGTCCGGGCGGTGACGTGTGGAATGCACCGCGCCAGGCCGGACCTGCACGCGTATTGACAGTAATTTATGTCGTCGGGTGACCATTACTCAGCCGCCCTTTAGACGAGACGTGAATATTTTATTAATTTGCATCCAATTTTATTTTATGTGTCTGTTGGCAACTGATGGGTATTTGCGCCTGGCATTATAATAAGTGTTCCTTGGTCCAGTGCCTCTTCCCGCGCTTTGCACAGCGCGCATGCGCGCGCCATGTTTTTGTAAATAGACTAGTGTAATCTGAGCAAGCTGAAGTTTAACTGTTTTCCCGCCCCATAATCCGCATATCTAACAGTGGCGACGATTACCCTAATATTTTAATAGAAATACAGTAAATTTTTTTCGTTACGATGTCTGGTGCACAGTTTGGCATTATAAATAGCTTCGATCACAATATTCAGTGTTGGAAAACGTATAAAGGCCGGCTGACGCAATACTTTGTTGCGAATGACATCAACGATCAAGCGGATCCTACGGGCAAGAAACGCAAAGCGATTCTGCTCAGCGCACTCACCGAAGGCACATACGATCTTGCAGCAAACCTAGCTTTACCAAAGGATATTGGTGACGTGCCTTATGAAGACATCATCCGACTTCTCGACGATCACTTCATCCCAAAGCGAGTTGGTTTTGGCGAGCGGCACAACTTTTACGCCGCTACTCAACAGCCTGGAGAATCACACGCGCAGTGGGCGGCCCGGCTCCGCGGGTTGACCGCGCACTGCGGCTTCTCGGTCGTCGAGGAAATGCTACGGGACAAGTTCATCATGGGCATGCTTCCAGGCCCGGAAAAAGAGAAACTTTACGGTCAAAAGCTGACCGATCTAACGTTGGCGAAGGCGTTGGAAATGGCGCAGAGCTCGGTATGCTCGCGCACGGCGGCGGCGGGCGGCGCGCGAGGCGCGGCAGGCGCCGCGGGCCTCTCCAGCGACGCCGATCAGCAGCTTTACAAGATTAAAAGCAAAGGTGGAAGTGTAGGGAAAGTGAAGTGTGGTGTGTGCGGTTACTCTAATCACAAATCGTCGGAATGTAAATTCAAAAATTACGAGTGTCGCAAGTGTCACGTTAAAGGCCATTTACGTAGAATGAGTTCAAAGGTGAACTACGTAGAGGTGGATGGCGGTGATGAGGGTGAGGTCGACGACGACGGTGAGTTGTTCTATATTCGTACCGAGCGGGGAGAACCCATGGTGGACACGGTGTTGATCAAAAATGTACCATATAGATTTGAAATCGATAGTGGGTCAGCGGTTACAGTAATTTCTGAAAAGTTTTATAGAGCTCATTTTAGGGATGTGCCATTATCAGCCGCGCCTAAACAGTTGATAACGTATACCGGGAGGGACATCGTCTGCCCGGGCGTGATACGGCTGCCGGTGTCTTATTCGGAGCAAACACACGAACTCACTCTGTACGTGGTCCGCGACGGTGGCCCACCGCTCTTAGGTAGGGATTTTTTATCGCGGTTTAGGTTACATTTAACACCGGTAAATTATTGTGGCAATGTAATAGACGATTCTTTAAAAAAGTTGCAAAATCAGTATATTGACTTGTTTACAGAGAAGTTAGGCACCTTTAATAAATATAAAATAAAGCTCTCGCTAAAGGATAGTGCGAAACCTATCTTTTTCAAAGCCCGGCCACTAGCTTTTGCTTTACGGGATAAAGTTGAAAAGGAAATCAGTAGGTTAGTCTCTTTGGGAATATTGGAGCCGGTCGAATACTCTGAGTACGCATCGCCGATAGTACCTGTGTTAAAGCGGGATGGATCAGTTCGGTTATGTGCTGATTACTCAGTTAGCCTTAATAAACAGCTGCACGTAGAAAAATACCCTCTACCCACAGTTAATGATTTGTTTTCAAAGATACACGGAGGACGGGTGTTTAGCAAAATAGACTTGTCAATGGCTTATAACCAATGCGTCCTGGACGAGGAGTCTCAACGCTTGACCTGTATCAACACTCACCGCGGTCTCTTTAAATATAAACGCCTCGTCTTCGGTTTAGCCAGCGCGCCCGCTATCTTTCAGCGAACGATGGAAAACGTGCTCTCAGGACTGGAGGGCGTTCTGTGTATGTTAGATGACGTCTTAATTTTTAGTATTGATAAACAGCAACATTTAGAAAGGCTCAATGCGGTATTTAAACGCCTACAAGACTCTGGGTTTACATTAAAAAAAGAAAAATGCGATTTTTTTAAGGACGAAATTACCTACCTGGGACATGTCATATCAAAAGATGGTATTAAAAAAGAACCCGAGAAAGTAAAAGCTATGTCCGACGCACCCGTTCCATGTAATGTTAGCCAGTTACAGTCCTTCTTAGGTTTAATCAATTACTATAGGAACTTCGTGCCAAATGCGTCGACGATTCTCAGTCCCTTATATGACTTGTTAAAAAAAGGTTGTAAATGGAATTGGACGAAAGAACATGATAAATCGTTCAGTAAAATCAAGGAAATGCTTACATCGGATCAGGTTTTAGCGCATTTTAATCCAAATGCGAAAATAATATTGACTGTGGATGCTTCCCCTACCGGGTTGGGTGCTGTTTTGTCGCAGGTCGAGGAGAACGGCGTCGAAAGGCCTATTTCGTTTGCATCACGCACCTTAAATGCCGCTGAAAAGAAATACGCGCAGATCCAAAAGGAGGCTACTGCTATAATATACGGCGTGCGCCGTTTTCACCAATACCTATACGGTAGGGCAGAACCGTTTATTTTACGCACGGATCATAAACCTTTGCTATCAATTTTTGGCCCTTACAAGGGCATTCCTGAGATGTCAGCAAATAGGTTGCAGCGATATGCTTTATTTCTTAGCAGCTACAACTACAAAATTGAATATATACGTAGCGCTGACAATAACGCAGATTATTTATCTCGCGCGAGTCTGCCGCCGCGCGCTCCTCGCCCTAGCGAGTGCACGTGCATCGATGGTTGCGGCGACGGCGAGACAGCGTGCGACCGCGCGACGTATGTTTGCTTTGTTTGGGACGGGTCTATGCCGGTAACCCTGCCTAAGTTACAGGAAGCTACCAGAAATGATACAGTCCTTAATCGCGTAGCTAATTTTATTACTAATGGTTGGCCGCCAAAGATGACTGATGCGAGTTTGAAGCCCTTTTATCTGTGCAGATCTCAATTATCATTAGAAAATGGGTGCATTATGAGAGGACACAAGGTTGTAGTTCCCGAGGTTTTATGTGGATCAATATTAAAAGAGCTTCATTCTTCTCACTTAGGCATTGTAAAAACCAAAGCTGAAGCCAGGTCAAGATTTTGGTTTCCAGGAATAGATCAGGCTTTGGAATCGATGATAAATTCTTGCGAGGTCTGTATTCAACTGAGACCGTCGCCGGCGCGGGTCGCTCCAGAGCGGTGGGAATATCCTCCGGTGGCGTTTCAGCGCATACACATCGACTTCCTTGGCCCTATTAAAAATAGCGTCTATTTAGTTATTGTTGATGCACATAGTAAATGGGTAGAGGTTTACAACATGAATAATTCGACGACGTCTGCTGCGGTGATCGAAAAATTGTGTGAGTTCATGTCGAGATTTGGTATTCCAGAAACGATAGTTAGTGATAATGGCACGGCCTTTTGCTCTAACGAATTTGGTAATTTCTGTATTTGCAATGGCATTAACCACATGACGTCACCGGCCTACCACCCGGCCAGTAATGGCCAGGCGGAGAGTTCAGTAAAAATAATCAAAAGGGGAATTAAATCGTGTCTGTTATCGAACAGCTCGACAAAAGATTTAAGGTTAAACTTATTAAAATACCTTATGGATTATAGGAATTCAGTGCACACCACCACTGGGTTATCTCCGGCTGAAATTGTGTTTGGTCGTAAAATAAGATCGAGGTTGGATATAATTCATCCAAAACCACCGTCATCACCGCCCCCCACTTCTAACCGTAGTTTAATTAAGCAGTGTACGCAATGTAAACCAAATCAAACTCATAAGTCATTTAGTATTAATGAGCATGTACTGTTTAAAAAGTTTTATAATAAAAATACTTATAAGTGGTGTAAAGGAATAGTAATTAAGAGGCTAGGGAAAGTTACATATTTAATTAAAGATGTTGTTACTTCGGAATGTTGGAAAAGACATAAAAATCAAATAGTTGTAGATAAAGGTGTAAGTAACAATCTATTAGAGAGACAGCCCATATTACCTGATCGATGCCCTCGTCAGCTAGCGCCCTCGCCAACTCCGCCATCATCTCCGCTGCCACCGTCATCTCCGCTGCCACCGTCATCTCCGCTGCCACCGCCATCTCCGCTGCCACCGCCATCTCCGCTGCCACCGCCGGGCGACGCCGAGTTGCCGTTTAGTCAAAGTCCGGAGCCACGTGATTCGGTTCTGTCTCCAACATTAACTCCTACAAATTCATCTTTACCTGTTCCGGAAGAGACCGTAGCACCCCGAACTGGCTGCTTGGAGGGAGAGGAAAGACTCGTGGAGCCGAGTTCATCAGTGTCGCAGGAGAGCGATTTGAACATTGACCAATTGGATAGATTAAACGTCGCCGCCTCCGTGTGCGAGCAAGGACCGGAGACAGAGGACAGCGATCGACTCGAGGAGCGGGCAGAGCAAAGGGTTGCGCCTTATAGATTACGAAAGCGTCCTCGAGTAGATTTTAAAAGATTTTTCTAGTTTTATATTGTTTTATTGTAGTTAAGGAATTAGGGGGAGGATTGATGGGTATTTGCGCCTGGCATTATAATAAGTGTTCCTTGGTCCAGTGCCTCTTCCCGCGCTTTGCACAGCGCGCATGCGCGCGCCATGTTTTTGTAAATAAACTAGTGTAATCTGAGCAAGCTGAAGTTTAACTGTTTTCCCGCCCCATAATCCGCATATCTAACAGCAACCGAAGGCAGTTTTAATACAACCTGTTATACTCGTAGTAACTGTACTTAGTTCATTACGGAAAATGAATTAAACGTTTACCTTTACCGCCATTGATAGTGTATTTAAAAAAGAGGTAGATATGCCATCCTTTGACGCACGGCGATTAGAATTTGATCCGTCGAGATATACTAAATCTATGTGCTTCACCAACGATTGACATTATGCGTCTTAAATGATTTGTGTCAATTAACACAATATGAGCGGAGCATTTTTCGAGCGCTAGTGCCGTATCTACCTCTTTTTTAAATACACTATCAATGTTTACCGCTATTAATTATTTTATGCTCTAGGGAATAAATTGTGCAAAACGAAAGGGCAAATCGTTTTGCAATTCTACCCATCCAATGCAAGCCAAGTTCTATTTACCTATTTCACCGTTCATAGGTGAAATAAATCTTATAAGTTTCATTTTACTAATTCCAAGAAAGCTTACTTTTCATCCAACGGGAATCAACTGAAAACAAAATTACTATTGTTCTCCATCCATAACTCACCGTGAAGTATTTTTACAACATGCTATTTGTTTAAAGTTATTTGTCTCAAATGCAAACAAATATGTCTAGAATGTTAGAAGACATAGGAAGAAATTAATTTTACAATTATTTCTATCTGTTGCAGGTCTCGAGAGCAAACACCGAAGAAGGTAAGTGATTTAGTTAATAATTTTATAGCTTTTTGACTTTTTGTATGATTTGTGATTGTATGTGCGTTATTTCAAGAGCGATGTTCGTTATTTTGAAACTGTTAAGATATTCTACTACGAGTAGCAACGTGGAGACACAACTGCTTCCAGTAGTTTCCTGTTGGAAATAAGCCTTTCACTACGCCAAAGTCGCCAAAGCTTTTTAAAGTTTACAGATTGACGTTTGTAATTGCTGACTTCAGATGACGAACTTTAATCGTTTTTATTTTGAATAAAATCTAATAAGATTCTTATTAGTATTAGAAACCATTAAAACAAGGGTATTTTGAAAGAGTAAATAGTTTCGTCACCCTAGCTCAAACAGGCGTGTGTGCGCGTCACGCATAACCTGTTTCTAGATTGGGCAGCGCGCGCCGCCAAGCGCTGCGGCTCCGCGTGGTCACTGACTTCGGTCTAGCCTTTCCACAGTCTAACGACTGCGCCATGCTAACTAGGTCTTAGCATAAATGCTTAAACGTCCGCTAAAAAGGATATAATACTCATTTTAATGCAGCGATCATTTAATTTATTCTTCGTCGTCCACCTGGCGAACAGATTAAACAGACAGCTCGTCGCATAAAAAACCTGTTTTAATATTTCGGCCGTTTTGTTTGCTATCTTACGATACCTAGACTTAGGCTGGGCGCACACGCAACAAGAGTGACTACTTGTCATTTGACCTGAATGGTAAACACAAAGCTATTTTATAGATTGAAGTATGTTACAGTTTTTTTTAGAATAGATTTTGTTTGTGATAATGACTAATAAGGCATCGTTGGGGTGACATAAAGCAAACTTTTCTCTCCCGTTTTAATCATTTCACATCAGTACACTTCGTTGACTTATTGTGTCCTCTAGTTATGAACGCTCACCTATGGTAAATATTGGATATTAAAATCAGACTTGCTCATTAGCCCCCCTATAATATAAAAAAACTCAGAAAAATGGATGACTAAAACTATCAGGTATTTTATCATTATTTTCATATTTTTTAAAGCATATAACTGCCTAAAATGTTAAATATTAATTATTAAACTTGTCTCAGGTCGAATCAAATAAAATTATATTTTCTTATATAATATTTAGTTACTTGTTAGTTGTTAGTCTATAAGATCTAGATCTCATTAGATAAATAGATAGTATATACCGAGTTCCGGACTCCCTTTTTCTAATGCTGTAGGGCTGGTGCCTATGGTTATGGTATAACCGCAGGCTCTCTAGACCTCGGGCCGTGTGTGGTACTCGGGACTAAAGCGTCCCACTACCCAGTAAACTCCCCTGATTTCTCTTTATAACCGATTGGTGCAAGTTGGTTTCATCCTGTTGGATATTAACCATCCCTAGGTTCCCCAACTCGATTCTGGGACCCCTTGTTAATTTTTGCCCAGTGTGTTAGAACTAGCATTCGTGTGCAACTAGTCTTACTCCAGGCCAGTCGGGTCGGCGCGCCGTGCTCAGCGATGCACATTTCGCTGCTCATAAATTATAAGCTAGTCTAGCATACTAATGTCTATTTTTTCTCTCGCGATTAACTCGTTGATAGATCAGGGGTATAATTAATGATATCTCTTGTAATTAATGAGCAGCAAAGAAAGCGCCTCCCCGAGTGACGTAGCGATATTTTTTCCTTTGCGTCCGGCGCACCCTGGGCAATCAGCGAGTCCCTCTAACGCTGAGCCGATCTTTCCACCACGATGGCAAATCCAAATCCTAAACAACGGTCCATTTCAGGGCCAAACAGTCCTCTCACAAAAACGGCCTTGTGCGTTATCTCGGTTAACATCGAAGGGTTCTCACCAAGCAAGTCAGAATTGCTGGCGCAGCTCTGCCAACACACGAAATGCCATATTTTATGTGTTCAAGAAACCCATCGAGATGTCAGTCAGGGCCGACCTTACGTTCCTGGACTGTCGCTTATCGCTGAGATCTGTCACCCGAAGCACGGTAACGCAGTGTTTGCTGCTCCTGGCGTAAGCATACTGTCTACTAGTTGTACCACCCAAAACGATATTGAGGTTATAACGGTGGAGCTTAACACTTGTACAGTCACTTCAGTATATAAACCTCCCAATGTACTTTTTTCACCAATTAATATAAATGTAAAATATAACACGACACCACATATTGTTGTTGGAGACTTTAATAGCCGTAGTTCAAATTGGGGATACAGCACAACAAATGCCGACGGCCTCGCTGTTGAGGATTGGGCTGAAGCAAGAGATCTCACACTAATTCATAACTCCAAACAGGCGGCTTCATTTAATAGCGGTCGGTGGCAGCGTGGTTATAACCCAGACTTAATATTTGTCAGTGCAAACATCAGCTCTCAATGCAATAAAACAGTCTGTCAACCAATACCCCATACACAACATAGACCTATTATGTGTAATGTCCAATCAGTTGTTCGCCCAATCACAGTTCCATTTAAGCGCAGATTTAACTACACAAAAGCTAATTGGGAGCTATATCGAAAATCAATAGATAAAAGCATTGAAAGCCTGCCTCCTTCGCCCCAAAATTACGATCAATTTGTTAATATTATTTTAAAATCGTCACTTCAGCATATTCCGAGGGGATGTCGATCTTCCTACATCCCAGGTTTGTCGGTTGAGTCAACTTCACTATTAAACACATATGAAAACGCCTATAGTATTGACCCATTTTCTCAAGAGACCGCCGAAGCCGCAGAACAGTTACTACAAGCAATAAATGAAAATCGCAGGTTAAAATGGGTAAACACCGTTACTGGCATTGATATGACTCACAACAGCAAAAAGGCCTGGACAGCAATTCGTAAACTGACAGGCGATCCTCCTCCTCCTAAAACTCCCAGCCAGGTCACTGCTAATCAGATTGCTCAGCAACTTTTGGTAAATGGGAAACCTAACATCCGTTTGGGCAGGCCCCCACGTTCAACCGCGTCTGTAGAGGAGGATTCAGTCAGTCAACCTTTTGAGGTGGATGATGTCATCCTCGGTATCAAAAGCCTTAAGCCTGGTAAGGCATCAGGTGTTGACAACATTTCGGTGGAACAACTCAAAAACCTTGGCCCCACTGCTGTGTCCTGGCTCCATCTCATGTTTAACAGTTGTTTAGATTCCGCTAAAATACCGCCTCTCTGGAGGAAATCGAAGATCATAGCTATTCCGAAGCCAGGAAAACCACTTGATGACCCAAAGAACTATCGTCCAATTTCGCTCCTGTGTCATACATACAAACTCTTTGAACGTCTTTTGTTAAATCGCCTTACTCCGATACTTGATCAGAGATTAATTCCAGAGCAGGCTGGTTTTAGACCCAGAAAGTCTTGCTGCAATCAAGTGCTGAACCTCACCCAGCACATAGAAGATGGGTTTGAGTTGGGAATGATTACAGGCGCAGTGTTCGTTGATCTGTCTGCAGCTTATGACACCGTGAACCTGAGGCGGTTGTTGTGGAAAGTAAGCTCAATGGTTAATGACTCAAAATTTATTAAAGTCCTGAGCGAGCTGCTTCGCAACCGTCGCTTTCGGGTTCACTTATCTGAGGAAAAGAGCAGATGGCGTACCCAAAAAAACGGACTTCCTCAAGGCAGTGTCTTGGCGCCAATTCTTTTTAACATATACACAAACGATCAACCATCTACACCTAGCACAAACCGCTTCTTGTATGCTGATGATCTGGCTTTGACATCTCAGTCCCATTCCTTTGCAGAAATAGAAAATAACCTCACCTTAGCCCTCAATAGTCTTAGTCTTTATTATAATCAAAACGCCCTTAAACCTAACCCAAACAAAACTGAGACATGCAATTTCCATTTAAAGAACAAACTCGCTGATCGCAAATTAAATATTCTCTGGCAAGGACACAGCATCTCCCATAATAGTAACCCTAAATATTTAGGTGTTACTCTTGACCGTTCTCTTACATATAAGAAAAACTGCGAAAACCTCAAGCAGAAAGTAAATTCCCGGAACAATCTCTTGCGTCGCCTGACCTCGACCAAATGGGGTGCTGCACCCAATGTTCTAAGGACAACGGGAATGGCGCTCTGCTTCTCTGCCGGGGAGTATGCGTGTCCAGTCTGGGGCAGATCTGCCCATGCTAAACAGGTGGATGTAGCATTGAATGAAACATGCCGGATTATAACTGGTTGCTTAAAATCGACTCCGCTGCCAATGCTATATCCCCTCGCCGGTATTGCCCCTCCCCAGGTACGCAGAATACTGGCTGTCCGTGCACCGCGATAGCAATCGTAAGTAGGACAAAATATTATTTTTACATTTTAATGCTATGTATTTTTATTTTATTTTATTTTTATTTTATGTGTATTTGAAATTTTGTAACTTTATATTTTATATGGGTTTGTTGCCTGAAATAAATGACTTTATTATTATTATTATTATTAGAACCATCGCAAGTCGCCTTGAGAGAACTAAAATGGAAAAGTACACTGAGCATCCCATGCACGGCTATAATGAGGTTACACAAAGATTGAGAAGCCGGCGAAGTTTTTTAAAATATGTCCAAGCCCTTAATACTGAGCCGCCTTCTGCCAGACTCGCGCTTTGGGCTAATAACTTTGCTCCACCAGATTTCTTTGTGTCACCGCAGGAAAGCCTTCCACTTGGACATGGTCTGCCTTGGTCTACCTGGAAATCTTTAAATAGACTTCGAACCCAGGTTGGCCGGAGCAAAGAAAACAGGTCTAGGTGGGGGTTTGCCGAAGAGATGGACCTCGCTTGCGAATGTGGGTTCTCGCCTCAGTCCATGCTGCACTTGATTTCCTGCCAATGTGTCCTGTCAACTGTACACAGGATGAGCTAATGAGTGCTTCGGATAATGCGATACAAGTCGCTGAGTACTGGGCCAATTTTGTTTGATTTATTTATTTATTATTTGCTATCGACACGAAAAGAAGAAGAAGCAGCAATTGTTCGATATGCGTGCAGTTATTAAAAAAAGCGATCAATAGTTCAAGTAATTTATTTATGTCTCATTTTTGTTTATTAATCTAATTGCTAGAATTTTTTGGTACTTTTTTAAATAAACTTTTCAGTTTCACTGGACATGCGAAAAAAGCCAGAAGCCAGATGACGAAATAATAAATATTACAAATTTTGAGTTTCAACAACCGGACACGCGTCTCGAGTTGATGAATAACCCTTTTTTCATGGCTTTTTTAACTTCTTCAATGACAGCAACCGGAATCATCAATTTCAATGTAATATTTGGCCATTTTGATATCAAACTGCGGCTGTGTTAAATTGTAAGTCATATTATAAAAATTTAGTCAGTGTTCTGCCAAACTGTTGTTAATAAGGCCTCGGAATTTTATTTCCAACCCTGCAGGTGATATCTGCCGCCATAACAGGTCTGGCTGTGTTCCGGCAATATTAAATGTGAGAGCCAGTATACTTGAAATCTAAGGTTCGAAGATCAGATGAGCCTACAGTCTGGCAGCACATTAAACAACTCTTCTTGGTGAAGTGTCCCTCAATGGAATAGACCGCAGTAGCCACTTACCATCAGGTGTGCTGCGTGCCAGTCTGCCAATCGATGAAGTATAAAAAAAATAACACAAATCATGTATGAATTATTGATTGACTATCTCACTATTGGCATCGCGCACTCCAACAGCCTCGTCATCAAAAATGACAGAATAGCATAAACAGTGAACTATTTTTCAATTGTAATAATTATGTGTTGGAATGCTACAAAGTATACATTATAATGATAAAAGAGATAAATGTATATATTTATTAATCAAATTGATCAAAACATTATTATTGATGATTCTACCCACAAGTGAGTATTAAAACAACGTTCAAGGCAGATAGGTATTATGTTATGTATCGAATTGTAGCAAGACATTTTGTAATGAATGAATATTTATACAATTCTCACTTTGTTGTTAAGATTTCAATGCCATATAGTTTATGTATTACGTAATCAGTATCTTATTCAATTACTGAACACATCGTACGCCGTTTAGATATGAAGAATGTTTAATCTTAAGTGGCATAATTCAATAAAGAAAACCAGCATGACGGTAGTCGCCGTCCCTGATATCTAAATTTAGAGAAAAGTTCATTACCGGAATAATTTAACAGGAACGCATCTGACGGGGCCGATAAGTCTGTTTTATATTCGTCTACATCGATACGGAGATCGGCTATAAAGCCGCGATGTCCGCGGCCGCGGTAATGTTGGACGCGGATACGAGCGGGGACAGTTTCCCAGGCCGCCCGGCCCGGCGCGCAGCGCCTTATCAAGTGGCGCCTGCATTAGTGCTCCCCCTCCGCCCTTCGCCGCCCCCGCCCTGCGCCGGCGCCGCCGCTCTTAAGCTGCGACAAGGTTTCGGTTTTTTTGTGAGCTCTCTCGTTGTGGAAGGTAATTAATTAGGGCGCGGACCCTGTGTGGGAAAGCGGTGACACTCGACGCGTGATTCGCACACTCACAGGACAGCTCCATATGGTCTCAATAGCTTTACTTTGAATAGAAACTCCTGACATGTAATTGAACCCATTAACCAAGTTTCTGTTGGTTGAGAAACGTTGAAGAAGTGAAAGGTGATAATGACACAAGTGCCTTTTAAAAATTGTCTGTGATTTTTATCCCGACCAACTATATTATTGAAACAATTATTGGTTCCTTTAGGATTACAGTTCTCGTCAAAGAAATGGCTTATTTTATGAAAATGAAAATAATGAAGGCCATTATTTGATGATAACTCGTATTATCAAGTAATTTATTACGAGAGGTGCTGAGCGGAAATTTGAAGTTGTTATAACTCTATGATAAAGGTGTGTTTAATGTGTAATGAATCATAGCGGCTTTGCACTGCAAAAGCAATCGTTATCTATGCAACAATGAACAATAACATTAAAGCTATGAAGATAAAGAGATAGAGAACACAAGATTAATAGAAAACGATATGCCTGTAAACGTCCTCTGGCGAATGAAGTCTAATATGAAGAAATTAAATAGGCACGCAAATTCACCTGAGTCTGGGAGAACAACATCTTAGAAACGATAGTGTCGCGTCGCAGTTTTTGCCCATTAAGTGATATTTTTTGCCCGTTAAAAGCTAGTGTAGTGGTGGAATGCCATTGTTGTGACGGAACAGTTCGCATCGGTGCTGCGTGTGTCACGAGTTACGGGTGGTTTTTATTGCGCACCACGGCCTGTCCCGTTGCGTAACGACCCTTTTACAAATGACTCACAAAAAGTGGAGATGCTGCGATAAAGGTTATAACTGTCGCGACGCGCAGTCATTAGGCGAAGACGCGGCTACCTCACGCCGCACCCACCGCTTATTAATAATTCAAATATTATAACGTTTGTATCGTATTTCAAAGGCTGCGGCCGGCGAAATCGAGACTCCTTTCTTGTTGCGAGTGCGGAGATATATTCAGGTGCGAGCGGGACGGCAGCTTTGTTTGTTGGCTATTAATAACAGGGGAACAAGCCGATCGGAGTGGATTAACACATTAACAGGTCCGTTGTCGCCGGAATAAAAGCATTCCCGGTGTGTGTCGGGAGACGGCGAGGAAAAAACGCGGTGACAAGCGGAGTGCGCGGGCGCGGCCGATCAATTAGTAGGCCGCCGCCGGCGCATACCGCGCGATAAATTACGACTCTCACAATAATAATAAAACCGACAAAATATCTCCCAAATAGAAAATTGATACTGCGAGGATTTACTTAAAAGTGTCGCAGCGGAGGCCGGTGTGGGCGATGATTACATTATTAGCGCCACGGACACCGGCGAAACCAAAAATAGATAAAGATATCGTTTTTACTTGATTACTTGATGAATAATTGCAATACAACTTAAACTTTTTATTTAGGCATATTTATAATTAGCTCTGTATAAGGTCACTGAAGTATTCCTTAAAAGAGAATTGCAATTATTTTGAATTTCTTTTTATTGTTTGTGCCATAATTAATCCTTTGTGTGGTTAATGGCAAATGCAGATAATACGATGATTGGCGTGGCAGCCTGGTCGTAGTGAGTACAGATGCGGCACTGGTACGAGCAGTTGGTCGCAAGCGTTTTAAAGGGCTCTTTATCTGGATTCTGGGTTAGTCAGCGAGGCGAATGACGCGCGCGTCTGCGGTCTGGATCGGTTGCGGGAATCAGCCTTGTTTACTTACAAATCAGGCAATTCTACTTATTGTTTCTTTTATTTCGATATAATAATTTTTTGCGTATAATTGATTATATAATGTTACAGTCAAAACCCTTAACCAGTCTAAACCCTTATTGACCGGTAAAATGAGTTGATTGAGGGTGTCGGTTAAAGACTTTAACTTCAAAAATGGGTTCGAATCTTACGGGGAGCATCCCTTTGTATCATCTTAGACTGCGACCACAAAACGCCAAAACCGAATCCTCAGTCAAAAAGCTTATTGACCGGTCAATAAGCTTTTTGACTGGTTAAGGGTTTTGACTGTAACATATACAGTTCCAAAGTGGTTAAGCCACATAAGTCCTATGAACAAATCTCAATGTTACAAGATTAAAAATAGCAATATTATGCAAAAAACACTTTCAAAAATTAACTGGACGGAGCCAATATTTTTCATTGATAATTAATTGGTATTGTGCATTGGATGAAGGTAAAAAAATACTGCACTAACAAGCAAGCTTCAATGACTGCCATTGTCAAGTCACTAACTCAGAAGTTATCGCGGACAGATTAGCCCCTCATTAGATTAATTGCATGATCTGGTTTGACATTTAGAATCTATTGTCAATACATTACTTTCTCTCATTCCTCCTTGACATCTGAATGACTTACTTGTATGTGTGTGGCCATTAAATTGCTGATTATCATAAATTCTGACATGTGATAGATTAGGTACGATGTGTCTCTAATTCATTCACGTCGATTTGTTCAATCGAGTCTGAGTCTAGTTTATACAATAGGCACAGAATTCAGTCTATAAGTCTAACACTCAGTTGCAGAAACGTCCATTAAAGTAAATGTTTCATTAAAGCTATTGCTGTCACTTTTTATTTCATGACAACGAAAAGTGACAGCATTAGATTTAATGAAGCATTAACTTTAATGGAGCTTTCTGCAACAGGGTGTTAGTATGTATTTTTTACTATAAATCGGCGCCCTTAATTATTGTTCATGGAGATCGGTTTTGTATGACGACCAGTAAACATTCTTTGATTTGAAATCGCGCTCAGCTGGGAAGTGACCGGGCTTTCATTTTGAGTTTTATTGCAATGTAGGTTACCGTGCTTCAGAAAGATTTGACTTTATTTATTCTGTTGCTTTAAAACCGTCGATTTGTGATCTGACATTAATGTTTGAATTATTTATTATGGAATACATTATGTATGTACACATGAGCAATAATATTATAATTTCGTCGATTGCGCTCATTGACTGGTGGTGGGCATTTTAATATTTGCCATCAGGTTTTCAGCAAATACCATGAAATAGTGGTTTTACAAATTTTGATATTCCCCACTCCTTCGAGTAATATCTACCGCACTAAAAGCTCTGGGCGTCTAGCGACAAAAAGTATGGAGTGCAATTGAAATAAAATAAATGAAAATCAGACAATCCTGCAGCCTTGCAGTACAATTTTTGGACGATACTTTTCGATTAAGGCTCCCTCAATGGACGGACACGCTGCGGTGACCACTTTATATCTGGTGGGCTACGTGTCAGCCTGCTAGTTGAAATTGTTTGTGTTTTTATACCAATCGCAGTGGTGAATGTCATTTCCACAAAATGTATCTCACGTCGGACCGCGCCTCGTCCAGTAGGCCGGTGTTTGCGCCCCGCAGGCTTGTCACGCGGCAAAAATGAACCGGTGTAAATCCCTCTTTACGGCGATAACGTACTACCGCTGAGTTAATTCATCAGGTTTAATTGTGCCGGCGAGGTCGCGGCGGCGCCGGGCGCGGGCGCGGGCGGCGGGCGCGCAGGGGGCGGGCGGCGGGGGAGAACACGGAAAGGCTTTCGGGCGGCGCTTCAGAGGCGCACAGATTAGCCGCGTACACGCCGCCCGCCGATTATTAACCCTTCGATATTCGAACCTCTAATTTATGCGTAGTGGACATTTCGGCTGGGTGTTATTAGATTTTTACTTTAGTAGGCGCCAGAAATAAAATTTAAGCGAAACCTTTCTTAATGCGAGAGGTCGTGAGACACCTGGTTGAAACGAGCTTCGTTTCGGTGTATTTATGATACCTACAGCTACAAGTAACACACATCTCGTGTCGCGTAATATTTACACTGACATTCTTCAAAAGATGAAGAATTTATTAGCGTAGCGGTCGGGTTTTTTGTTATTCTGTTGTTAGATTACTAAAAGCTAAAAACACTAGATTAACTGATAAAATACAGAATAGGTACAGTCGAAAAAGAAAATAAAGTGAGAAGAACAACACAATGTCTAATTAGAGGTACTGAAGTAGATTTAATAAAGTAATAATTAAAGCAGATGTTACAAACCCACATTAATTTTGGTTTCGTTGGTACATACTCGTATTTACACAAGATCGTGCATATGCTTCCATCTATCTTATAGTGGTTGGAAAGATTATCATGCGTTCTGTTCATAACATCGAAGGACTAACTCGTTGCTACTTTATATTGAAAGGAGCGATGTCACTTTTCTAAACTTACAATACCTACCGTGAATAACTTCTAAAATCTTATTTCATTTGAAACTCCTTATAAATATTTGTTTGTCTACAAAATAAAATATTTGATCTGATATTCACACGATTACTATTACTACTCATTAAATAAAGCAACTAAAAACATTAATCACCAAAAAAATGTTTATCTGAGTGGGATTCGAACCATGGACTACTAAAGCACACAACAGGCTTTGTTCCAACTCCATCCAGCAATCACATCTTAGTTTGGCATAAAATGCAAAATGTCACTGGATCAAACGGTAAGAGGTTATGTTCTTCACTAATCCGAGTTAATTCATGCCGTAGAGGTAATTAATTGCAAGAGAAGTGATCTCTCTTTATCTGTTATGTATACGTGTATGAACAGTATTACTCCAATTAAAATGGCATATTAATTATTTACCGCGAAAGGTAAATTTATAATTTGTTCAACTCCCATATATGTATATTTGGTCAGTTTTATCTAGCCAACACAATGAAAATAACACGAGAAATGAAAAATGTTTTCATATTAATGTTGTTATTTATTATTCTCGGAATTCATTTAATTTAATTGGATTAAATGGGGTGGATTAAATTAATTAATTAATACAAATATAATTAAGTGGCTCACAACGACAAATTAGGATTCTTTCGAGACTCGAGGCACATATACCGAGCAGTGACCCCGGTAGTCGTCTTCCCGGCGAAATTTAATAAGTCGGTGCTAATTGACTCAGCGGCGTTACTGGAGGACAGTGCGCAGCAACAATGGTTCGCAGCGCATCGGTTATGGCGTATTGTACGCTGTGCGCCGATGTCCCGCGCCCGCGCAGATCGTATCTGCGTAACTACCGTGAAATGGAATCAGCGGCAGCTATGCGTCCGCCGGAACGGTACAAACAGTGCACTTAATGTGGACTTTTGCACGACTTGCCAAATTAAAAACACAATTAAACACTCATTAAACTCGGTCCGTGGAATTCTAGCTAGCTAAAGCTTCGAGAACTTTAAAGCTTCTCTAAGTAAGATAATAATTTTTGAAAGCAAAACATGTGAAAACACTTAATTTGGCATGAAAGGTTGATTATAATATGAGTATTTCAAATTTCATTTAAAACAATAACCATAAAATATTGTAAGCGCAACAGTGTGGTAGATCTAGGGTCCTTTAGCATATGGTATCTATTTTTATTAATATGTGCCGTGGTCTAGGTCTAGTGCTGTTAGCGCATGTGCTATTTAGTCTTGTGCTCTAAGCGGTATATTATTTTTATATAGAATACATTCGATAGATATAAAAATGGTTGTATTCTTACAATCTTATGGTCGAGAAGTCGCCTATTACACCAAGGGTCGCGGGTTCGATCCCCGCACGGTACAAACATTTGTGTGTATGAACATGTCTGTTTGTATCGGTCTGGGTGTTTCTATGTATAATATGTATGTATTTACAAAAAAAAAAGTATATAAGTAATGTTTATCCGTTGTCTAGCACCCATAGCACAAGCTAATGCTTAGTTTGGGGCTAGATGGCGCTGTGTGAATAATGTCCAGAGATATTTATTTATTTATTTTTTTATTTAACTTGGCAATATAACGGCTACCCAGTGTATGTATACATTATCAGAATAATATGTATATAACACGTTTTAATACATTGAAGACGAAGCAGACTCACCTCAAAATTAGGCCTAAATACGCACTTATTTGATTCCCGCACGGTACATATCTGTGTATCATTCTGAATGATTCTATAAATAATTAATATGTATGTATTAACACAAAAAGTATGTAAGGAATGTTTATAGTGATAAGTACAAGCTATGTTTATGTAGTTGTGGACTAGTCGGCATTGCGTGAATATCCCAGGATAATCCGCCACGGCTTAGCAGTTTGCAATTAAGTAATGCAAACATTTTTTTTTTTTATAAAAACGAACACAGTTTTTTTCATATTAAAACAAGCTGTTTGACAGTTATTCAAAATAATTTATGTATAATTTAGTACACGCGTCATGGCATACGGAGTTCTGTGTTTTCTTATTGAGTGCAAATCACTTCTGTCATTATCAAGAATAAAATCGATAGGGTCACGAAAATAACAATTTTAGTAATGTGTGTCGTAACACAGCGGTGACAGGCAGTGGCGCCGGCGCAGGCGCGAGTTTCTCGCTTTGATTAGCCCGTCTTCACCCAACACGATCATCTTTTTTTTCGTGCTTACTTGATTCAACACTTTTTTCGTCTTAATGTCACTTTAAGAGTGTTAAAAACTATCGGAAGATTTAGTGATGACACACCATGGACTTTATCCCTTTAATGTTGAAGGTATTTCTTTTTTAGCTTAAAAACGAAATGGCAAAACAATACATTAAAATCTGCCCATGATCAGTGTATATCCATGCAACGATTTAGAACACATTTTCACCAGTTTCGCTTTTTAACTTGACATCTATCAGCAGACTATCAGACACCAGTAGCCGCTATTGCCTGAAAGTTTTTAATTGTTGGTACTCATTAGACGTTATGACTGATTTTTCTTTTTGAAATTCTAAGAGTTTGAAAGAAGTAAGTAATCTGACATTTGATAACATTTGTAATTTGCACAGGACCACAAACAATAGAAGAAGAGAAGTGAGGCCTTTGCCCTGCAGTAGGACGTTATAGGCTCATAACAATAATAACACAAATAGAAATGGGAAAAATACCAGCTCTGAAGGTGTTAAAAAAGAAAACAGTAAAATAATAAAAAGTTCTTTACAAAATATTTGTTAATGATTTTTTCACTCTATAATTAATTTTTATAAAGTTTGACTGTCTGAGTCCTCACAGCCAGCGCGCAGTGCGCATTGCCCCAGATCTATATTAATACATATTTTTTGCGAAACTGTTTAACATAATTGCTTGGTTTCCGGTCGCGATTTGTCAACAGCCACTGTGTATCGAGATCAGGTCATCGCTGATGCGGAAAGATAACCGCTTGCGAAGCTCCAGTACTGGGCTAAATAGATGATGCAGTCAACAACACAAATGTTCTCGAAACAAAAGATTTTAACTTGTATTTGGAAGATAATTTAGTTATTTAAATTGTTTAAAGCACTAGCAAGAAATAACTTGGTCCATTGGTGGATTGTGGCAAGGAATTATTTAACCCGGAGTCGTGGTGTATTAGTGATCTACCTCGCTGCTACTACGTTAGTACTATTATAATATAATAGTACTAATATAATAATACTAATTAATACTATTATAATATAATAGAATAAAAGCACAGAATATAAAATTATATTCTGTGCTGCTACGAAAGGACAATTCTCGCAAAAGACATCAACGCGTTACGTACGCAACTGTCATATTACAAAATAATGTATTTTTTTTATTATGTGTTCTAAGCCTTTTTCTTTAATATTTTATTAATGCAAAAGATTGTTATCTTTCTGATGTGAATTGTATTTGTCTAAACGAGTTGAAAACTAACATACTCGTACAGTCAGCAGCACCTCTGCTTATTATAATCAATAATTATAATTAAAATTAATTATAATAAGCAGAGGTGCTTATAATTAATAATTATTAATTATTCTAATAGCAATAGTCTAACTAAACGATTCACATTAAGCTGAAAGCTGATTGTGTGCTGCTTCTGTATTCCGAGGTTTGCAAAGCGGTACGCTTTCCACTTACTTTTATTGTTTTTTTTTGGGAAGGCTGATACTTTTTTTAAAATCACCTTACCCAATAAACCATTAATTCAACAATAGTATAAAAAATATTCATTTATTTATATTTCTCGGTTAAGTGATAGTTGGAGGTTCGTTTTTCTGTGTACCTATCCTTTGGTATTATCGTTAGTTGTAGGAAGCGTATCTGGCGACGCTCCCACGCCGCGCCTTTGTCTCCTCACCTCTGCACCTCGCCTGCCCTTTGTTACCGCAGGGCTGTGCTGTGACACAGGCCTTCTACTGGAGAAGGTTATAAAATCTGCTTACGAGATAATAATATGACAACTATAACAGACGCGTGATATGCCTTCAAGATACAACCTGTTATTTTATACAGATATCAATTTCTTTCAGAGGTAAGGTGCAGAAAACGATACCATTATACCCGATACGATGTAACCATTTTTCCTCAATGCCAAAAACGTACTTGTGATGCCTCTGGTGTTGCCAATATCCATGGATAACGGTGATCACTTATCGTTAAGTGTCTTGTTTGCTAGTTTGTCCGAGACACAAAATACGACCCTATTTTCTAACCCTTTTTTGAGAAAAAATATATTGGATTGGAATTTAGCAATTTATATTTAAATTCTGCGTACCGAAACTACGTAGTGTTTCTAAAAAAAACACTGGTTTATTTACTTTCCATTTTTTTTGACAACCCTAAGTCATTTGACCTGAACTTTACTACCTAAGCAATACAATGAATTGTGTGTACCTGAGAGTGTTTCGACTTCTACGTAATTAAAGATATGAATATGAGCCATTCCAATAACTGAAAACATTTCGTTTTTCCTCAAAGGTTGACTGGTAGATATTGCTTTTAGCGTTAAGTCCGTTTTTGTACCCTAATTTTGTGTAAATCATGCTGTACAATTATTTATTAAAGGGTAAGGAAGAGCAATCAGAGTCTATATTAATATTGTTTGCTTTGTTATTCTTTGATTAACTTCGTTTATCAATTTGGCGTAGCCCCTTTATTAATTAGTCACGACATATGCAAGTTTTTGAGTGTTATAGCTTGATTTCGTCACAATTTTATGTCTATTGTGGGCCAAATTGGCATTTATTAACTCAATTCTATAATTAAGTAAATCTAGAATTAGCTGGTGGATATGTTATTTCATAATTAAAAAGATGATGACATGATATAGAATGTTTTCTTGGATCGTACATAATTATGTCACAATAGGCTGACATTATTATCTGTATAAAATACTATAATATACACGGAATCGCGGGGGCGCGGGCGTTAGAAATAATACCGAGAAGGACTCTTATTCTCTAACTGTCAGCTAATTTTTGTCAGCTAGCTGCAATGTAACTCGGTTTAAAATAGGAATCTATCCTGTGTATAGACATTTCAAACGTATCATCAGTGGGTGGTACAACAAACGCGATGACTTATTAACAATAGCATTCCAGAATACTCAAAAAACAGATCTGTGCGGATCTCCGGAATGCTGCGATGACGCGGCGCACGCGCCAACGTTGCGTACGCGTCGCCCGTGACGTCACGCGCGCGGTCCAGGCGGGGCCAGCACGCCAGAGCAGGACGACGGTCGCTGGCTATGCGTGCGAGCGGGACAGACAGCAACCACCGCGGACCGACTATAAATAACGAGGCCCCTAATGCGCAGGCGCCACGAATTTTTTAAGTTACTCAGACGAAAAGGTTTTGATACTTAAAGATAGATAACAAAGTAATAAACAATAGGCTGATAAGAGCTATTTTCAATTGATCACAATAGAAAACAATATCATGAGTTGTATTGATAGTTATTCCATTCATGTGTATGAATCCAGTTCATTATTGTTGTCTACTCGTATAATCGAGTTTATAAACACGCACAAAAACTCTAATTAAATACAAAGTAACAAACTAAGTAATGCTCGGTAATAATATTGATTCCAAATGAATGTAATATCCTGTTAATAAACGAGATGTACTCGAAAGTAAGCATTGTAAGGGAGTCGGCATGTCTGCAATGCTTTTCAAACTTTAAAACACCCGCTCACCGGCAAAGCAAGTTGTTAAGTGGTACGAAACAAATGACTACAAATTCTAGGCCTCGTCCGACTGGAGGCGACATTGAAAAGGACTTAACGCACACAAAAAACAACACATAACGTCGCGAATTTACATGGAAACGCACAAGAATTCATAACACGTGTATTTTATTTCCTACGAGACATTTAAACTCTTCTACTATATTTAAATACGTTTCGGTTTGTTTGAAACAAGTTTTAGCCTGCGATGACTGTTTTATTTTTAGTCTCAGCTTTAAAGTTATTGGTTTCATAACGAGTACACAGCCTTTTGTAATAATATTCTATCGACTTTAAAGGTAGGAAAGTAGCATTTGAATACGAATAGCTTTTTTTAGTATAGGCCACAAATATCACTCTATATTTTGTTCAATACGTTTCTTCCAGCTCCGATAAATTCTTTGGTAGTGGCACTATGCACAAATGGGTTGCTTATAACGCCTAACGTTTTATTTTTTGGAAAATAATTTTGGGTGGTCAATCCTAATAAGACTTTACTGCCATTGCAAGGAAAAAAACCTTACCTAAAAACGTTTTATTTGGCAGTAATCTACACATTATACCTCTACCTATATACTGCTTTAAACAAAATTTCAACAACAAGTTTTTTTAATGACTTAAAAGAAAGAATATCTTGAACCACAACGCACTATCAATACTTTTCACATAATAAATGTTGGTCCTGGGTGAGATTCTAAGCAACAAACTCTGGTGCATAGGGCAGTCTCATTACCAAAATGCACTATTGGGCGAATGTAATTAAATAAAGTCGGTTTTACACCAACTTATATAGTCAGTCATCCCATCTCTTGATTATAGTGCAAGAGGCCTTTAACATTTTCAAGGTCATATTTATGCACTTATCCTAAACAGAAACTTCAGTATGTTAGTTACATCTTTACTAACTTTATCTTTTATATTTAAATGTAAATAAGTAGACGTGTAATAAAAGTTTATTCTTCAACAAACATTTGCAGTTTACTTGCAAATTAAATGAACGAGGGTAACAAAATAAATCTATTAGACTCCGCTGGCGAATCAATGACTTATCCAATAGTGATAATGGAATATGTGAAGTCATTGACCCAAAATAAAAGTATCAATTGAGTCTGGGCGCGGTCGCGTCACGTCAAGCGCTAAGTGCGAATGCGTCGCCGCGACCGCAACGACGCGTGACGTCACCGCCTCGGGACATCGGGATGCGCAGGCGCTGGCGAGCATGACTTGGCATAATTGACCGAAGGGGCGGCGACGTAACCGACACTAACCACCACACGGGATAATTGAAATGTTCTCCCCGCAGAAGGGAAAAATTGAAATTTGATATGATTATTAACTAAGTTTTTTTTGTCCTGTCCATGTGTTACGAAACACTTAGCAAAAATAACAACTACATTATTGAAAAGTCAGACACCTGATTATCAGATCCGGTAGGGATAAAGAATAACTCACTTGGAATAAAGAATCTAAGTTTTTTAAAAGTATTTTTATAATGTTAAGTAGTTTGGATGGTATTTCGTTGCGGGTACGTCCGGTCGCGGCGAGTGACCGCGGCGCCAGCTTCCTGCCGCAGGTACGCGCCTCGGCGACCCGCGCCGAGCACCGAGGGTTCCGAGATAATTATAAATTATAAATATTATATTAATGACAATCAGCTTGCTAGTAACAAGACTAGGGCTGAACCTAAAGCTATGAATCTGCTTCGATCGTAGGTTCTGTGGCTTTGGCCTATGCGCGGTGGAACGTGGTCCGGCGCGCGGCGCGAGGGCGCAGGCCCCGCGGCGGTTCCGGCGACGGCGCTAATAGCTGTAGATCGTAGACAGTTGGGACGCGATGACACTTTTTTTGCGACGTTATTAATGCGGGGGCGTTTTTGTTTGGCCCAAATTAGCGCCCCTGTCAACCTACAGATATAAATAGCAACATAATTTAAGGATAAAGGATTTAGAAGGTTTTTTATAGCTTCATTATTGGTTTTACGTCTGCTACAAAGAGTTGATGCATTTTTTTGACATTACGACTGGGCGCATTAGGAGGGGTCGTATTAAATAATGATTTAGGAGGTTGGGGTGGCTAAATGTATACATATTTATTTATTTGCTTTGTTTCATTTTTTCATTTTCATTTGCTTTGTGATTTAGTAGGTTATGTGAATACCTATAGTACATTTATGGATAAATGTAGTCATCCAAAATTAAGTACTTGCAATAATGTCACGTCGGATTGTGTATTATCACAGTGTGCCTACATATTTCAGATTCAGCATATGATTATAAATATTATACGTAGTACCTATTACGCACCTTAATTATTAAGTTTATAGCTACGTCTATTAAATCGACGATACTTCCCTCTCATAAATATCGATTATTTACAGTAGATAAACCACATCTGAAGTATCTAACAATAGTTGAAACAATTTATTGGGCAATATAATTCTATTATTATGGCGAGAGAGTGCGTCCGCGATTACATAAGCTGCAACAGCCGGTCTAACGGGGCTGCGCGGCCATCGCGGCGGGCATGGTGCCGCTCTCCGGCCACTCTGGCCCGGTGCCGCCTATCTCCTAGCGCATTCACTAACGCTCAAACACCCTCCACTTAGGTATACTAGCGGCACGCTATAATACCCGTTTTGAAATATTACAATATGTACATGGTTTTACAGTATAATAAAGCCCAAAACAACGGTTTAAAAAATGGCTCTAAAATTAAAAATAGCACATAACTGCTGCACAGCAGATAGTTGATAGGTATAAAAAATGCGAAAGCGTTATAAAAACAATGTATTGTAATAGGTCAAAACGGCCACCATAGCGTGCTGCTAGTATAAAGCCTCTCTTTGTTAATTTCACACAAAAATGTATTGCAGTTGGACGCAATAGAATTTTCATACAGTATGTTGACATGCTTTTGCATTGCCATCCCAATCGTGATTTACTACTCAATTAGGGCAAGGTAAAGCGTATACCAACATAGCTAAAATCTAAAACCAGATCTCAGTAACTGGTTTTAGTTCACTTACCATCCTTTAACAAAGTTTGTGATCTCAGGCAAAAACTAAAAACCGGCCAAGTGCGAGTCGGACTCGCCCATGAAGGGTTCCGTAGCAGCAAGTATGATCATAATATAAAATTTCTTGTAGTTCTTTGTAAGTTTGATCGATGTTTTTATATTTGAGTTGATTGAATGAGAGGAAAATTGCGGTTTACGATTTATGACCTATTAAAAAAAACTAATTACTTGATCTTGTTCAAACCAATTTTCAATGGAAGTTTGCATAGTAATGTACATCATATATTTTTTTTAGTTTTATGATTCTCTTATTTTAGAAGTTACAAGGGGGGGGGGGACCAACATTTTACCACTTTGGAAGTGTCTCTCGCGCAAACTATTCCGTTTAGAAAAAAATGATATAAGAAACCTTATTATCATTTTTAAAGACCTATCCATAGATACCCCACACGGAAGGGTTTGAAGAAATTTTTTTTTTTTAATTTCAGTTCTAAGTATGGGGAGCCCCCAAAATTTATTATTATTTTTCTATTTTTGTATGAAAATCTTAATGCGGTTCACAGAATATATTAACTTACTAATTTTCAATAGTATAGCTCTTATAGTTTCGGTAAAAAGTGGCTGTGACATACGGACGGACAGACAGACAGACATGACGAATCCATAAGGGTTCCTTTTTTTGCCATTTAGCTACGGAACCCTAAAAATGTTTTTTGGCAGTGAAACTTGTTGATAAATTTAAAACACTCTTAGTACCTTTTAAGATAGTGGTCGGGTTAAACCCAAAATTGTGGTCATAAGTTCGCACGTCCTTTGTTCAGGTCGAGGAAAGAACTTTTAAAGTCAGAAATAGTCAGAATGACTAAACTACCACAGGTAAAATCTACTGCTATAATAATTTTGGCTGTGTTCCAGCAAAATAATGTATCGTACGTACGCTGGAACGATGACTACATGATCAAAGACGTGGTAATGCATGTTAGCATATTAAATTAAGCAGTACCTATGTACCCCCTAGTTTCATAAATGTTTCTCTG
Organism: Mecyna flavalis; assembly: GCA_949319885.1. Classification (NCBI taxonomy): domain Eukaryota; kingdom Metazoa; phylum Arthropoda; class Insecta; order Lepidoptera; family Crambidae; genus Mecyna; species Mecyna flavalis. The sequence continues at coordinate 21,760,130 of OX439427.1, forward strand.
AGAGACATGCGTTATTTGAATTCATACCATCTGGTTTGAAATAAAGAACTTAGTAATAAATACATTTAATAAAATCTTGCATTTCAGACATTGATTTCAGATGATTAACTCGTAAAGTATCTGAGTAGTAAGTACCTGTTACATCAACAAATATTTGTTTGTGGGTACAGTGCGGAAATGGCACCTGTGACTCTTACGCCAAGTACCCACTATGCCGTCGGGCCGTTTAAGCAGACAGATAGTGAACAGTAAACAATGTTTTTGTGCCGGAGAGTGATATGTTTGTCGCGAGGAAGGCTCGGGACAATGCGCGCGGCGCCTGCCGGCGTTACCTGCACTGCCAGCGGTGCCAACACGCTAGGAAATGCCTTTCGCCAGTGAGACCATCGCGGAAATATTTCCTCATATTTTTGGCAGTTTTTCACGTCTTAACTAGTCAAAATAAGACCAATATTCGCCTACTTAAATATATAAAAAATTTCGTAGAATCACGCCCTTTATATTAGACACTTAAGACACACTAGCAATCAATCAAGTGAATTTTGCACTGTACATGAATGGCTGTATTATAAATAAAAGTATTTTTTTTAAGTATTTTATACATAATAAACTTTTCAAGCAACAAAAAAATATGTAACAATAAATATCAGCATATTTTCTCGGGCTATTTGTGTTCGTTGAGAATTACTTCAATAGGCTAGAATACTGCCTTCAGACTTTAAATTTTAAATTAAGCAATAAATATTATTTTATCAACATCAAGTTAATTTATAGAACTTATGTTTGTACCTGCAGTTATGTGATAGGCATGTATATAGTTTTTCTTTTAACTGGTTGGGTATAAACAATAAAAATAAACGCATCGTGTCGTCAACTGAAAATAAACTTTAGCGAGGAACGGACAGGTTTTCGCGCGGCTGCGAACGTTTTATTTCCATAGAGATTTAATGAATAAAATGCCAACACCAACGCAGAGCGCGCGAAGGTAAGGTTTCTACCTTAGATTAAAACAAAAAAGGTTTCTACTGGTTCTCCAACCAACAATAATCAACACAGAATAATCCAGGGCCCTGCTTTGTTGGAAATAGCATGAAATTAAAGCATGTTGTGGTGTGTGTGCGGCACAATAGTTGAGAAGTTGACCTTCTATGTATAACAGAGGTTGTGAGCTCATCTTCACACGTTTGCTTCGATTTATGTTTCTATAAGTTTGCATATTCCCGCTATATGTACATATGCATACAAATAAAACTTACGAAGGTTTATCCGTTGAGCATTTATCTCCCTATAATAAAACAGTACCTACAAATAATTTATTTCAGCTATTTGACTAACACGTATGTAAGTTATTTTGTACGCCAGTTATCCATAATACCTACAGGAAAAAGGCAAGGAGTTTTAATTTTTTTTTTAAATATTAGTATCTACATTTCCAAATTCCAAGAAGGTACTATAAGGTTTACTCCCGGTGTTTTCGTCTGCAACCAAACCTTTGTTGAGTGAAAAATTCGAATTATTCCGAAATAGGCAACCCTAGATTTTGACTTATTATATACGAGTATTACTTCCTATTTGTTCAAAATTGGTTCAAAAGGAATCATTTATAGTATTTATCAAGCGGTTATAAAACCGCTTATAAATATGTACTTATGTACGTATAGTACCTATTTATCAAGCGGTTATAAAAAGGTTAACCTAAAAGCAAAAAAATAATTATTGAAATGCGTCATTTATGTTAATGTGCGGTGACATACCTACCTAATTGAGCAGAATATCGCGTTTAACGCATGTTTCTGCGACATCCTGGTTTTCTTACATTACATGTTATTCTAACGTTAAAGTTTTACATAGCTCGGCTATTAATTAGGCATTCGTCCATAAATATTGATTATGTAAATACGTTACGTGCAATTGACTGCCGCAGATTACTCTCGATTGTTCGATTAACGACCTCTAATGAAAAGGTAAATAATTCACGTCGTGCAATATTTGCAACCACTTTTTCATCGCGTAGCCAATAATTATTGATTTTATATGTATAGGATATAATATTAAATATACACTCACCGGCAATAAAACCTGGCCACTGGGCTTTTTTCATACAAACTATTTGCAGCTGTGCAATGATTATTACGTCAATGGAGAGGCCAAACGCCCTATTTTATCAAATCACAGTTTCAAAAATTGCCAAAAATCGTTCACTATTCTCAAAAAGGAAAAACAATAAAACTTGATTGAAGAATTTTGACTTGACTTGATTGTTTTTCCTTTTTGAGAAAATTGAGCGGTTAGTGTAAATTTTTGAAACTGTGACTTGATAATAGGGCGTTTGGCCTCTCCATTGACGTAATAATCATTGCAAAGCTGCAAATAGTTTTCTATCTATGAGACGCTAAAGTAAATAATTAAGTCGGTATCACTTTAACACAGTTTCTACAAATTTACGATAATTTACGAATACGATAGTGCATCTGTGCGCGGGCGCAGCGCGCGGTCGGCCGGAGCGGTTTTTGCGCGCGCCCTGGCATTAGCGGGCCTGCACTTAATTTTTTGTCACACTTGATTGAGTGATTTGTAGCCACTCAAACAACTAGACAAGCGTTTTAATAGTTAAACTATGTGTGGGAACGATAATGAAGCAGTTTGTGAACTTCTTTATTGGCGAATATTCTTATTTTCAATCTTCTTGTGATTTTCGGTCTTGGTTGAGCCTATCCAAAACAATGAATAATGCCAAAAGTTTTAGACACTTTTGAATATTATAAAGCAGCAAGTATTATAAGTTCTATAGTTTTAGATAGACGGTGAATGATTGATTAATGACAATGATTTGTTAAAAAGATCTTATTTGATAAAAGTACCCACCAAAGTAGTCAATAACGACTGCCCATCGTTGATAATTAAATTATAGACTGATATAATAACATTTATGTATACCAAAAAAACACGTAGGTAAGTGGCAGTCAAGTCGTTAAGGTGATGTGTAAGATTTCCACTGTCACCAGTTCATGCACCGTCGGTTGAGTTATATTATGGCAACACTCACTTGTAGTTGAAGTCGAAGGTCGTAGGGCGGATGCAGTCAGCTGCTAGGCACCAGATAACAGGGCAGTAATATCACAATATGTCACAGAGCACGTGGTGATCGTTATCAGACAGCAGATGATCGCGATACGCGCTATCTGACGCGTGCGGCCGGAGCGGAGCGCGCGGGAGCACTGCGGGCGGCGGGCGGCGCGCGCGCGGCCCCGCCCCGGCCGGCGGGGGGGTGGGTCCGGGGGGCGGGGCCTGCGCCGGGAAACGCTCGGCGGAAAGCCGCTTTCCCGGGCCGGCGCCGGGCCGGGCGCGGGCGGCCGGTGGGCGGCGTTATCGTAATGGCTCGCGAGATTTATTAGGGGTTAGTTTTTCGGCCCTAATGGAATTAGCCGCGTTTTTGTTTATGGACACGCGGCCGCAATCAATCGAGCCGCGGTCGCGCATCGGACCTCTCTAATTAATTGGTCGTAGACGAATTATTTTAAATCAATCTAGACGTTAATTGACGGGCATCGTAAATAACGCTCTCGCATTGCGCTCGCCGCTTACGGTATACGCTATCGTTTTTCTAATTTACGCGCTCTCACGGAGCCCATACTACTTGTCTTTACACGATGCTATTAACGCCGGCGGGCGTGGTCAGTAGCTATAATTTCTTACCTACACATAGAAATAACTGAATAAGGATAAAAAGACTTACAGGAAGGCATTTTCAGGATTTATAATTAAACCAATGGAATGTTTTTCAAGTTTTGTTAATATTCCAAAATAAAAACAACAACCAAAACATCAAAACAAAACATTTGCTTAAACTGCGTTGATGCTCATTGTAATTAATCAAAAACGGACGGACACTAATGCCGGTATGTTTGGACTGGATAATATAAATAGGAGAATTATGTGTGAATAATTTTATTAAGGTTATTAACAGGTTTTTTCTATTCATGGTACCAAGACTGCTCAGACAAGATGACGTCTCTAGCTTTTTCTGCCTCTGGGAGAAGTTTAAAATAGAAAAAAGACTCGTTGAATTACAAGAGAAAAATTGAAGTAAATATTTTATCACAGACAAAACGTTCGTATTAGTCAATTCTTAATTTTTCTAGTTTCTCATTACAGTTTTACCTTAGAATACCTAGTGTCAAAAATCGTCTACTAAGTTATCAGTTTATATAGCTATAACGTACCTACTTGAATAATATACAATTTAGATGATCACTTGGGTTAGTAGTCGTTATAGCTTCTCGCCTTATTCATTCCTACACAGTAGTAGCACATTTGTTTAAACGTAAAGATCAAATATAAAATTGAAGACGTGTTTGTAATGTCAATACCTTTATCTGCGTTTTACCAAAAACATATTCGTCATCATCTTCCTATCCTATTGTAAGTACACCCAATTTTGGGTAAGCTGTTTTTGACACTAAACATAATTTTAAGATCCTATGTACACAGCTTTCACAATAAATGATTTCTGATTTCCTTCGTCCGCACAAAGTAGTGTCGGTGCGAAATGTTTTTTCGTTCAAAACACCGGAAAATAATACTTAAAATGTTATTAAACCCATTTACAACAATAATGAGTCAGTACTCGAATTTTGAGCAGGTCGATTTCATTTGTTTCCCACGCTCCATTTCTCTTGCGCCCTATCACCGGCAGGCCCTAGGCAGAGCGGCCTGTTCTCAGTAGCGTTATCAGCAAGGCCGGTGATAACAGACAACGAGGACAATGCAGTGTGACCCCACCGGCGGACAAAGCGCAGTCGCCGCCCGCGCCGGATTAGCGAGCGCATCCCTAACACACTACTTCAAGTGTCCGCCTTCATAATGGGATATATTAATGTGGCATTGTTTTGACAAAGGTTGTGAGTAAAGAGGATTTGGTGATTCTTGGAGAAATTTTACAGTGTAGTTCCCACATTCGCTCCTTTAGCTATTCAATGGACATCGTTGTGTGTTCTAAACTGTTTTGTTATCATTGCTATTATTTCGGTCTTCTTATGAATGAATTGTAGAGTACTTAAAGATTTTTGTTTAAAATTTTTACAGCTTTTAATCAAGAAAAAGGTTGACTACTATGAAGTAACGTGGACTACCTTCTATTTTGTAATGTAATGTATGGGTAATATGTTCGACGAAGGCTTTTGAAGATCGGCTGAAGCTACGGGCATGAAAGACATTAAATGACAACGTGACTACGATGGCCAAAAATCGAAAGACTTTACAGTTTCATTGCCATTGAAAAAGCCATGTGAAAAGTACGAAGAACATAAATACTCTAGTATAATTCTTTAAATACCCCTTTGATTCTTTATTTACTACAAAAAATAAGAAGTTTTTTAGCTTTTTGTTGGAATATATTTTATGACTGGCAAACATGAGGGTGCGTTTTTTTATTTTTAATCCCCGCTTACGTCACCGACGTGCCCCCGTGCCGGTAGCAGTTGCAGGCGTGTTTTATAACCGTCGTATAAACCTGAGCCTGACCGCGAGTCTCACTAATTAGGCAGCTCTGCGCGTTACCACACCAATTACTCCAGACACGCCGCTGAAACCACCACTCATAACGTTTATTACTAGCTTTATACCACATCCTGTCTTTTTATTAGCGTTTAGATTGATAATATTAATACACTAGCCGTGCTACCGTTATTCAAGACTTTATCGCGATCCCAAAAGACCTACATGAATATCTTGACTGGCTCGATTTCGCTGGCCTTTGCACCGTGGAAATTAGCCTGCCCATAGGGCACCGGGGTTGTGGTGCACATTTGTGCTAGATCTGTATCTTGATGTTTATTTGTGGCACCTGTGTTAAATCTGATACCCATAGGTAATGGTTGAAGCTACTTACTTTGGCACCAGATCAATGTGTAATTTTGTGGGTGTATAATAGACGCAGACTTACTCAATTCTCAAATCACTTTGGTCGTGGTTTCGCACCTCCCTTTAGGAGGTAGAAACTTTCAAAGTTCGGCTGACTACCTAGGACGACAGGTGTTGTCAAATGCCTTAACGACCTTTTAAACCTTTTAAATTGCAGTAAATTATCAATAATACGAGTATATACGCTAGAAGTTCAAATAAGTACCTAGATAATGACAGCATTTTGTGTGACGTTATTGTAACTGTTAACTCATTTGAAAAAAAAAAAGATTTTTGGCATTGAAGTAACTAATCATAGTATTTCTTAATACCTACTTTATCCTCAGTTGTTTTTTATACAGCTAAGACTGCAGTATTACAATAAATAACCCTAACTGCAGTCTTAGCTGTTTGTTTATGTGCTGTCAAGATAAAGTGGCACTCGTTTGCGGTTCCGCATCATATCACATCATTAATTTGATCGTGACCGTAATATTTTGTTTTACAGTCTTAAACTACATTTGAATGATGATTCTTATTGTCAAACAGGGCATACTTTATTTAAATTTCAAGAATAAATCCCCTTAAACTCTTCAAAGTATATACTAAAACGACGCTGCACTAATTAGGTAGTTCTAGTTGTGCTGCGGTTGTTACTATTTGAAAAAATATTGTACACTTGTAAGTAACTACTAGAATATGTACACTTGTAAAACACTGCTAGGTACATATAAATACTCAAACAAATACAAAGCAACATTTTCATGCACACAAATGTTTGTACATGCCTATCTGGAAAATCTCCGCCATAACACGTGACTATGTTTTAAAAATGTTAGTTTTAACAAAATATGTATACAATTTTATCTCAATACACTTAGGTATATAGATATAGAACAGTAATATAATAATTTGTAGTTTTAAATAATAATTTCAACCAAGAAGATTTGTGAATAATGCAAAACTCTTGAACCCAATCACTTTCTGTGACATGACGAGCATGGATTTAATGTAGTTGTTAATCTTGTACTTGGGACTTCTTTATCACGTGAAACAAACATTCACCCAATCACGAAGAAATTAAATGTGGTCCACGATCCTGGTCCCTTTACTGAAGTTAATATAAATATCTGAGATCCTATAATTTTAAAGTATACTAGCTCTGATTGTGCACTGCCAGAATTTATTCAAGCAAGTGATGGTCCTGGTGTTACAGGTGTCCATAGGCGTCAACGAATATTTAATATCGTTGATAGGCGTCGATTACTGCTCACCATCAGGCGGGCTGTATGCAAAAGTTCACCCACACACATCACTCACACACCCTTGAAGTTTAAGCTGTATTTACATTTACTTTTTTTGAGGTTAGATGGCACGGTGTGAATAATGTCCTGGGTCATTTATTAACTGCTCTGCTCCCCCTGGCTTCGCACAGGTGGATAAAGAATCAGAGGTACAATCCTTGTCCTTACAATCTACTAATATTTTAAAGAGGAAAGATTTGATTGTTTGTTTGTGTTGAATAGGCTCCGAAACTGGAAAAAAATATTTCAATGTTGAAAAGCTACACTATCCCCGGGAGACATGGGTACTTTTTATCCCGGAAATATGGGGGAAGGGGGGATATTTGAAAAAAATTAATAACGCGCGGGTGAAACCGCGGAGGCGGCCGCTATAACAAATACAATAAAAAAAAGATTGACCTAATTCAGTGCAGTCATCAGATCAGATGAGCCTTCAGTCTGGCGGCACATTATGCGACGCTTCCTGGTGAAGTACTTCAATGGAATAGGCCGCAGTGGCCGCTTATCATCAGGTAGGCTGCGTGTCATTCTGACAACTATTTTATTATTTTTTATGTATTTATTAACTACATTCATTCACTATTTAAGAGCTACGCTCTTGTCGGTGGAGCACCTTCCACTTCTCCCTGGACTCTGCTAGCACCTTAAGCTCCTTATAGGTCATGTCATTTACTTTTTCTTTTAGTTTATTAACTACACACAACAAATTACAATCATTAAAATAACTTTTAGAGTAGACAATTTTGATCTGGATTGCAATCCAAAAATATGTGTAACTTAAGGACATGCAGTAAGAAGGACGTGTTTACTATTATCCAGTGACCTTCAAGTAACATACCTAAAACAAAATTTAAAGCAACATCTGTAAGCTAAGCAAGTGTGCTTACCTCTCAAATATATAAATATTTAGTACAACCAATAATTAGAGCCGGCACACGGGTGCTGGTCAGACCCAGCATCGAGGCCAAGCCCTTCGGGTGTGAGATAGAGGATAATTATCGTTTAGTGTTCACAACTGAAGTAGAATAAAAAAAAGTTATGCTACGCATACATTTATGTTATTAATTTCTATTTCGCCTATAGGATTAGTAGCCAGTATGACTACGTATGTCTTTATGAGGTTTAAACCTATGAGTTTATAGAGTGAATCCGCGTGTAGGTATGTCTAGCGCACTAGAAGCGGTGGATGTGCGGCTCGCGGCTCGCATGCGCGGCGAAGCGTGGCAGCCGCACACGTCGCCGACGATGCCGCCACCACCGCAAATAAACACTGTCTTTTTACGACCTGCCTAATTAACTCACTCATTTAAGATGCCGCTTTACTCGGAATAACTCAACTAAAACTATGTAATATGTATGTGAACGCCAACATAAACTTAGTAATGTATTTTTCCAACGGAATTCTTCTACAATCTACAAAGAATTCTGCTGAATAAATGAACATGTGTTTGTGTGGTCAAAAATAGCCGCCTATGTCTAATGGACCCAATACATTATTTTCAACAGTTTTGAATTCAAAGTTTCATAAATCATAATATGTAAGGGTCATGATCAAATACATAAATTTATAAATAAATAAATCTATCGACATAGTAAGTCATTCGCCCAGGTAGATTATCAACAAAAAAATACCGAAAGAGTTCCTAGGAAGCAAGTGTTCTATTTGCATACTTTTTGTACGTTTCCCTATTCTAACCGATTTGAGGAACAACCGCCGCCCACCGATACGTTATTGCTCCAATATTTGATATCCTCTCCAGGGGAAAAATAATCACACTTCAGATCAAAACGCGCATAAAATGACATACTTGAACCAATCCACCACCTTTTAGTGTCTAAATAAAACATCATAATTATTAATCGGTCTGAAATCTTATCTGCCGTTCACTATCTTATCTCCGCTATCGATGAAACACCCATTAGGTAGCGACTTACTTTTGTATTGGTTAATGACTACGCGATATTTTCCCTCTGTTTTGTAACGACGGCGCCTAACTTAAAACTGATTATTAATTTTATGAATGAATGCCGCGCAGCTTCAGACGCTATCTCAGATTATCTGTAATATGATTCAACTCGTTGAACTTAAGCTCATCCAGAGGTAGCGTGTGATCACTTAAATAACATTAACGGATACATTAAAAAAAATTAAAAGACAATAATTACGAATATCTTAGTGGAATGGTATTGCGTTAAGCACCAACATAGTCAAAAATTATATTTATTCATAGTTAATTTTTACAATTCCAAAAGTAGGGTTGGGTCAAAGCAAATTTAAGTCTGACCGCCTCCGTGGAATAGTGGCTAAGCCGCTCGCCTTGGGTTTGGTTGGTGGTAGGGCTTTTTCAGAGTCCGACTGGCTAGCTACCACCCCCACAGGTGAAATCTGCCGCCATAACAGCTCTGGCTGTGTTCCGGCAATATTAATGTGGGAGCCAGTACAGTTGAAATCAGAGACTCGAAGATTAGATGAGCCTACAGTCTGACAGCACATTGAGCGACGCTTTCAGGTGAAGCGTCCCTCAATGGAATAGGCCGCAGTGGCCGCTTACCATCAGATCGGCTGCGTGCCTGTCTGCCAACTGAGTTAGTATAAAAAAAAAGTATAACCTATTAATAGACATACTTTTATTTATATTTAAAAATCTAAAACATAAATTAAGTATACATATCACTAAATACAAATAAAAATAAGACTCTACCACCGGTTCAAAATATTTGTTTATTTATTTTATTTAAGCTTCATTGCACAAATCAAGTACAACAGGCGGACTTAATGCCTCATGGCATTCTCTATTTCTCTCCCCGTCAACCTTTAGGCCAAGCAGAAAGAAACAGTGGGCAGTGCCAATAAACATAAAACTAAAAAAAAAATATATGATAAATAAATATATATAATATAAAATTACATAAATATATATACATATTACATAATATAAATATATAAAATATACATACACTAATACGGTTAACGACTGGGACAGGTGAGCGACGATGTAGAGGACTTCAGGAATTCTAATGTTGTCTCTGCCTAGATGGCAGGTTAGAAACAGCAGACAATTATAGTTACTTTTTGCCATCGCCAAGATTGGTAACAATAATTTTATTAGTCTTAAATACTGTAATTCCGTTTCATACAGTTTGCATTAAAAACTTGTAAATATAATATGAGCTCTAGGGACTAGGTAGATCATTAAAGGTAGCACTGTAGCACAAATATGGTAGGTATAATATAGAATCAAAAATACTGTCAATATATTTTCTGTAACGCTACGGTTCAAACACAGATGTATAAAAAAACAAAACACACACTAAATTCTAGTACTTGTATCTACTTATGTTATTCACGTGTAGTTTTAATGCTTGCAGTAATATGCTAATGGTAATTGTGGTATGGAGGTTTAAGTTATTGTAAACTATTACTGCTAATATAATTATGGTAGTACTAACTTAATTTTGTCAAGTACCTTGTTCACTCATTGTTGGGTAAAACTGGGTATCCAGCGCCGGTTTTTCCATACACCATAAACAAAAACGAATATACGCTGCACATTTCGTTAGCATCAAGTCATCAATTATGTTTTTGGTTTCCTTGCCTGGTGGAAAACATTGCACAAAATTGCCCTTGCGTGGGCTGAAGGATAGTATAAATGTTAACATGATTTTGTTGATTGTGTAAGGCAAAACATGTGCTGGAGACCCGGCTTGAGGTTTATTACGCACATTTAACAACAATAAGTCGAATTCTCTAAACACCAAAAGCAGTTTGTTCAAGAATTCAGATATTTCTGTACAATATGTGTAAGGGGTAGTACAATAAATTCGGGCATCCAATATTAACCCATTAGCGTTGAGCAGGACACGAGCGGACATCTGAGCAACAATGGGTCCTTATAAATCGTCGCGAGTCGATAACGCCGAATTGGGCCGCGACTCGGCCGCTTTGAGCTCGCCTATTATTCGTGATCCGATAAAAAAAGGAATAAAGGCTCGCGGCTAAACGCAGGAATGTTGTAGACTTTGTTTTAGGCGGCGCCGGCGCCGGGCGCATTAGCCCGCTCGGACTGACAACGGTTACACATTAGCCCCTCGGCACTGCGCGTGCATTGAAAAACGACGCATCACGAGGGACCGTCCACAGTAAAACCTACTTTAAAAATAACAGCCAGAACTCAATTTACGTTGGTTTACAAAAATATATAGAACGGGATAAAACTCGACGCTCCATCGCGGGCTCATATTGAACGGTCGTATCTCCACTGTCAGTCGGGATAAATCCAGTCTTACTCCGTCAGTCGAAGTCACCGATTCCAAAAGCGGGTTGCGTGGAGAATGGCAGTGGAAGCATCGCGCGTCGCCCGCCCACTTATCGATCGGACAATTTAGCCGATACGTGTATACGTGTAATATATCAAGCGCTGCTGTAACGAGCGCGGCGCCGCGTCACGCCGCGACAGCGCGGTGACGCCGCCTTATCACTCCCTCTAATGGCTCTACTGAATTTTGCGCATAGACTCCTGCACCTATGTTCCAAAGCGCATCATCATCACAGGAGTGATGGTAAACCTTCTTTAATCAAAGCCTGTACACTTGAAATCAGAGGCTCGAATATCAGATGAGTCTACAGTCTGGCAGCACATTACGGGACGCTTCCAGGTGAAACGGCCCTCAATAAAATACGCCGCAGTGACCGCTTACCATCAGGTACCAACTGACCTAGCATAAAAAACATGCAATTTCTAAATGAGTTCTTATTAAAAATAATTACACAAACTAGAAAAACAAGTATCTAATGATAATTTTCTTCTGGGGCCATCAATAATATCGATGTGTAACGGAAAAGCTGCGATACATTTTTGTATTGCAATATTTATTTTTACTTAAGTTAAGAGTAACGTGGCGGCCTCGTCTAATTTTATATTGGACATACGTATAAATTAACCGACTTTTTCTGTTACTCATTTTACCTGTGAAAATGTCCTTTAAGATAAGTCACACAGTTCCTCCACTGCATGCACTGTTACGAAATATAAATATATTTTTTGTATCTAATACTCTATACACACCTTTAAACCTAATTGTTATTGTAAACCTAATGTAAATTTTCCGCACTCTTGTTGTCTTTTAAATTATGAAGTTATTTTCCTATATATCACAATGCTATAATGCCTATGCCATAACAATAAAAAATAGCGTGTATAGTAAAATTCTGAAATACGGGATAAATAAAAAATAGTACAACAAGCTATGCTTAGTTTGGGGCCGGACGGCCCTGGTGAATACTGTCCAGAGATATTAATTTATTTACTACTAGCCTTCCGTCCCACCTTCCCCCCACATTTCCGGGATCAAAAGTACCCTATGTTCACCGGGGATAGTGTAGCTTTCCAACAGTGAAAGAATTATTCAAATCGGTTCAGTAGTTTCCGAGCCAATTAAATACAAACAAACAATAGAATCTTTCCTCTTTATAATATTAGTATAGATTTATCTATGTTACATAGTCTTATTGCAAAAACGGCTCTGTAAAGAATCACCACAGCTAATGAAACTACCCCCACAACATCAAATACAAAAAACTAGCTACTGTTACAGACAGAATCACATACCAAATCACTGATAACTATGCAGACATTATTTCCGATAAGAATTCTTTGATTTTTTTTTACGCCAATGCCCGCAGCATAGTTGCACCAGGAAAAATTGATGAACTTAGATGCATTATTGCCTCACTTAATACAACCGTACACATAATTGTGTTATCTGAGACCTGGATTAAGAGTGATGATGAAGCCAGAAGATTGGAAATACCGTGTTATACGCACTACTATAATCACAGGAAAAATAAAAGAGGTGGTGGCGTCTCAATTTTTGTTCATAATAACTTAAACCATAATCTTGTTGAAGAACACTGCATTGATGACACACACTACCTCTGGATCTACGTAAAAAGATTTTCATTAAATATTGGGGCTATATACAAACCTGATAAAACAAACTGCAAGAATTTCCTTGACATATATTCGCAGCAATTATACAAAAGGAAAAGAGCGATAGTATTCGGTGATTTTAACTATGACCTATTAAAACCTGATCGTGACACTCGTAACTACAAAAATACTCTAAAAGAAAACAACTTTAAAATTTTAAATAAAATAAGCCCTGACTGTTGTACGCGTGTAACAGCTACATCCGGAACTCTGCTAGATCATGTCTCATCTAACCTGGCGGAAAATAACTTTCACTTTGTGTTGGCTGATTCTGCAATGTCCGACCATAGGCAAATAATTTTAGAAATAAAACGATACCAACCACCCCCTCCCAAAAAGATAGAATATCTTGCAGTGGATTACGCAAAGTTTTATAAGTCATTTGAAGACAACACCGATACTGCAACAACTTATGAATCAATAGCAAGTAAACTAAATGTCTGTTTGAACACCAGTAAAATAAAGAAAATCAAAATTCAAAATGCTCCACGACAGGATTGGATAAACAAGGAAGTTATAGATGATATCAGACGCAGAAATATGTTATGGCTAAAACTTAAGTCACATCCATCTGACGAAATTCTAAAGGCTCAATTCGACGAAGTAAAAGCTCGTGTGACTCAAAATATACAAAAGACGAAGAACAGTTACTATTACAAATGTTTTAAGAATAATATAACTAAACCACGAAAAATTTGGAGTATGATAAATGATCTCTGCAAAAATAAAGTAAATGATGGTATTGGACCAAACAAACTTGAAACTGAACATGGAACTATTACAGACCAAAAAGAAATATGTGAACACCTTAACTCCTATTTTTCGACCATAGGTTCTTCACTAGCAGATCTGATAACTGACAAGTCCCCTATCAATCAGTCATATGGTGAACCAGAAAAGCGTGCTCCGATGGAACTCGAATGCATAGCGCCGGCAACCACGGAAGAAATAATAAAAATTATTGACAACTTAGATTCTAATACTGGTTGCGGCATTGACGGGATCACTACTAAATCGGTAAAATGTATTAAAAAACTTATTGCTAAGGAACTTACTCAATGCATTAATCACTGTTTGGAGCAATGTATCTTCCCTGAAGATTTAGAAATTGCTAAGGTTATCCCTATCTATAAAAATGGAAGTAGATCTGACCCATCCAACTATCGGCCAATTTCAGTTCTTCCAGTAATCTCAAAAATTTTTGAAAAAATTCTCTATAACCGATTAGAAATATTTCTCAAATCAAACAATTTCTTTTATCAGAAGCAATACGGGTTCAGACCTCAATCAAACACACTCTCAGCTACAATAGACCTAATAACCAAAATTAAAAATAAAATCGATCAGAAACAAATAGCTGTAGGTATTTACATTGATCTAAAAAAAGCGTTTGACACCATTAGTCCTAAAATATTAATACAAAAACTATCGCAAATTGGAATTAAAGGGAAAGCACTAGAAATTTTTAAATCATACCTGCATAATCGTAAGCAATTAGTTAAAATAGGTAAAAATCAAAGTGGTACCAATTCTGTCCCATTCGGTGTTCCACAAGGATCTATTCTGGGTCCATTACTATTTATCATCTACATCAATGATATAAGCCAAATTGGACTGTTCGGTGATATCTCGTTGTACGCTGACGACACAAGTTTATTTTACTACGGACATTCAATCGAAAAAATGATACCACATATACAAGCAGATCTAAATATACTAAATAAATGGTTCCAATCGAATTTACTTACAATAAACACTAGCAAAACGAGTTATGTAGTATATGCCGCAAAAAATAAAAAAATAGCTAACAACATTGAACTAAAAGTAAACGATCAAGTAATTCAAAGAAAAAATAAAGAGAAATATTTAGGACTCATTTTAGACAATTATCTCAACTGGAAACCACACATTGATAAAATCAAATCCAAGTTGATGTCGCTCACTGGTGCACTCCATAGTATAAGTAAATGTCTACCGAGAAATGTGCGATTTTTAATTTACAATTCTCTAGTGAAGCCTCACATTGACTATTTAATTGAAATATGGGGAACTGCGTCGAAAACTAATCTTGAAATACTACAAATTGCCCAGAATAAATTAATAAAAATTTTATTTAATTACAAGTTTCGAACAAGTACTCAAAAAATTTACAACGATACTCGAATAATGAATATAGCACAAACTTACAAATATTATACATGTCTACTTATCTACAAAATACTTAACAAGAATATTAATACTGCGATATCCTTTACAAGGAAACATCAAATACAAAAAATGAAACTACGAAATTCAAATTTTTTAGTAACACGGGCGCCTAGAACTAATTACGGCAAAAAGAACATTGAATTCGAAGGTGTAAAAATGTACAATAAATTACCACTTAATATAAAAGAAGCAAAGAGCATGGCTACTTTCAAAAAATTACTTAAAACATATATTTTAGAAGCATAAAAATTAAAATTATTAACTTTCACTCATGAGTCGCGCGCGAAGTAAGAATGCCGCATCCAATATTTTTTACGCTCTCTGACCCTGTTTGCCGGTGTGTCCGTCGATTAATGTAGTTGCAATTACCCTCACTATTCCTATAAAAATTGTTTTGTGTAGTGTATGATGGTTAATAATTTGTTGTACTCGTAGTCTGTTTCTGTATTCTCTGTACGCTCTTAAATTTATTTTATTTTATATTCTAATCTGTGTTTCTCAGTAAGTGAATTATGTATTAATTCTGTTTGAGAAATGAATAAAGATCTTAAACCGTAAACCGTAAGAGTATCAATTCAATATTTGATCCTTATTCCACAAACTCAATAATACACAGATTACAATTTATGTTATTTATTTAACTTGGTACACAAACAACATGTCACACATAACTGAATGGAGTGTGTGCCTCTATAACACAATTATAAACTACGGATTTTAGTCTTTCTTATTAGTTAACTTTTTCATAATGCTGAATTAAAATTATTCATTATATAAAAGCAACATAGATTTGTTAAAGAAAATCCTAACATTTACATGTTTTAATCAACCAAAATCGTACTGTGATAGAGGTCTGTACATAGAACATGAACGAAAGAAAATAATAATAAACGATTCTGTTTTTGACAACATTCGACAGTAAATCAACCTCATCTTTGTTTAGCCGAAATCCTGCAAATATGATAATGACCCAGTATAAGGGAGGTATAGGTCAAGAATCAAGAATCAATCAAGAATCAATTTTATTTATTCAGTTTAGGCTTATACAAGCACATATTATGAACGTCAAATTGTACATGTTAAAAAATAAAATAAATTAAATTAAATAAGTGTAAGAGCACATGCGTAGAGTACTTATGCTTAAACAGGACTTGACTTTTTGACTTTTTCAGAGTCCGACTGGCTAGCTCCCACCCCCAAAGGTGAAATCTGCCACCATAACAGGTTAGGTTGTGTTCTGGCAATATTAATGAGCCAATGCACTTGAAATTTAAGGCTCGAAGATCAGAGGAGCCTACAGTCTGATAGCACATTAAGCGACGTTTCCTGATGAAGTGTCCCTCAATGGAATAGGCCGCAGTGACCGCCTACCTTTAGGTGGGCTGCGTGTCTGTCTGCCAACTGATGTGTATATTTAAAAAAATGCTCGAGGAGGGAGAATAAGGCTTTTACATGTAAAATCTTATGACAGCGGGAAAAACAAAGCAGCTAAAATTATTAATTATGCTGTTAACAAAGGCGCGATCAAATATATGAAACAAATGAAAGAAGTTAACATGAACCACATTGGAAAAGTAGACTATTTAGCGCGCAAAACATGAAAACAATTAGATTTTTTTTTTGTCGTATGCGTTATTAATTGGATAAGTATTCTTAATCAAAGGATAACAAAATTCTTGCAGGCACTAAGTTGGGGCAAAATGGCAAACATTGCATTGGTCTAATAGATAGGTCCTTCTAGCGATCATCATAAAAGTCATATATGAATTTAGAAATTGTTTTGTCTGGAATACCGTCCTATACATAATCATGTGTCAATTTGAGGACATATACGCGGAACCGAGCCAAATGTTCATCATCGAAATGTTTTCTCCAGGTGAATTCCGAACTTATGGTCCCTGGCGCATAGAGTCCTGCCAAATCTGCTATCGATACAGTCAACTCACTTTGTAGCATAGACAAGTACTTCCCTGGTGCGATAATACCGGCAGCAGGGTGCACGGAGGCATAGGCGCGATTGCCGGGAAAGGCTCCACGTCGCATTATCGCGCTCTAATGGCTACGTGTCCGGTGCACTTGACAGCTGCAGCCACTGGCTTCTGATCACGTGAACCAGATGCACGATATCGATGTGCAAACATTTGTTATCGATTCAGTCGTCGATACTTTTTCAAAAATTAAAACTGGTACGTAAGCACCAACTCGGTCATATTAATTTAATATTTATTCAACGAGGTTAAACAATGGGTCTATTAAATATTATTGCCTCACACTAATCCCATCTACACAGCTGCCTCAAATTGATCACTGGTAACTGCATACCTGTTGCCAGCTTGCATCGTAAAATATTTTGTCAAGAATTCCTTTTCTTTCTTAATAATAATAAATAGAGTCGTCTTTTTAACCTGTAGATAAACATTTAAGAAATCGAAATCCTAAATTGTTGTGAAACTTTGGTAACTATGATGTTTTCGTGTTATTTTCTTCTGTTGCTTTACATTAAAAAAAAAATTAAGTCCACTAAGTTTTTAACTATTTTCAATTCGTATGTATTCGTATGTAGTTACATCAGACCATATTGTTGATTGATTTTTTAAATTTCAAATTCAATATTTAGTTGTTTCCATTCCACTATTCGATGCTATTTCGAGCCACTATGCATGCTGTGGCTGCCTTATATTATATTGTAAGAGCGGTAACCGGCAAGGAAAATTTAATATTTTTCTTTTTATTGTATTTTGAGGATGTATCTTTTGTTGGTAGTCCTAAATAAAATAAATAACTTCGTTCTTTAATGTTATGAAAATATTATTATGAGTGCAACAAATGCTTTCAATCTTAGGATGAGGAAATTGTCTGCTGATTACTTCTCCTCTAAACCGTTTCAAAGAAAAAAAAAATTTTACTAAATAAATGTCAACAAAAGTTTTAATCTGCTCTCTTTCACATAATAAGTATAAATTATTTTGAAATTATTATGTTTCTGTGAAAATATTTATCTTTCTTTCAGGTGTCGTGTGTTTGGCAAAGATGTATGTCATTCTGAATCTTCGATGTTTAGACATGCACTACACAAATATTTTCGTACTGTTACTCCATCTATCGGTTCAGAATCAACTCACGATGTAGAGTCGGTGCTCTACATCGCCGCGGTTCTGCGTCGATACCACGCGGCGCTAGCGGCGATCACACGCGCGCCTACAGTGCCATCTAGTGAGACAACATCCAATTAGCATTTAGGACGAGCGTTTGCGCGGAGGAAGTACAGAGGGCGGTGTGGGACATCATTTCATTTGAATAAGCGCGTGAAATACAAAGTTCAAGGCTTTTGTTATCTTTAATACGCGAAAAATATTGGAAAATTATCTTTAACATTCTGATTTGACAAGACTAGAAAGTTCTAAAACTGCAGCAATGTTTACTTTATTTGATTTAACATAACATCTTTCGGATTTACAGATCTACTTATTGATAACAATATATTTTGTCAATAAGTCGTATTAGTTATTTATTTGTTATTATTATATATTATTCCAGATTCATATTTAAATATTTCATGTAAAATAGCTTAGTACAGCTCGAGCTCTCGATTTAATTATGTAACGAATGACATATTTCAGAAATTCTCTAATACGTATGCGAATGCGAATATCTGCTGTCAACATTCGCGAATACGAATGCGAATATTTTGTTTTTGTATTTCGCGCCATGTATCTGTGCCTTGGTGACCTTGTAGGCAGTCCCGTTCAGGCGGAGTGCGTTCCGTTTGAGTTTTGGTCTCTTTAAAATTCTGTTGCTCATTTCCATTCTACCACTTTGCCTTGAATGGCTAGGTAAAGAATTTTCGCAACCAGTATTTCTTGCAAACAAAAACGTGTGAGGTACACATTCGTACTTTCAAAGGTACGAAAATGGGGAGATCTTATTTTTAAATGCATAAGGATGCGGGGCTTAGGAACATCCCATATAACTAAGTGGAGATATTTAGGTCATTGGAAATAATTAATTTAACTTATTTATTTTTTTCGTTGCGACAACAACCTGCCAGGAAAGCTCACATCAAATGTTGTAAGAGCAATTTGTAGTTGACAAACGTTTATTGCTATGATAAAACAGTAGTGTCAATATTATATTTATTGCGCAATGTACCTACTCGCTAAACACAAATGTTTTATTGCTAACAATTAATATTAAATCCATTTAAAAATATTATACCTACTCTTGTTGTATTTTTATTAACATCGTTTAAAAGTCGATTTTTTAAAAGTAGACCTGTTATGCAGAAACTTATTATGGAAAATAATAAAGGTATACATTGAAGCAAAAACCAACAGGATCGTTAGAAAAAACTATCTGTGAGAAACAGTACAAACAAGTATCTACATAAAATTAATCTTTCAAGCCCCGGATTACCAGACACAATAGAAAATCTATTGTTACGCGGCACCCGAGTGCCGGTTCGGGATTGAGTGGTTAAAACAAAAAGCAAGTTTTAGAATTATATTTTTTATTACAACTTACAATAGAGATATACCCAAAATATAAATAGTACAGACCTCTAGGAAACATTCGGCACGCTTCAAGTTTACACGCAATTACACTAACTTAAAATATTAATAAATTCGTCGCTTATTATCAATACGCCACAAAACACGTAGCGAGGTTTGATTGTCTCTACGCACCGCAGTAGGTATCAACGTTACTTTCACGCATACGTTCGTATTTTTCATACTTGTATCATAACTATGTATTTATCGTACTTGTACAAGGTATTACATTCATATTAGAGAGCTGTGGTAGCAGAGTGGTATGAAACTTTACTTTACATTCAAAAGCTCGATGGCTCGAGTCTCGAATCGCATCAATGAATTTTCTTATGGGCGTACCACTAGCTCGGCGCAGACGGAAAACATCGTAGTTTACCTACACAATTGAATGGCTGTGTAGCCATGATCCAATTGGTCTGGTTGACGGAGGTCAGATGACAGTCTTATATACACTTTTCACCGAGTTATAAACGCATATCATTAATGATGTGGGATCACCACAATAACGGAGATACTCCGCCAATACTGCTCGCTTGCACAAGGACGGTGCGGTGCATAGCAATAATTTACTTCTTGTTTAACATGTCACAGATTGGGCCGCGAAGCAAGAAAAGTTGTCACCGTGTTTAAACGACCTCTAATTTATAACTATGTTTGTAGATATGTTATTTGCTTGGAGGTGTGTACTTTGGTATGATTTTGTCAGTCACCTGTGATGGAATAAAATGTATTTGTTCAAAAAATGTAATTAAAAAAAAGTTCTCATGGATATCTACTGCGGTTGAACACGCCTGTCACCTTGAGTCAACACGAGCTAAAACTACGCAAACATTGTTGGTAAAATTTGCTCAAATTATATATATAATACAACATGGTGTACAACGAATGTAACTAAAGAAGAGTTTCAAAACGTTCTAGGACAATTGAAAGTCACAACAGTCAAACGCAGACGAAGGGACGTAGATATTTTACAAAAGTGTCAAACACCTTTGGTGTTTTAATATATTTGGCTCGAAGCTGTCTTTGTCTACTTACTTACATAATAATTCACAATATTTACAAAGAGAGGATCGACCCATGTCTAACCCGTCATATAAACTAAAGTTATGTTACGTTATGTGCCCACGCCTATAGACTCAATAACACCTGTTGGTCTTGGAGACTAGCATTTGAGTGGAATGGTTAGTGCATGGGTCAGTCCGTAGGGACGATCGACTAATACTACTAACGTATGTACAGAGGGGTGCGCGCGCGCCGGTTACGGCGGCCGGTAGTGCGCCGCCGCGCCGCGGTCTAGCGCTGATACCCTGCAACACACACGCATCATAAAATTTATTATTATAATCAATATTGGTAAAAAGTCTTGTAAACTAGTTGCTTAGACTGGATGTGTATATTTAATAATTTTATAAATATCCCAGTAACGTGTATTTATTAATGTACTGAATATTTTACGGCTTATTTATTCTGTGCTACTAAGCTACGGCATCAATGGAAGCCGCTGTCGACTTGGGACGGGCGCGTAATCCACGCCCCATCGTCGACATTTACACGATACGATGATCCTGACAGTATTTGCCAAAATCTTCCTAATACTTTGAGGCATATATCGAATTACAGCATATGACATGCTGCCCAGCATTAAATAATACGAAGAAAAACGTTAAAAATGTTAGTTGCAAGTATTAAAATATAACTATAACTTCAATCTAAGTCACAAGCATATTAGTCTAAAACAAGATTAAAGTAGTGTTATAATTCAAACAAGAGCATTCTAGTACCTTCAAATAGGTTGGTAAGCGTGAGCGCAGAGCACACATTGTAAAAATAGCTGAAAGTGAAACAACAGCCGAGTTTAAGCGCAGCGCAAACCTTGAGATAACGTAAGACACATGCAAATACGCCGGGACTGTCACACGCGGAGCGGAGACCGGAGTTAGTGCCACAAGCCGCTATGCAGAACTCAAGCCGAAGAGAAGAAGAGACAGCGTGCGCAGTGCACGAAGCCAAGGTGCAGTTCAAAGACACGCATGTCGGTGCTCACTCGTCAATACAGCAGAACGCTCGTTTAATTTAGACTATTTTTATTGTACTTTTGTAAATCATAATATTTGTCCAACTGTATTTCCCAAGTTGAAAGATAAACTTTAATTTGCTCGATATTTTGTACTTGTACATGTCATATAGTTACAGATGCATGACGTCATTAAAGCTCGTCATGCCATTCGTCCCTGAGTCTTTTAACAGTACTATAGGGACATGTAGCGGGCTATTTAAACGAGTGCGAGACAACTGCGGTAATGAATAGGAGGAGCACAGACAGACGTGGAGGTGAGGTGGGGGCGTACTCACATGTCGGCTTGGTGGCGCGCGGCGGGCAGCAGCAGCAGCGGGCCGCCGGCGCCCGCGCCCGCCGCCGCGCCCGCCTCCACGGCCGCGTACAGCGGAGGCAGCACCTTGTGCGAGTGTGCCTCCACTGCGACAGAACAGACATGAGCAGGACGCGCAACAGACACGCTACACAGAGCCGGGCCAGCACGTACCGGAGATGCCGCCGCCCGGCCGCGCCACGCCGCCATGCGTGCCGTGTCCGCCGTGGCCGCTGTGCCCGCCGCCCATGCTCTTCGGCTTGCGCTTGCGCGTCTGGATGCCGTCCTTCTTCATGCTCAGCGGCCGGTTCACCTGCGGACACGCCACCCGTTAGGCCGACGTCAGCGGACGGGGAAACTCCTCGTAATCTGCCGCCACGCGTTCCTATCATCCTTTAAACAAGCGTATCTACTCACGAGGAGATAATTGATAAAAGATTATTTATCTCATTATGAATATTCGTGGTCGCGCGATGATAATTCTCTATCAGTCGGTAGCCCCGCGTTTTATCTCGCGAGATTAGATGAGACCCTGTGTTTTGATTTTTTATACAGGCCCAATATTTGCCGAGGAGTTCCCTGATAACTGGTGCACTGGCGATTAGATACCTCGCTGCCGCTCCTAATCAGCATACCGCGTAATCGATGCACAACCACGCCTCAGCGCCTCGCGCCCGGCGCGCCGGTAAAGCACAACGCTACTTACACGCAGTGCTTCAATAATAGTATTTTAATTAGTACTGTCTTATATGTTTTATTTTGATTATGACACCATACTTTTTTGTAAAATCTTTTAGAGTTCGCATCATATTATGTTTGATTTTGAGGTGATTCGCAAGAGATAAATCTGTTACTTTTTCTTAGTAAACTTGTGTATTTCACGTGATTTCGTGATCAGTATTAAACAGAGTACTCTGTGGATCAGTGACCCACGAAATCACCTAAAAGCACCAAGTAAACGAGCTATCTAAACCTTATAGTGGCCATTTATACAGTAAGCGGCACATCAAGCTACCCCCATCTGTAGGGATATATCCCTCGAAACCAATTATGATATTTTTAACAGAAGGTCAATGTGTTGCTTACAGTAGGTACCACTATTAGATCGGGACAATATTTTCACAAGGAAAACTACATTAATAAACAGGCGGTAAGGTGAAGGTCTTACGTTATGCAGTTTGTAGTAGAGGCCGCAGGCGTTGCAGACGGGCTCGCCGTTGTTGTTGCGCCGCCACAGCGTGGTGTTGGAGGTGCGGCAGTTGGCGCACGTGACGCCCACGCGCCGGTTGCCGTTCGTCGGCTGCCAAACATACTGCTGATTACACCGGACGTACACCATCGGTCAACAATATCACCCGACAAAGCCAAATACATCGTGAAGCTACAAGTCCTCTTATTTTCCAATGTGGAAATAGTTGGAGCTGCAAATTTGAAGTTTTATTTTATGGTTTGGAGGATGACAAGCATTATAAATGGAATTTAAAAAGTGAAATTGTGCATGCATGTTGTTGTGTTATGTGAACGTATCAAGTTATTGATGTAATAAATTAAATGCTAGGTACCAGTGCCTGTTGTGGTTTGGCTTTTTGTCCTTTGAGCGGCGGGCGGTTGACGCCATTGATGCGTGTGTAGAGCCCGCACGCGTTGCACAGGTAGTGGCCGGTGCCGTCGCGCCGCCACAGCGGCGTCGTGGCCGCCGCGCAGTTCACGCACTCCTTCACCTCGCCCATACCCGTCATCGCTAAAACAATCACCACATATTATCCTCTCTAACATAAAGATAAAGATACAGGAGAATTGTAACGTTCGTTTCTACTAACCAGGATCGAATCCGTCGTCCATAGGCAGTAAGTTGTGCGCCGGCCACGCCTGTCCGGGCCCCGCGTACCCTTCCACTAGGAGACCACCCTCGTACCCGGCGACCACTGTGCCGTACTCCACGCCGCTGCCCTGCCCAAGGTAGTGCTCGCCGCCCACTTTGTACTGCACCGTATTCCCGTGTGTATACAGCGTCACCTACGTCGAAAAAGTTTTATTAATATCATATGGTCGATGTGGAATCTCCAAGTCGTCATAAAATGTTAATACATAATTGTACCTGCTGTGAATTTGGACTAGGCGGTGCTTCGTAAACTGTTTGCGTTTGTGGAACGACTGACCCGTAGACGACATGAGCTCCTCGCGCTGTCAGCGACGACGAGGACAAGGTAGGATCGGTCCGGTACATGAGCTGCCCCGGCGGCGACTCGTCGCCTCGCGCGGCGCTGCTCGGGCCCGGCGCGCCGCCGCCGTACAACGTGAGCAGTTCCTTGCTCCCCCCCGGGTATGCACTGTACCCAGCGCTTCCGTACTGCGGGCTCTGCCCCGCGTACGCGTAGCCTCCGTGCACTGACGTCACCGGCTGCAAGCTAGCGTACGTGGTCGGCCGCGGCTCGCCCTCGCCCCGAGTCTCGTACTTGACTTGCTGGTATGCGACGCCGACCGCCTGCTGGTTACTGAGTGACGTCGTTTGAATCATTTCCAGCGCGGTGGAGGCGGCCGCCTGATCGCCGAGCACCGCCGCATACTGTCGTCCGTCCGATCCGTTCACGTTGTTGTCGGCGCTCGGAGCGTACACTTGTAACTGCTCCTTGTCTTTGTGTGCCAAGAAAGCATCATGGCCGTGGTCCTCTGTATCACCTTCCTGGGCAACGATTACATGATGTGGCGCCCCGTACCGAAGGGATATACCTCGTCCGTATGGAGGTCGCTGGGGGGCTCGGGCGTACTGAGGCGGCAGTCGCTTGTCGGAAGGAGCCGGAGATGGCAACGTTCGGTACGGCTCCTGCTTGAATGCGAGGTACCGGGCCGTTTCGGCCTCGGCTAATCGCAACCTCTCCTCATCGTAGTGCTGCTGCGGACCGTCGCGGACGTCCGCCGCGTCCTCCAACTTCGGCGCATACTGCTGTATCTGCTGCTGGTCATGGTCCATCTGCGTGGCCTCCGGCGGCTCGTCCTTGACGCCGTCGTCGGCGGGCAGGTCCCCGGCGTCGGTGGTGATGTGCCCGGCGGTGGTGATGGTGCGCACGGCGCGGCGCGACGTGATGACGGACTGCGAGTGCGGGTGCGGCGAGGAGTCGCGGCTGGCGCCGGCCTCGGCGGCGGCTTGCTCGGCGGCCGCGCTCGCCTCCGCCTGCTCCTGTTCCGATCGCTCCTCGCTTTTCACTAACTGTAAGGCTTCGGCCGTCGGCTCCTCCTCTCTCTGCTCCTCGCCTCCTCCGCGACCCATCGACGTCACCGTTTCCATGTTTCCCTGCAATTTACATGTAGGTTTAACCCTCGATCGTCACTAACATAAATCATAAATGGTCCACAAACGATGTGGAGACAAATCGAGTTTTTTCACCTGCTTCGTAAAATAAACTAAAACCTACGAGTTCACGCTAGGCCGGAAGAGCCGGGCCGCGGAAATACAAATAGGGAGAGAACAAGCGGCGCCGGCGCCGGCCGCGGCCGCAGCCCCCCGCGCGTGTCAACGACTCGTGTACGGCACTACACCAGCTTTATTTAATGTCTTTTTCACTTTTAGACTTATTAGCTTACGTCTATATAGTTTCTTTATTAAGTCATTATAATATGTAAACGCTACTTCCAGACGTTTTAGATATTAAGCAACTGATATTATTCTCTAATGTGGTTGATACTAATATTAAGGTGTTTAGGTACATTTTTATGTTAAAACATGATGATATAATTTACTACAAAGAATATTAATAAATATTTCAAGCTTTGTTTAAAATATTCTTTAATCAAAGACTACAAGGTATAATTTCTCAAAAATAAGGACACGTTGAGAGCGAACTTTCAAATGACGTAAAATGAGATCTGCTAAAGATCGAAGTTTTAGTGTCTTGAAACAACACACTTTTAATTAAATACGCAGAAGTGATGCATATAAGAACTGCCTACAACAGTCTGCTTACTTACACGCTCGTAGGTACGACTCTTGACTTGATTTCTGATGTTTGGAGTTCATGTTAGCAAACACATCCTTTAAATATGAACGGTCCTTCGTAATAGTGTGTCAGTTTATAAAAATAAGGCTGCGACGTGTGTCGGAGCATTTACAACTCAAGGTGGTTTGTGTAAGGAGTGTTTTGGCGTGACGCGGTGTTTCCGCTGCAGCGCCGTGAGTTTATGGCGTCGCGTTGTTTGCTCGCGATAACCGCATCACGGCTGATAACAGTTTCATCATATTAATAACCTCCCCAGCGCTCCCTGCGCGTGTGGGAACCTGGCCTAGTCTATGTAGCGACCTCAATACGTCATTCGCCGGTTAAAGTTTTATTAGTCCCGATCAAACAGACAACTTATCGACAAGCATATTTTCCACTTACCCGCACCCGAACCCGCGACCTCTGGTGTAATAGCCTACTTCTTGGCCATTACACCAAATGGCTCGTCAAAAATAAAACTTAATAATGACTGAATCACATCATAATTATGCTCAATCGAATTGTTATAAATTATGTGTACGACAGTGGATAACGGCTGCCAGAGTCGGTCTAGTTTGAATTATAAGGTTTCAAATTATTTTTAATAATTTAACTTAGTTTTAGTTTTAAATGGTTAGAAAATAGTAATGTTTGTCTTATGAAAAACCAAAACCCAATCTATGTACAAATTGTACAATCCAACTAGCAAGTCAAACACCGGATACGCGTTAAACTTCTAATAGAGAGTCAAACTTAAAGACTTAACTACTTTTCTGGAATTAAATCCAGTTATATAAGAAACCAAAGGTAATTCGCGCTCTGATATGATTATTTTGTGGACAAAAGTTATATTAACCACACCAACTACATTTCAAAGTGAATATTCCGATAGTCATTAGGTACGAGATATATTGTGCTAATTATTATCACTATTTTTAATACATAATTATACATTTTTAATACATTATTATAAAGTCTGTGCAGTTGACTCTACAAAGGCGGTTTCTTTTTTTAAGCAAAAAGTTTTGAACGAATTTGTATGATATTTAGCGACTATATAAATATATAGATTAAATAGAAGACGAATTTAATTATAAGGGACTTTTTTACAGTAACTTTATAAATTGTAACATTAATGTACCCAATATTTCCGTAATATACTACTAGCTTCCACCCGCAGCTTCACCCGAATATAAATTGTAGCATTTGTTTTTTTGATGTCTAAACTTTATTACGGTAAAGTTTCATTCAAATGCGTTCAGAAGGTGTAACAAACATCCTCATAAACTTATTTTATAAAGTGGACAAGAAGGCACACCCTAAAACAATTCATATCTGGCTAGGGCAATAAATAGACTCATAGTCATAAAATGACACTGAAAATCCCCAGCAAAGTAGTTATAACCAGTGCGTGTTTTATAAATGTCTTAAATAAAACACGCACCGGTTATAACTACTATGTAATATTTAAATAATTAAGTGTAAAGTATGGAAACTCTGCTTTTAATTTATGTATTGATGCTTGCTAATCCTACTTTATAAATTATTGTCTACCTAATCATGTAATCTTTAGTTTCTTTTGCGAGAATGTATTTCTATTCTAATAATTTCTTATACATTAGGGTAAACTGTACTGGCTGCAATAGTTTATACTATTATTACTAATGTATTTTATTATTACTAACCTAACGTAAATTTAAAATAAAATTAATCAAAATCAATTTATGCATTGCAGTACTTTTACGAGATCGTGCGCGTGGTAAAATCTTTCGAACAAATAGTACAGGAATAGTAGGATAACAAAATTATCTGTCAGAAATAAAACTAGTTTTAAATGTCAAAAGGTGATTATTTAATGAAAATCAGTCTCATTGATGAACATAAATGTTGCCAGCACGTAGTTTTTGCGCCGCGGCCGTAGCCCCCGCGCTACGGCTCGTAGCACCGACGGCCACCGCATTCGGCTCAATCAATATTCCTTTCGTATTTTCTTTATTACTTCTTCTATTACTACGAGTATCAAAACAGCAGAAAGAAGATTGTGACGGCACACAACGGTGTTATTAAAAATAGGTATAAATGCTAATAATTTGAAATAACTTTAAATACAATTCTTTAACTGCATTCAGTGAAAGAATTGTATACATATTTAAAAAGTTATTAGTTATAGTAGGCTTGTATTTAATATTGGGTTGTATTTAATTGATCACCAATCGAACCTTTTTTTTTTTTTTTTTTATCGAACCTAACCTAACTCACAAAAATACTAAGTTAGCACCTAAAAATACATAGTTAGCACCTAAACTACATGAAGATGCTAACTTACTATTTAAGGGGCTAGCCTACTATTTTTTGTGTATCAATTTGTTATTTCTCTTTTAATATTTATGTTTTTACATAATTTTTTTTTATTATTTTACATTCGAAATACAGATCTTCTTATAATTATATATTTTAAGATTATTTATTTGGGCACATAGATGTGGCTAAATGAATGGCGTCATTTTTAATATTGGATTATTTTGTTATTACTTTCAAAAAATGTTTTGTCACTAAGTACAAATCTTATCAATATATTCAAAACACTGATATGTAGATAAACCTACAAAATTATTTGTTGTTCATCAAAAATATTGTAATACGCAAAAATCGAGGAGGAAAAAGTATTTTTACTCATAAAGAAATTGATGAGACAAAAGTAGTTTGGTAAACATCATCATCAACCGTATGAAACAATTTTCACATGTAAATGTTCTTAAAGTTTTCATTCTTTTAAGAATTTTTAATTGGTCCACAAGTTTTTTTGGAAATATTTTGATTTTTACATATATATGGGTTGTTATTAATAATAATTTGCTTGTTTATTTTCAATAGTATGAAATTTCTCTTCCCGCCAAAAGATGCAATATTGTTTATAGGAAAAACACGCTGTTTGATTTTTTAACGCGAAAATCATAGACCACGGCAATCGGTTGGTTTAATTTGTATGATTAAATTAAGACAACACATTACTGTATACAATAGGTTCACTGTCCGCGAAAGACACCTGTGCAAATGTAATATTTTAATTTATATTGTATTAGTGGGGATTCCGCCTTTGCAGATGAGCGAGGACGCATTGAAAAACTATTAATGATAATGGCCCGATATAGGGGATATCTCCAAAAATTGTAGCACTCACCTTTGATTAAACAGCCGTATAGTCGATAACAATGGCAGAACACTAGGCGTATCGCGGGCAGCAGTGGCGGGTTGTGGCGGCGCGCAGCATCGCGAGTCGCGGGCGCGCGCGGCGGAGTGTGCGCGCGAGTGCCGCCCGCCGCCCCTCGCGGCTACCCAGCGCCTCGCTATTGGCCGGCGCCGCGGCTTCAGCGGGCCTCGGCCGTCTGGCCCATCATTACTAATTGTAATACCTGGACTATTCATTGTATTGACAAATCATCAGTTTTTATTTAATCCCTACTCAAATAATTCAATTCATAAACCATAATATAAAAAAACAGCAACTTCAGTAATGCCATATGCTGTCATAGTTGGCAAAATTAAACAAGTCAGTTTATTTTAGCATCATCAGTGAACGAATAATAATTTTTACGATATGAAGATTTAATAATTTTTACGTTAGCTCGCATTTTGGGGTTCGTCGACTGTAATCACGCGATTCGTTGCGAGTGGAAACGGACATCTCGACAAAGGTGCATTCTGATTGGAAAAGCGATATAAAGCAGCTGCATGCCAGATCAGTTGCACAGACATTCTCCATATGCCACTGTAGATAATAATTGAAGAAAAATAATTTACAATTGTTGTTAATTATTTTGCAAGACAAAACTTGAGGAGGGTTTACCAAAATATTCCGTCGTATGAAAGAATTTACAATCCAAAACACACAAATAATGTTTTTAGTCAATGAATGTTATAAAAAATATATTGTTATCACCAATATCTACGAGTAATAAGGAGTAAAAGCACAGCAAAAGTATGCCTTTGATCTGGCAGATGACATGGGTCATGACAATAAGATCTCTAAAAGAGTGCATTAGACCGTCCGAAGTCGAGGTGAAATATGGAAAGGAAAGCGGTTCCCGGACCCCGTATCGAGGCAACCAGGATAACGCCAGGGTCATGATGCTTTCAAGCTAATTTCAAGCCCTTTGCTTGTTCATAATATACTGAACACCATTCATTAAACTACAGCTTTGAAAACATGAAATTCACTTAGCATGATACAAATAAAAATAATCTCTTTTATCTTTTGATATAGAAGCAACATTTTTAACAATTTAACAATTATTGTATTAAAAAGATCGGTGCTAAGGCAATCTTATAGTTTTTTTTTATCTTGTGCAATCTTAATGAAACGTGTGATCTTATTCACAACAATTGTATTTTATTTTACCGTCTATTTGTTGCCATGGTAGAGAGGTCGACTATGCGACCAGGGGCTTGGGTTACACCTCCATGGTTCAAATTTGCCGCCTCCTTGAAACAGTGGGTGAGCCGCTTGGGTATAAAACCCGGAGGTCGTGGGTTTGATTCCCGCCTTGGGGTCTGGTTGGTAGAAGGACTTTTTCAGAGTCCGACTTGCTAGCTACCACCCCCACAGGTGTAAATCTGCCGCCATAACAGCTCTGGCTGTGTTTCGGCAATATTAATGTGGGAGCCAGTACACTTGAAATTGAAGGCTCAAAGATCAGAGGAGTCTACAGTCTGGCAGCACATTGAGTGACGCTTCCTGATGAATTGCCCCTAATGGAATAGGCCGCAGTGACCACTTACCATTAGGTGGGCTGCGAGTCTGTCAGCCAACTGATGTGGTATAAAAAAATTGTGAGCATGAATGATTTAATATGTCTGTATCCAGATCTTTAATTTTATTAACACAGCAGAAAATACTCATCAGACTCAAAGTTTTTGCTAGGGCGCCATTTTTATAACTTTTATAGTTTAGATGGCCTGATGGTCTGTTGTAGTTCTGCACCAGGGGTTCCAGTTTCCAAAGTCAATTATAATGCCTATATTATGTTTCTTATGCTTTTAAATTTTTTGTATACATATTTAATGTACACTACTGCCATAATTTTTTGAAAGTTTTATTTTATGCATAAATTATATTTCTTCACACATAAGCAATAATCCAGCGTGGTGGAGTATGGCCCACACTATCTCATAATTGAGATAAGGCCTGTGTCCCAGCAGTGGGAACGTATTTAGGCTGATGATGAAGCTATACTTCGCTATTACGTAAAATAACGATAATAACTTGTGTATCTACTATGTATATACTTGTTGTATATAAAAGCATATACAAAACATTTATTTCGGAAGACTCGAGTTTAAAGTTACCGTTTAATCCGACCGAGGCCACCAGTAAAATACGTAATCAGCAGTTATACAAAGTGAAAAACAATATAAAGGAATTGTTGGTAATCCCACATATCCCTGAATTTATGTCCGCTCACCGTAGGTACTTTAGGAGCTATTATTTTTACGATCGTATCTGACAATAAAAAGCGCGATAACGCCGCGCGGTAATGCGCTCTGCTTATCTAATCAATTAAACGCTGACTTGAGACATCGATCATCGGTCTAATTACTGTCGATAGCGTTAATCCTGTTCCTACCTACGCACGCCCGCTGCTCCCGGCCGCCCAGGGACTGCTCCCGGCCCATCTGTCCTGCTCTTCCAGACACCATATACATACTCAACGTCCAGAGAACACCACATCGACCTACCCAAATCTTTCATATTCCCGCCACCATTTTCCAGCTTGATAATTATAATTTTATGAAGCATTTGATAATTACATTGAGATATTTGCAAAGAATTTTCTTGCTATTTTTCTATTAACTTGCCCATATTCAATGGTCGATTCCATATAATATACTCGTACATGTAGTGAACCCTAACTTATGGCTTGCACCATCCTAAATAAATGATTAAAAATAATTTAAATATTTACTGAAAAGTTTTTTACAATGAGAGCCAATCATGCTGTATCTTTGGTAAACTTTCCAAAAAAGAAGATGACATCTCTGATATCTGACAGATAATTTATCATGATATTATCTGTCGGTGGTAAAACTGGACATTCGTGTTAATAAAAAAAAATTGATCAGCGTGTAAAGATAGCACTTCAATCGTTTTAAAACCTGTTCGAAAAACACTTATCTAATCTATTTTATTTAGGTGACAACGTCGATAGTGAATTCAGATATTCACCTGCGCAAATGTATCTTTAAAGGAACCTGAAACGAAATCCTATGAAGTTCTTATCTGGTGCTCAAACTTGGTGCTTGCAGGCCTCGGTGGATCAAATACAAAATTTGTCTTTTATTATGTGCGTTTGTTTGGGAATGTGAACTTATATTTTATTTTATTTTATTTATTTATTAGCACATAAAACAGAATAACACCGTTATAACAACTGCATAGTTTCGATCTAGATATTATCGCCAAAAACATTTATGTACACAACATGATCTAGAACATAGGAATACAATGTAACAATAAAATAAAATACAGAGACATTCAAGGAAAAGCTCAGTTTACGTAGCTCGTAGCTATATCATTTTCCAGTTTGTTGAACATTGAAAGTTCAACAAACTGGAAAATGCTAAATTTTTGAAATAATTTTGATTGCTGCCCTCTTAAAACTGGGCAGCTTGTTGTTAAAAATATCAATTAAATCGTAACCATTTACTAGGAGTTTATTGTATAGGCGACACATTCTAACTATAGGATTATAGTAGGATGTATTGTTTTTATAAGTCCGAAGCGAGAAAGTGTATAGGAATGGGTACCGTGGTCTGGGTTTGATGTTAAAATTGATTAGGGAAAGGAGACTGAGGGAATCTATGTGGGAATGGATGATTTTGAAAAGATTGACCAAACCATGGTATGATTGACGAGTTTCTAGCGACAATATATTAAACTTTTTGAGTTTGTCCTTATATTTAGAAAAACTTCTTTCTTTTTATATTCCCTAAGAACTAGGATCATAAAGGTAATTTTAATGGATTTGTCACACTCGTTAATATTGCAATAGTAATGGTACAAAACTTATTGCTTGCAAAACGTGCTCATGTTTTGACACACATAACACAAGTTAAATTGTTATTTTGATGCCAGAATCTATACAAATGAAATCAAAGTGATATTTTTTTCTATAAACACCAATGACGTTCAATTTTTAATTGAACGTCATTGATAAACACCTATTGATAATTACTTTTTGAAACAATGAATACTTATTACGAGTATATTATATAAGAATAATAAACAGTAACAATAAATATCCTCGGAAAATATTTACACAGTGCTTTTGGCCCTACACTAAGCATACCTTGTATTATAGGTACCAGACCACGGAACAACATTATTTATGCAGATACTTTTTTTTTGTAACAACAAGGCTTTCGGCTCTGTTTCACTAAAATCTTTGCCAGTTGAATATTTTAAAAGATTGTATTATAATCGAACATCCGAATTTAAACAGCATCAGCGGTGAAAAAAAAAATTTTTAGACCTTTTACATTATATCTAATGTTTATATGATAACATGAAAATTTTCTATATTTATATCTTAATCTGGCTTACCTGTTCATATGAATTTTGTATACGATAAACTACTTTTATCTGCACCGCGTGTGTTTCCTTTACAGCTACGTATTTGTGTCGTGAAGTAGAGAATACTACCAAGTATGAAGGCGCCGTGAATACAAACTAATACTTTATTTGCAATTTATTTTAATAAATGGTAGGTATAATAATTATATTGAGATGTACATTTGTTATTTATAATTATTTTTTCATAGGCAAACTGTTTAGTAGTAGTTTTTCGTAGCACTTCTTTCCAACAGGTCATTGAGGTGGTAGAGCTGGTAGGAAATATAGATTGACGTGCTAACGTATTTTTTATTAACATATTTGTAGAACAAATTATTATTTCATTTAATTTCAATAGTCAAGTGTATGCCGTTGATGTCTTTTTAACTGCGCGGATGCATTTCCCGGATCCCGGGGATCGGGGAGTCCGAGGGCGACCCTCTTGTGCACCAGGTTGGCCCGCTGTTATATTTCTGGCTCTTTCACCATAGAGTGAAGTACTGCCCCAGTCCAGCCTGGACATGGCACTTCGTTTGTTGTTGCGACTAGCGACGTTCAACCAAAATTGCAAAATTATATTTTCTTTAATTATATTCTTTTTTGATGATGAACAATGAATGTTTTTCTTTCTTTTCTTTTTATATTGGTATTAATCTCTTAATCTTTGGAGTCCTGAAATACAGGATTTTCCTAGCTTAGGCTCCAGTCCATCCAAACTGTATGTTTCTTCGCTAAGTCTAAGAATTGTAAACTTTGGTGGAAAATAAACTATTTTTATTTATTTATTTAATCAAAGCAGAAGATAAGCAGAAAAAGAACATCAGAAGTTAACGACACGGTAATAACTTCTCACATTTGGTGCACAAGCCGCAATGATATTTTTAATGGTAAACATTTCAAGGTATTTTAGAAATACCAACGCTATCATACAAATGTCTTATCAGGTAAATTGGACTTGTTGTAATAAAAATACGATATTCGTATTTATTTCACTACTGCTTTGATGTTTTATTGTGTACAAGTTATTACAAGTTATTAACAGTATACTTCCATCACATAGAATATACAGCTTATATGTCAAATAATGTTTTCTACATAAAAAAATATATGAGTATCTAAAGGGAAGGGCTGGTTAGTAGCCATAAGGCTGAAATCAGGTAGTTCCAATTGGGTGGAAACTTGTTTTTTCGATGTTTATTTTTAATAAAATAA
The DNA here is from genome assembly GCA_949319885.1 of Mecyna flavalis. NCBI lineage: Eukaryota > Metazoa > Arthropoda > Insecta > Lepidoptera > Crambidae > Mecyna > Mecyna flavalis. The sequence continues at coordinate 21,795,244 of OX439427.1, forward strand.
AACTGGGACGAATAAACCCGAGTCATGACGTCGGAGAAAATGGATGGTCTTCCGATGTGGTTTTCTGTCCTGGGAACCGCGATCTTGTCAGAGACCATCATTTATTTATTTATTCATTTCTTTATTGTATTTACATTTTATTGCATTTATTCTTTATTTAATTATTGTGCTGGCACAAATCAGTTCCGAATTATTGATTGGCTGTCTCGGTGACCTGCGCGTGACGAGTTTTGGAGCCAATGTTCACAGTGCACTCTTGCAGAGTTGCAATCTTGCGTTAGTCACGTCAGCCAGTCATTTTACGTATTGCAATCCGATCCTCGCTGCAGCCTCCATCATTCATCGGATTTTTGTAGTAATTCAGTACAATAGGGTCACTTAGCCTGATGGCAAAGGGGAGCCAAAACTACCATGACAACAGACACAACCCCGAGGCATTCTATCCATTGGCACCGCAGTACAGGCTTACAAGGTGCTTCTTTCTTCATTTGAAAGTCAGTATACACATATACTCATCAAGACGACTCTTTTAGGTATAACCCATAATATGTCAGTGTTTCAAGTTTTTGGGCATTGCAAACATTTGCGTAGTTCCTTCAAAGGTGACGCACGCGCCGCGTACAGACCGAGCTACGAGCCTATGACTCATGGCAGTAACGCAGAGTCATCGGCACTCTCACCTTTATTTAAATGTAACACACCTTGGTGACCCCCTCACAATGGTGACCAGCAAAAGTAGTTGAAGTGACTGCATCAATGAACAGAGGGCCTTAGTAGGCACTTCGTTAGCACGAGGGTGCTGGCACTCTAAGTACGATACTACCATTCTCCTCTGAAAATCCTTTATTAATGTTGCCTAAGTCGCCTTATAAGGATTGTTTATAAATATAAAATTATATTTAGTATTACTTTGCTTTGTTCGGAATGACGCAACGCGATGACTGCATTACTCGCTGATGTTCTCGATTGTACTCATGTGCTAAGTACACTAGCTAACTAATGGTTCAAGACGCACCTCAATCAAAATGTACAATTTTGTACATTTTACATTTCATATTCAGGTAGAAAAATTAGAAGGAATATCTGGAAATTAGTTAATTTGTGATAAACGACTGTCGGCTCGTGACCGTAGAAAAATCCGCTGCTCCACGTACGAAGACTATACTGAATAAGAGATAACAATCTTACATACATTATCGGTTTAAAATCTTCTTTCTAATACGACCAGATGGCAAAGTATTATCAGATAGTGAAATGGGTATTTAGAGTTTAAAGCGTTTATTTATTTAAAGTTTAGTTTATTTATTGAACTCTATATTATTACATCAGGTTCAAAAATTACCTACATCTTCCTCAATGTATGTTTCACGGGATACGTGGCCTAGGTGAACTGGGGGGCAGGGGGGTAAGGGGGAGGAGTGGTTGCAAACATCGCTTGTCTTATCAGGCTCGCACTTGACGCGTCGCGATAAATATTTCAGAGCTGTCGATATCTCGCACCACTTATAACTACATGATTCATTGTTTATTCTTCATATTTTCATCAGTTGTTTGTTTCAGTCGAAATATTATTTCTTAGAAATTCTGCAAATTAGGCAATGAAATTCTTAATCCTAAACTTTTAAAACTTTTAACAAAATATTACATAACGTAAATATTACATAAAGTCAGAAGGACTTAGATTTTCGAATTAATTTTTGTATGTAAATCTATTTTTATGTTGTCTATTATCACCTTCAGTGGCGTAGCTACCTAGGGGCTAGGCGGGGCAGTGCCCCGGGGCCCTCAAGCTCAGGGGGCCCTCGAACTCTTACCAGAAAATCTCGATCGAACATAACTTTTGAAAATTTCTCCCATTTTCAAAATAAATATGACAGGTTGCAACCCGACTAATCATGGCATGGTAACTCAGTTGAGAGAAATTCGAAAGCTATGCCTTCGGAATTCCCCTAAATTCTTTCTGTGGGTTGGCAGTGTTGTTAATTTGACGGATAGCGATATGTGCGTTTTACCCATTATTCTTCATCGATGTGCGTTTTATTGTGAATTCGAGTCAAGATTTTTTTTTTCAAGAACGATTGAAAAATTTATTCTGTATCAGGAGTAAGTTCAGTAAGCTAATGTCAATAAACTTTTAGTACTATCAGATTGTTTTAAAATCTTTAAATAAGATAGTAAAAATAATAATTCTTTATTTATAAATGTGTTTTGGTAATGTAAGAAAAAGTAACATAATATTTTGAATTTTCTGTTCACAAATTAAATTATTCTTTTCAAATTTGTCTTTCTATACGTAGAACGGAGCGAAATATTAAAAGTGTTATCGTTTTGACGTTTGAAAGTTAGACCATTGTAAAACTGACGACGTTAGAACCATAGTGATCCAAGTTACATTTTCAACTTTTTGAGAAAATGAGGGAAACGCGTTTGGACTTGTTCCTGAAATTGTTTTATTCCAAAGTGACCGATATGAGTTTCCTTATGAAAATTGCTATAATAAGCACTTGGATCAGTGTGGCATGAAAAATATGTCTTTTTTTGGGATGTTTATAACAAAATATTATCCATTTTGACAAAAATGTCACTTGGATCACTATGGTTCTAACGTCGCTAACTATAGGGGCATCGGCGGACTTACGTGGGTCTAACTTTAGTACTCGAAATGAAGTTAAACTTCGTTTTGTAATTAGGGCATCGAGCCCGGGTTTACCCGGACCGAAAGGGTTTTAGGATTACAAAAAAACCCGGGTTTGATTTTTTTTAAATTCGGGTTTTTCGGGTTTTTATTTAATACTTTTGTTTTTGTTATTTATTAAGTGCAAGCCACTCGGATCCTCACTACAACAATATTGTTGGTCGTGAGTTTTAGGCACGCCCATTTGCGTACGCTGGCCTCCATCGTGAGTTCGGCCGATGTAGCTCTTTCGGTTTTCCTTTGGAGGTTGGTTTGGGCCACTGCAAGGTGAGGTTGCCTGCCCGTGAACGATTTGTGTGCCTGCACGTGCTGTCGTGCTTGTTCGCAACGCCGTTGCAACACTCAGGCGCTGCTCCTGCTAGATGTAGGCACCTCCACAGTGTCCACATTTCGGGGTCTGTTCTTTGCAAAATCGCCGCCCGTTGCCAACTCCCAAACACATTGAGCATTGGACCAGGGGCGACTGATCCTCGACCCTCACCTTCTGCAAGTCTATGTGGACGTAGGTACCCCCTGTGCACCATTCTGTTGTAAATCAAAGATGAAACCTTAAGGACCACACGGTTATTATGGGGGTTGTGGGCTTTCTTCCTATACTTGACCTCTGCCCTATCATCCTGTTTTTGCAACCCTCCAAAGATTTCTCTGTTCTGATTCCTCAGAGCTGCCAAGATGTCCTCGTTGCTGTGTGCTTGCACATCCTTGACTACCACCAAGGAATCTTGATTGTGCACTTCGTCGAATGGAAGGTGGTTCCCCGCGTCTTTTAGCCGTTCTTTGATTTTGTTCCTTGCCTCTTGAGTTCTGGACTCAACTATTACTAAACGGTCCCTCACTTTTCGGACCTTACCACAGTTACCCAGCCGTCTTTTGCGTTCACTGCTTTACGCACCTTCTCGAGCACTTCATCGCATGTTTCAGTATCAACGTGGAGCTGATAACTAAGGAGTGAAGTCGAGTTGCTCCTTTTTATTGTGTCCTTGGGCGGTGGTGCTGCTACTACGCTTGCATAATTATGTCATGCTGGTTTAGTCGGTCACTATCGTCTCCTTCATTCTCTCCATCTCCTTGAAGGTTTTCTCAATTTTTTCCTCTTGTTCCCTAAGCATCTCTATCATCTGCTTACCTTCCTTATTAGTTCCTAACCCTTCGTCAATTTTTCCTACCCCCGTTCCCGTATGTTCCCGCAAAACTAATCTCTGAAAGTCTGTGATTTAAAAAAGATTAAATTACTTACTAAGTTTTAAGATATTCTGAAGAAAAGATAAATCTTCATCACTTTCTTAACATTAAAACTGATTTTGTAATTTGCAAAGTACTGTTTCATTTATTTTAATTCTTCCTGATCCTTTATTTTTTGTACTCATTGTAGGAAATCGATATATAAACGCAGATTAGTGTGTCTATAGGTTAAATATGTGAAACAAGCTATTATGTTCAACAACTCAATGTACCATATTTATTGCAAAAAATAATTTATTATTATTATTTATTATTTAAAAAAATACAATAAAAAGCTGGAAATGCTCGAAAAAACCGGTCTACCCGGGTTTTGATTACTTTTAGACCCGAAAACCCGGGTTTTCAAAATTGGACCGAGTTTCCTGCCCTATTTGTAATAGTCTTAGGCGTAAGTGTAGTACCTACTAAGCCTGGTAACATTTTTAAACCATGTTTTGTAATATGAGGGAACCAGTTTAAATAGCAGTGGGGCCCCATTTTTTGATTTGCCCCAGGGCCCTTGGCTACCTAGCTACGCCACTGATCACCTTGTCTCTAATTGTTGATAAAACAATAGAGGACTTCATGCAAAGCTACCAATTAAAATCTATTTTATCATATTTTTGTTCTCAATATGTATAAAATCAATAATCCTACTAATATTATAAATGCGAAAGTCTATGTTGGATGTTTGTTACTCAATCTGAAACACACGTATAGATTATAACCCGGATTAGGACATAGGCTATAAAATTCCTACGGGAAACGTCTCATTCCCGCGGGATATTTGAAATAAGAAACCGCGGGCGGAGAGCCAGGTAAATAATAAAAACAGAAAAAA